>JANPWX010000010.1:3239554-3290174 GCA_024734555.1 Trochalopteron elliotii
TAGGGAAGGGAAGGGAAGGGAAGGGAAGGGAGAAAAGAAAAAAAAAGTGTGATTATGTTATAACACAGCACACCAGAAAGTTAATTAATGACCTGCCTAAAACTGAATGGCTGAACTGCCAACAGAACCAGAATTTGCAGCGTGACTTGAGTCTGGTCAAGGATGTTCAGATGCAGTTTAAAATTTTCCCAGTGCTCCAGGCTACTGAGAGAAAAACTGTAGGTATAGGAAATTACAAAGGGAGCTGACAGCTGCAAAGAATCCTGATTCAAACTTTTCCAGGGTTCTGCAATATCTGGATCACAAGTTTGCAGGTGACAAGTGCTATGTCTTTTATCACATCCTATTTCTGCAGGTGGGGGCCATTTGTGTGTTCTATTAGTCAAATGCAGCCAGAGCTATAACCTCGCAGGCACAGTCCTCCCAGGAACAGAGCCCATATCCTGAACAACTGGAAATAACTGGTGGGAGAGAGAAAGCACTTTATGAAAGCATCTATGTGTAGGTTTTATGTGGAGAGCAACCACAGGCTGTGTAGAGCCCAACTGAAAGAGGAAGAGAAAGAAGGAAAAAAGCCAACAACGTTTTTCTTTGCTGCATTACCTACTAATTTAATATCATTTTCTCCCTAGACATGGACAGGTACAACCTTACTTAGCCTTTTGGGATCATAGGTTCATATAACAGCTTGGGTTGGAAGAGTTTTAAAGCCATCTAGGCCAAACTTTGTGGCAATAAACAGGGCCACCTTTCACTACACCAGGCTGCTCAGAGCTTTGTCCAACCTGACCTTGAATTTTTCCAGGGATGGAGCATCTACCACCTCCCTGGGCAATCTCTGCCAGTGTTTCACCATCTTCCTTGTAAGAAATTCTTCTGTGCAAAGGGCTCCCTGCAGACCAACCCTTTAGACAGTGGGGTAGATGGAGCTGGATCAGACTCAGCAAATCTGACCATCAGATGATCTAAATTAATTTCACCCTGTGGTTCATGTATTAAGCTCCTAACAGTATAGTTCTGGTGATTACAGTTCTCTTGGGGGGAAAAGCGAAATTCCTATGAGACAGGTAAGGTTTTCTTCTTGTGAGGCAATATTTGTGTGGATCAGGGGTCCATTTAACTTTTATCTGCCCTTTGCTTAATGTCTTGAATTCCTTCTCCACATCCAGGCTGCTGCTTTGTTTCTGATTTCATTAGGCTCCCAGCAAAAGTGTGAGGATTTAGGGATGCCATCAAAGGATGGAGGGGTTTAATGCCACAGCTTCCATGGAAACTTCTCATTAGCTCACCCAATCACCTGCATTAATTCCAACTGAGCTCACAACTTCATGTAAAGAGGGTACAGAAGAGAGAAAATGCCACTTCTCCATCTCAAAAAGAGAATGGTCAGGCCTGAGCATCAGGGAAAAAAAGAGATCTACTTCAGATCACCTGGAGATGGTGTCTGCAGGGAACTAGGGTGCAGAGAGAAGGATTGTCTTGGCAGCAAAATAAAATTCTAAAGACGTAAATCACCTTCTGCCATTTCTTTTAAAACAGAGCATAAGAAAAGTATAATACCCATCTCTCATCTGGACACCAGCAGAAGAGTGATGGGCTGCAGCTCTTTCAGCACAGGCCAAAGCCAACAGGCTCTTAGAAACCTCTCTGATCCTTGCCAGTGTAAGACACATTCAATGAAGTGGGTACCCCCAGTCTGCCCTCTGCCTGGATCCTGGTCATTGTACACAGCCTGGCTGAGTGCACAGGAGGAATCAGAGGGACTGTGGCACATCTCATCCCCAGTGTGCTTTTGTCAGAAAGGCATAGAGAGAGTCAGGCCAGGGGAGGAGAAACAAAAGGGAGTGATACCACCCCAGCTGTTTGCAGACCAGGTATAGGCTTGTCCCTCAAATTCCCAGCACTATATTCCCCATCAGGAAATCTTTAAAGATTGCAGGGTCTCAGAAGACAAACAGAGGATAAGAAAGAATAAATATATATACTGTATCTGGCAGGTGGGAGGGAAAGTTATAACTGGCAAAGCTATGAGCAAGAAGCAGTATTCCATTAAAGCCAGTGTTAAAGTGAGGTGAATACTTTTGCATTTCAGGAACTGCAGCTTCTGTGTGTTGCACTGTCTTGCTTTTTATGGCAGCTTGAAAGCAAACAAGATGAAATCTTACAGTTTTCTTGCACTTTTAAGAGGATAAACTCAGGAGTCAATAATATATCTGGAACTTTTCAGGGTGTTGCTCAGTTATTAGTCCAACAAGGCCAAAACTGAAGTTCTGGATCCCAAGTGACATAGAAATCCCAGCTGTCCTCAGGTTTCTTCAAGACAAAGTGTGGTGCATACTGCAAAGTGGAAAGTTTCACTTATAACCTTGTAGGCATATCTCTACCAGGTCCTGCTGATCTTGTCTGAGTGGGAAAAGTGTGGGAACAAAAAGGTAAAGGAATGAAGAAACCGTCCCCACCAAAATCTAAAATCCACAGTAATATTTGGGATAATACCACCCACCAATTGCAGATGAGGCTAAACCTCTGAACATGGGATTTTTCTGGCATTGCTCCCCAAGATAGCTGGAATCAACTTTGCTGAAGTTGACATAGAATCATAGAATGATTTATGTTGACAAAGACCTCTAAGATCATCAAATCCAACTATTAGCCCTGCACCACCAAGGACACCACTCAAACACATCCTCAAATGCCACATTTACACAACTTTTGAACACTTCCAGGGATATAGGGACTCCACCCTGCCCTGGGCAGCCTGTGCCAGAGTTTGGCAGTATTTGGTATGTGCTTTGGCTTGGACCCTTACAGGCTGGTGAAAACACCTCTTGATGTGTGAGTGGAGCTAGAGGGGATGACACTACCTGCTATCGCTTTCCTGCTCTCTCCCATGTCTGACATACCAAGATGAAGCTTTAAACACTTGGACTGACTATGCTGCTTTGCACACCTCCTAAAACTGTGTCTTGGCTCAGTGCCGCAGCTTGGCTTCCCCGTCTTGGAACACCAGGCTCAAAGCCAGCCATTTGGATATCAGTGGGGTCCCTTATATGTGACCAAAGACACTGAAACTTGTAGGTCTGAAGAAGAGTTGGTGTGGCACCTCCTTGGGCAGTTCTCAGAGTCCTTCCATTAAATGTGTCCTTCTGTTGCAGCACCATTGCACTGTCAGAGAGAAGAATTGTAGGAGACCTGAGTTTATGGAGTTTTTCCTGTCTGAATCAGCTATTGTTTGGGCTGAGGAGTGAATGAAAGCCTCAAGAAATGTGATTCTGGGGGAGTTGTAAATCCAGTAAAATCTGCATCACATAATGCTGCTTCATCATCCCACTCTGCAGGAGCTGGGCTCAGCCAGCAGCTCAGATGAGTGGGGAGAACCATGCCATCATCTCCCTCTGCCTCACACTTTCCTGAAGGTACAGACGGAAACACAAACTCCCTAAAAATTCATTTTCCCCTTCCAGAATAGCCTTCATTGCCTCTTCATTTTTTCTTTTAAAAATGCTGATATCTGGTGTCTTGTCAGACCCTCTTTTCCAGATGACAGGTGGCCTTATGAGATTCTCAATTTTGTTTCCTCCCAAATTTTAGAGGAGCTTATGAATTAAGGAAGCAAGGGCAGCCAGGAGCCACAGGAACCAGAAGACAAAGAAAACCATTTTCAATTTAATATTGTTCTGCTTTGCTCTGTTCTCCTCAGCAGAACAAGTTGGACATCTCTTCCAGAGAGTTCAGCTTCTTCTGTCTACGTGGGACAGCTCAAGGCCAGAACTCAAAGCTGCCCCAGAAGTTTTGGACCATGTGCTGCTACTAAATTAGTGAGGAAGGAGAAAATTTCTTGACATCATATATAAAAGGACTTGTTTCTTTGTTCTCTATTGGAGATGGTAAATCACAACTCCCATCACTTTGCTGAATGACACATCAAGGAATGTGCAAGAAGCACTTCCTTTATTTGGGCCTGAGAGTTTATTTTCAGGCTCATCCTATGTGGTTTTCAGCCCATCTAGCTGAAACAACTAAATGTTTCAAGGATTTTGACACAGTGCAAAAAAATGCCAGATTACCAAGGAGGCAATAGCCTAACAACAAAGAGTAAATGATCACAAACTTCAGTTCTCTGTGAGAGGAAGAAGAAAAAGGGTTTAAGTTACCATCAAGATATGCAAGTGGTTTTTCTTCTCCCAGACAGTGCAATTTGTTTTGGGGAAAGGACTGTCATGTGTGATCATAGCTGGGAGATGCTTGTGGTTACTTCAGGCACATCAGTAGATAGAGCTGCACCATCAGCTCCCATGGCTTCATCCAAACTGCAAAAGAGGAGAGGACTTAGGACATGCAGATTCCCAGAATTCCTAGGTCCCTGTGGGAATTTCCTGGTATTTTTCATACTAGGATCTTGCCCTATGCATAACCAAAGTCCTGCTTCCTTTGCCACACTGACAGCAGTCTAAATGATGGTGGTTCTGGGTGAAAGGATATGTAAACACCACTATTGCAAGGGAAAAGCAGTTCTCAGAGGCTACATATTGTAGCTTTTTATTGAAAGCAATAATTAAAAATATATTAAATTTGTATATTTATTGTATTTAGAAAAACATTAAGAAAAATGTTAAGAATGGTGTCTGGCTAGTCTGAGGACTGAAAGAAATTCTGTTGATGGGACAAAAGGAGTACTGCATGAGAAATACAATGTCTGTGGCCAAATTTGCAGAATTTGCTTCTATTTTGCGGTACCTTAATTTTAGAAGCTACCCAGCTTGAGACAAACCATAGGGACATTATGGGTGGGTTGAGCTCACCATTGAATTGGGACTCTAGTGAAATCCCTTTTTGGACAAACCTCAAAGAGTGGAGACGTCCAAAACGCCAGATTTCTCTTGAAAATATTTGTGTGGGCACTGAGGACACAAAAACAAGCTGGATTTCAAAGCTGAGTTCCAATTTAGAGTTCTAAATTTTGATCCATTTACTGAAGGAAGGGTGAGGAGGAGGACCCTTATTCCCAAAAGGCTGCTAGAGCTCTGACTTTGCTTGTTTTTAATATCTGGGGCTGGGGAGAGGTGACAGTGCTCAGGTAGTCCTGCTTAGATCTCTATTTGGTACCTACGTGTCCTGAACACCAATGCCCACCATCCCTTTCTCAATGAATGCTGGCTATTCATTGCTCTAAGGTTTTGAGCCTGCTGGAGGGGACCCAAGGAGGAAAATTTCCTGCTTGGATTTGCAACCAACCCCTTTGCTACCCTGCACCTTCCCCACATGGCAGCACGCTGAAAGTGGATACGGATATAAGCCTTCATTTTACATGCCAGTGGCACCATGAAAACCAAGCAGCACAGTGCCATGTCCTGATGCCTCTCAGGAGAGATCCCAGGGATGGAGCAGTTGCTGCTGTACGTGAGGCTTGATGGCTCAGCATCATCCTCCCAGTTTTCATTTCCTTAGCTCTCCCAATGACAGAGTTTGAAGCACAGAAGTGTTCTGTGAGGAATGTGTTTTGGGATGAAGATGAATACCTTGTAGCCTGACAGCATAAACACTAAGAGCATATTTGGCTTCTTCCAGTGCCAGCTCTGTAGATGGATTCAGAAAGCCCCTTCACCACCCATGGAGGCTCTTTGGTCCCCTCTGATGAGTTGAAGCTGTTCTGGCCCACAGCAGATGGAGTCAGTTATTTACACCACATTCTGCTTGGATGCACTCTTGACCCACTGCTCACTGGTCTCACTAGACATAAGCACTCTTGCTGGCTGATTGTTTTGGAATGACACAGAGAACAGTGGAGAAGAGCCAGACAGAGGCCCTTGGAGGAAGAGCAATCAATGGGGATCTAGTGATGGGAGAAGCCTTGCTGGCCCTGTGCCAAGTAGCTGTGTGGTGTTGGGAAGAAAAACCTCTTTGTTGGCTGAGCTGGATGGTGGGTAGTGGTGGGGTGATCAGGGGGTGCCACCCTTGTTGGGATATCACTAAAGGCTGGGCATTGACAATGGTGGGGAAGCCAGGGGAAAAGGAGGGAAGCTCTGAGATATGTTGGTCTGTGAAAATCCATGGAGGTCCTTTTCATGGGATAAAGACAACTCAGTGTGTCCAGCCTCTGCCTGGGGCTCCAAGGAGCAATGCACAGGTATGTGCTGCATCATTTCTGCTCCAGCTCTGCAGCAATCATTTGATTATGTCCATTTGGGTAACTCATCTTTCCCTTACTTTCCCCTCTCCTGCCCTGTAGTCCTTGAGTCAAAGTTTGGAGTCTCTTGAAAAGTGCCCATAACTGAAAGAAGTGCCATGAAACCAAAAATCAACTCCTCAGCTGCATCACTCAGAGCAAGCATGATTGTACCTGTGAGACAGCTGAGCACAGCAAGCATCTGCTGTCCTGGCTGCTGAACAAGGAGAGGCGAAGAAATTTCAGAGATAGGATATGGGGAAGGGTGTTAAAGACTTGCAAGGACTTCATCACTTGATGCGTATGATTCCTTGATACAAAACAAATACAGACTTATTTGCTCCCACTCCATTTTAACACTTTGCCCCATTGTTTTTCCTCCACTGAAACAAAGCTTCAAGCTCAGAAGAGGCACAAAAAAATTAAGCAAAAGGAATTACATTTTCCTGGCTGCTAGCAAAACCTCTTTTCAAACTTTTCAATTATTTTCTTTTTTTTTCTCTTCCCACTGACATACCTTTGACATTTTAGGAGTGGAACTGTATTTCATTCCTTGAGGCACTGGCAGACAATCTGAGAGTCTTTTATTCTGAGCTGCTTTTCATGCTGTGATCTGCATTGCCTCAAGCCAGAGCCAGGTTGTAGTCATGGGCCTGGCTGACATTTTACAGGGAAAGGGGCATGAGGCACCAGCTTATAGAACTGTTTGAAGACCTAAGTGCTATGTATTAAGATACACCAAGTTTGAACTCCCCACAGCATGCTCACTTGGCTGAAATGCTTACCCAGGCTAATTATTACAAACTTTGCCACATTGGACAGGCTGACTCAGGAACTTCATCAGTGAGTTTCACCGGCTGTATGTGGGTCCATGAAGTGAGCAGTTAACCCATGGATCTGCTCAAGAGATGATGTGGTAGACACATGACTATGGGCATGAGATGAGTCCTTGGAAGACAGATCCATTGGAGTTTTCTAACTGGACATACTTCAGGCATTAAGCTTCCTATGCAGAAAATGGTCTGATCAAGGGTAGAATCAAATTTGTTTATGCTGTTTACATTCCCATTGAAGATACTGGGTTATCTGGTCACTTGCTGCAAGTCAGGTTGTCCATTCTGCCCCCTCTGGAATGAAGTTGTGAAGATATTTAACATGAGGAACTGAGAACTGAGAACTTTACATAATTGAATTGTCTGTGTTTTCCTTTGGAATGTATCTGCAGCGCAAAAGCACCTCAGTATCACAGTGGAGACTGATGTTGCTTTGGTGCCACAAGGATAAGACAAAGTGAACAAGAATTAGAGGAGAAATAGAGGCCATAAACCTACTGAGAAAGCAAGTGGCAGAACCAGTAATTGAATTCATCTCTCTTGGACTGATTTATTCACTCCTTGCAGGCAGTGTATTGATACAGATAGAGAATGAGGCAGATGGCCTGATTTGGTGAGAAGTCCCTGGCCTCAGTAGGATTTGAAGCACATCTAAAGGAGAAATAAACCCTACGGGCTGCCTCATCCCAGAGCTTCAGTGGATCTGCAAGTAGTACAGGGATCATTACAATGGAGTTTTGGGACATTTTTTCAGTGCATTTTGATCACAAGTATTAATCTGACTGATATCAAGAGGCTTAATGGTAGAATGCTAGGCTGTCTTTCTTTTCAAGAGAGAAAAAAAAGTTAAAGGGACAATGACTTTAAACTATCAGAGGGCAGGGTTAGATTAGATATTGAGAAGAAATTTTTCCGTGAGGGTGGGGAGGCCCTGGCACAGGTTGTCCAGAGAAGCTGTGGCTGCCCTGTCCCTAGAAGGCCAGGTCAGACAGGGCTTGGAGCGCACTGGTCTAGTGGAAGATGTCCCTGCCCACGGCAGAGGTTTGGAAAGAGATGTTTTTTAAGATCCATTCCAACCAAAGCCATTCTTTGATTCTATGATAAAGACCCACTAGGGCTTCCTAATGTCTACATCTGACTTCAGAATGTATCAGATGTAGACATTAAGTGATAAATCCAGAATTTTCTCTCTCAAACAGCATCTTTTACAATAATGATCACAGAATATAAAAAACCAGCAGCTATGTCACACATGAGCAGTGTTGATTTTGAATACCCAATAAAATGCATTAGCAATAATGATTGCAATGGAGAATTACATCAATTGGTTTAGATAATTTTTATTGCATGTTGGGTGTGTGAACAGTCTTTCCACAATTTGTTTTGGGTGAGAAAAGCATGCTTTAGCTATAAAACGGCTTTTAATCACTATTACTTCCATATATTGGACATCTTGCCTTCTACAATCTTGCTGCAGGTTTGCAAGTTGTAAATAAATCCTTTGCCAATGTAAACCAATGCCTCCCTTTCATATCTGTGATGGAAGGTAATTTTACATCTACACAGGGTTTCCCCAATATGTCTGTCTGACTCCATCTGAAAGTAGGCACAAAGCTCAGACCTGAGCTGAAAGTAAAGGATGTGAGAGCAAGATGTGGGAGACAGCCAAAATCTCTGGATCACATAGTGACTGCAGCTGAGCCTGACCATTAACTCCAAAAAACAATTCCAGGAGTTTTCCCAGCCCAAGGACTCACTTCAGCTTTGTTCTGTCCTTGTTTGAAAAGATGCATTGAGGTTCTTGTCCCAGCTTTTATTTTTGTGCAGAAGCATTAGTGGTTGTTTTTTTTTCACTAAACACCTAACTCCATGGTTAAACCCCATACCATTTGCTTCACTCCAGAGAACAAACGGCATAAATGGACCTGGCTCTGTTTAACAGTGTTGTGTCTGGAAGTGGCCATTTTCTTCAAATTTCTCCTATCTAAGTGGCCAACTTGAAAAGAAGATACTGTATGGCTGAGATGAGTGCTAGTGGAGAGCTGTGCTCAGCTGCTCTCCTTCATTTTCCTGTTATAAAACAAAGGAATTCCTCATACCAGATCCCTTTTCTAGTCTGAGATTTTTAAGAACAAATGCCTCCACATGCTGCTCTAGCCTTTCAGATATGAAGGAAAATCAGAACCTCCACCTGGGAGTAAGATCACCTTGAAAATAGAATAACATGCCTTTCAGGGCCAAATTCTCCTGGCGTCATAGTCTGCTTCAGCCAAGGAGGTACTGAGACACGAGCTCTTGTAGCAGGTCATGAAGCCAATCCCTTAACTCAGATGTGTATTTCACCAGCTGTGCTGGGCCCTGGTATAACAGAGGGAGAAAGATATAGAGGATATAGATTAGAGATGGACATAAAGAGATAGAGGTAGAGAGAGATAGAGATGGTAGAGATAAAGACAGAGACAGAGAGATGGTAAAGATCAAAATACAGATATAGAGATAGATAGAGATCTCCCTTTTTCTCAGAGGTCATTTAAAGAGCATGTAATCAGGGTCTTGAGCCCAGATCAGGGACACAAAAAGTGTCCCAATAAAAAGAATTCTAGACAAAAGCAGGTCAGAAGATACAGAAGTGTAGAATTACTGCTGATGGGAAAGATGTTTCCAGTGGTGTTTCCCTGGGTAGGTACATTGCACCTCATCTGTAGGACTGCTTTCTTTAACAGCAATTGTGGAGCTAAAGGGAAGGAGAGCACCGAAGCCAAATGTGATGCTGCCTTAGGAATTAAACACACCACAAACACAACACAGTCTGTTACCACAGGATTTAGATCATTTCGGCATCTGGGGAAAGGCTGAGGGCCAATCAAAAAATGAGCCAGAGAGCAAAGCACCAGCAGAGGAAATATCTGCTAACGTAAAGGCGTGGCTGCCTAGGAAAGAGATTCTATGAGTTATTGCAAGAAAGCAGCTAAAGCTGTTAGCCATGATGTGCAGGTGCAGTGTTAAAAGGAGAAGGCTGCAGGGCTGGTCTGCCCTCATAAATCAGAGAAGGGAGGGGCATGGGGATTAGATCTGCAACTGCACAGTGCAAAAATGGAGTGAAATCTTTATGTTCTTTACTGATCAACATATAGATAAAATAGAGCAATATACAAGTGCAGAGTTTGAGAGCATCTGAAAGAAGAGAGAAAATGTATTTTTTCTCATCAAGACTTGCAGACAAAGAATGGACATGGTGCAACTCCTTTGAAGCTATTATTTTAGATGGGATTGAAAATACTAATAATTTAAAATGCTTTGAGAGTCTGTGATGGAAAGGACTGCACCAATAGCTATGTGACTTATTCTAGTTGAATGCTGAGATCTGAGTTTTTTCCAGATCCTCTTCACGCAGTGGGCCTGTTATATTTGCCCATCCATGCACTTTTGTGCATGGGTGTATGCAGACACACACAGGGCTAACAAATTACACAGTCCATCACAGTCCCTAGAAACAGGGATCTGTTTAAGAAGACCATCCATAAGATTTGGATCTATAACACTGGATCAGTACACAAACCCTGTTCCCTCTTTCTGCAAACAGTCAATAAAGAACATCTAGAGCAGCAATTATAAACAGGGAAATGTTGAAATAATTAGCCCACTATGCAGTCTTGCAACAGTTGTCTCATTTGCCAGACTGTTGTCTTTAACATTCACTATCACACTGACGCAGCAAGAGCTGGATTCATCACCCAAGCTTCCATCATCTACAAGGAACTTATCACAATCCTTCTTAGGGATGTTGGTACAAAGACACAACAACAGGAGGGGAAAAATACAGCCTTGATGGAATTCTTGCTTTGGATCTGTGATAATAATGAAAAAAACAACACAGCCTTAAGGCCTTTTCACTGTATCCCTACTTAGGTCAGACTAATTTGCAGCACCTCTAGGGCACCCTAGCATAGCCAGAGGCTAATATTCAAAATACTTATTTCCACAGAACTGGGTAGAGCTTTCATTGAAGCTCTACATTGTCTTGGGGGATGAACATGAGTTAAATCACAAAACTCAGGCTTACAAGGCCATAATACCTACTCTGTGGAATTGTACTGAAGAACTAAACTTTGTCACTTCAAAGTTTGGTGGTTCATGGTGTCTTGGTTTGGGAATACAGGTATCTGCCAGGGAAAGCTGGAGTTTCCCTTGGAATGGAGAATGTAAACCATCCCCCCCCCCCCCCCCCCCCGCCTTTCAAATTATAAATTTGCACTTAGAGGCTTTTAGGCAAAGATTTGGGGATAGGAATAGCAGTTCTTTACTAGTATATATAACAAAGTAAACGAAAACAACAACTACAGCATTAATAACAAAACAGGACCAAGAACCTTGAGGGCTTTGCTTCACAAAACCCAGGGCAGTTTGGTCTCGGTGCCCCTGCAGGACCCTCAGAGCACCAAGCTGGAAACAGTGGAAAGTCCCGGGCTGGTGGCTGGAAAAGCAGGATGTCCCGGCAGGGCAGGGGGGTATAGGGTCACACTGTAGCAAAAAGAGCAGTGCCAAAGAAGCCACGATGGCAGAGCAGGGCTGGCCCAGCTCCAGCAGGGCAGGCGGAGAAGCTCAGAATTCCAGGGCAGGCGAGCAGATGATGGTAGATTTCCCAGGGCCAGACTTTCTGGTGACAGTGAACTCCTCTCGCAGCAAGCAGCAGCCTGGCTGTCCTCTCTCTCCAAATACTGAGAGAGCAAGAGTGCGAAGCTGCCTCCAGCTCTGTCCTTTACCTGCCCCAAAACTCGCAGTTATCTCTCCTTCCAAACTTTTGGCCACCTCTTTGTTTTGGTCAAGCACCCTTAGCACCCAGTACTTAATCTCCTAGTAACTTATGGGGGAAAGGAAATTGTTTAGAATAAAAAGGGAACAAACCTAACCCCCAACACATGGTAACTGTTAACCCACAAAACTCTTTCGGCCCAAATATTCAAGAAGTTTGAGAACCATCCTGTTGAAGAGCTGCAGCTCCCAGCAGAACATGGACAAGAACATGGACAAACACCACAGACAAAGCATCAGGCTTTTCAGCTTGGGATCTGCACTGGTCCTGCCAGATTTGGCAGCACAGTGATGAGGGTGGTGGGTACAACTCAGAGCATGGTGAGGGGCCCATTATCAGGGAAAAAAGAATGAACAACAAGAAATGTTTATAAAGGGAGAAGGTTAGAAGGCAACAGCAGCTGTGAAGGTTGGAAATCCCTGCAAGAGATGGTGTGAAAATGATGGTGCACTGTGGTTCTTCAGAGAGATAAAGTGTAAAAATCAGGGATTGTTTTTCCCTGCATTTTATACTAGGTTGAACTTTGCAAATTAATGTTTCTCTCTTCCCCAACAGTCAGTCCACACAGACCAGCCAACCAAAACCCATGCCCACAATGCTGTTTGTAACCTTACTTGCAACTACCCCTGGTAGCTGTGCAGTCCATTCAGCAAAGAAACCATTTTGCCAGTGGTACCTTGAGCCCCTCCCTCAAATGCTCGAAGCTTGTCACTTGCTCTGAAGAAATGATGATTGTTATGCTGGTAGATCCACCCAGCAGCTCTCCTTATAGTAGGGTAAGCCTCTGCACTCTTCCCCATAGACACACCTCTTTGTGAAAGCTGGTGGGGTCACATGAGAGGACTGGTGAGAGGCAGGCAGGTGTTTTGTGGTGGCAGCCCAAAGCTTTGCAGCACCTTGGACTTCACAGAAGTGCAAGGACTTTTTAGCCTCCCACACACAGAGTGATGTGGACTGTAGTGGGTTGACAGACCACTTTCATGCTGAAGTCAAGCCTCTCCTCTCATCTACCACACAACCTCTTCCCTCTTGCCCTTTTCTGTCTCTGTTTTGGCTGCACTCTTTGTTTGCTTGGCTTGCTCAGCCTGTCAAACCTCCTTTTGGCCAACAATCCCTCCTACAATATTCATCAAGCCTGCTCTTTTTCAAAGCTCTCCCAGATGGTGAGAAATCTCACTAGCCAAAGGAAAAACTCCAGCTCTAATAACTACACGTCATTTTCTGTTTGTTAGACAACTCCTGCTGGTATTGTCTTGCACTGTGAAGCACTCCTTTTTCTTAGTAATCTGCTCTGTTCTCTGTTGTATATACTATGAATTACATTTATGGTATCATACATTTATGATGCCAATCACTGATTTGCTAAATTATTTTGGCTGGATTGGTTGCTCAAAAATGTGTAGATGTTGGGCCATAGGCCAATGTATTCAGAAATGACAGATGAGTTGATGTGCCTCACTTTTGGGGCATATGGTGCCTGATTTCCAGAGGTGTTGAAGACAGTTGACAGGAGCTCACTATGCTTCACATTGCTGAATCATGCATCTTTTGCCATAGCTCATTTCAGTGCATATTTGGCATTGATTTCTTTGTGTTGTTTAGATCATGAAAAGTGGCATTAACAGACTTCTGCAGGGCTCAGCGCTCATTCAGTAGGTGACTTCAGCTGGGAGGTAAACCGCAAAACAGTATTGCCTACACTCTAACAAGATCCAGGAGAGATGGAAGGCTGCCCATCGCACCACCCTGAGGTGTGAGAGGTGGATATTTGAACAACATTTGGGCCACACCCTAGTTAATGACAAGAGACACTTCAGGAAACATGATTCAGTCCATCCTAAAGCACATAAGGTATATCAGAAGCATCTCCAATTTCTCTCCCCAACCATTTTGCACCAGTGTTGCTTGCTTGAAACTGGATCAGTCTCTCACACTGATTCACTGAACAAAATATCCATGGTGGTCCAAGGAGGGAGTGGAAAGTGGGAAACTACAGCCAGAGGTAGAAAAGTTAGTCATGTTCCATGTAAGAGTTAGCTTCATACAATTTAAAGTGCCGGTGGAACTGTAGCACTAATCTCTTCCCTAAATCCCACTGCATTCCACATTTCCTCCAGGAGCTCATTTTTTGTTATTTCTGGGGGTTTGGCACACGGGGTTTTCATCAAGACATGAGATTATTAAACAGGGAGGACCAGGCAATTAATACAGAGCTAGATCCCATCTGCCTTAAATTTCAAGACTGTTCAGATGTGAAGGATCTGGTCAGATATTCATTTAATAATAGCAATGGAACACTTTATTATTATTTAATTTTATGTTATATTGACTTTCTTTCTTTGTTAATTTTATTTTAGGCATCTTGAGAAAGAAGAGTGTGAGATATTTCACTTCCATATGTGTAAAAATATAGCACAAATGGCCATAACTTGTTGACTAATGAAGTGAGATTAGAAAATAGACTATTTCTCATGTACAGAATTGGGAGGATCCAGAGTAACTTACCAAAGAAATCAGGGCTATGTGAGAAAATAGTATGTTTTCAGATGGAGCTGACCATTTTCTGAATTAATTTAAATAATATGATTAAGTATGATTAACAAAGAACTGGACTTTTTACCCTAGAGGTCCCATTTCATCCTATGCTTCATGATCTGGTCTCGATGATTCATTTGTGATTGCCTATACTACACTTCAGAGCAGGATATTAAGAAATACATATCCTGTCAAAATAAAATAAACTATCTGTTTCCAAAACAAGTCTGCATCCATATTGTATCTTCTGTTGCTCACTCTTCTTATTCCTCTTGAAACTGGGTCTTTTATGGCACAAGAAAATCAGATGGCCCCTTTGGGATTTTGTCTGCTATTGTTAATTCTCTTTCAGAAGTCATCATCCACTGTGCCACTGCAAGTAGTTGCTATGGAAATAAAGATGATGTCTGTAAGAACAGTGTTAGGGATGTAGCATCATGAGAACAGGGCTTCTTGCAGAGTCTGGGATCTTGTTTCCATTTATCATTGATTAGCAAAGACAAACAAGACAAACTGAGAGGAAGATCTATTTACCCAGAAACCTTTGTGCATTAAATGAAGATTTCTCAGAGGTATATTTTAGCTCCTCCTTAAATTCAGTTTGAGCCAATGGTGCTGTGAATCTGTCCAATTAACTTCTTGTTAATTTGGCAGTGAGATATTTGACATCTGAGATTCAATGAGACCTAACTATAATGAACCACATACTGAATGAACCCTTCCTGATGGAGCTGATGGCACCACTGTCATTGTGTGCATAAGCCCAAGGAAGCCTAAATCCAGATAAACACTCAGCTGAACCCACATTATCTCTGTTTATCCCATCCAGCTCCAGAAACATTCTCACTAGCTGTCAAATCAATGCAACTATAAAAAACAGAACATAACTATGCTAGCTGCTGGGAGGAATAGCCATATGTCCCAACTGTGTGCTGAAGACACTAAAAGCTCATTGTCTGGCACCTCAGACTACATCAAACTCATTGTCTGACATGGTTCCTACCTCATCCATCAGCCTGGATTCCCCAGATCTGACCCTGAATTCTTGCAGATCTTTGGCTAAGTCTCAGCTGAGCTCAAAGCTTCGTTTATTCTTTCCTGTCCTTGTTTTTTCTCCAGAATAACTTGAAAATCAACCCTCAGTCTAGCCGAAATGTTTCTGCCCCTCTTAGGACTTATATTTGTCTCACAGGATGATCTGAATGCTTGGTTTGTTTAATGTCTGGATTTGCTTCCTATTTTTGTCCTGATTACAAAGATTCAATTTCTTACATCTCAGTAATGGGTTCCAGATCCTTGAAGTACTCCTTAATTTGTGTCTGCAAGCAAACAACCCAAGATAATGTCTTATTGTGAAGTAAATTGCCTGTAGAAGAAGAATCTTAGGAGAACATTTTAATTTTCAAGGATTTGGCTTTTTTCCCCATGCAGCACTTTTAATGTTTATGAAGGTCTATAAAGTGGCCCTGAATTTGCCAGGACAGACCCATCTCAGCATGTGTTTCCTTGTGTACTGGTGCCATAGCCTGCGGATGAACAGAGGATATGTTAAAAAAAGACTGAGGAGGAAAACTGGACCATTGACTAGGGGAAGGGAAACCTCTGTGTTTTTTCCATGATGACATTGTGTGCCCAGCAAGGAAAGTGCAAGATGACATCTGGATCACATGCAGCATTCCCATTATTTCTCATTTATACATGTTCATCTCATCTTCTCTCTCACCCCTTCCAACTCAAAACTTTTAGAAGGGTTCACAATATCCCAATAGCATGGATGTACAATGAAAAAGCAGCACAGAGAGAGCTGGAACACATCAGCAGATCCTGTTAGAAATCCTGTTCTTGTTAGAAATTGCTGAAATCAAAGCATTTTAGAATCATGGAATGGTTTGGGTTGGAAGGGACCTTAGTGATCATCCAGTTCCACCCCCTGCCATGGGCAAGAGACATCTTCCACTAGACCAGGCTGCTCCAAGCCTCCTCCAACCTGGCCTTGAACACTTCCAGGGATGGGGCAGCCACTACAACTCTGAGCAATCTTTTAGGGATGGACATTCAACTTGGCTGGAATTCTTCTGGGAATGGGGCCTGAGAAAACTTTTCTACTTGCTGGGCTAGGTGAGCTTCTGGGGAATGCACACCTCAGAAATGCTTAACATCTGATCTCCAGACTCCCTCATTTTGAGGATTGTCCATCACTTCCCCAGATGACATCCCTGGGAAGGTCTTTAAGATTGGCTGGCACAAAGCTGCTAGCTCCAGGGCAGAGCTGGGACAGGGTATCCTCTGGTTGTTGGTTTGCTTTTCTGAAGCCAAGTTCTAACACTTTCCTTTTCATACAAAATCAGGACTAACATCAAATTCTGGGATTAAAAATCCTCTGCACAGAGCATGTGAGTTCTGCACAGCTCAGGTAATTCCATGCAGAAAGGAATATGAGTGCATCTGATGGAGAAAGGAAGCAAGCAAGCCAGACCATCAAAACTAACTTGATTTTCTCCAATTTGAACTGGTTTTCACCAATTAATTTCCTTAGAGATTTTGGCAATCCCCCGATCAACTAGACCAAGACCATGATGCAGGACCCAGTCTGATAAGGAGCAGACACTTCTCTTTTACCAAAACATGTCAAGAAGCCAAGTGATTTCACACCCTTTTGAAGACCCTGCCCCTAAAATTGTGTTCCCAATGCAGACACTAGTGCTGTGTTGAAATCAAGCAGTGAGACACAAACTCCCCTTGACTCTGCAAAGCCTGGTTCCTCTGAATCACACCTGCCTTTATCTTTTCCCATCCTGGGAATTTGTTACCTTCTTCTTCCTTTTCACAATGATTGCCAGGGTTCAAACCACTGTGCCTGTTGTGGGCTGCCAAGAAGTTCCATTTCAGCATGACCTAAAGACATGTCATGGCTTGACATGAGCACTGCAATAATTTTCCTGTCCCTGCTCCCACAATGAGTTGAGAGAAGAGAGAGTGTGTCTATCCTGAAAATTCCCCTTCTGTATTTCCTGTTTCCATCCAACCATGAACTGGGCCACCTTTTGTTGTCTTGAAGCACTACCATGCCAGCACAATTAGTTAATGAACATGTTGAGTCTCAAGAAAAACATGTGCTTGACCCTGAAGATTTAGCATGTATCTTTCAGGGGAAACAAAAACAAAGCAATGAAAAATCTGTGCAAACAGCCTCCCTGGCAGATGTTGAGAAGGAGCAAAAAAGTGTTTTCCATGGACTAGACTGCACAGTCTCAGAGCAAAAAGAAAATGCATAGGTAAAGACATTGGCATTCATTTATTTCAGGGTAAAATATAATTTTGCACTCTGTGTGGACTCAATCTCCTTTCCAAACACCCAGACCAGCTGCTGGACTAATGACAATGATTTCTCATGAAGAAGAGGTTGACTTAAAGAGATTCCACTCTTCAAGATGTGGCATGGCACAGAATTGCTCTTCAGTTGCACAGAAGATAAGAAAAAGACAGATTTCTCTTGTCTCTTTCTAAGACAGATTTCTCTTGTCTTCAGAGAAGACAAGAAAATATTTCTTTAGTGCTTAGAGCAAAGGGTTTTTAAGCAACTACAATTTTGAATTGTTCATAGGAGAATCTTCCTAATAAATTTTGTTTCCTTTCTCATCTCAAGGCTGAGTGAAGGGATTTGATCAATATCTTTCAGGTTTTTAGCTGGTTCATTCATTCTAAAGCTCCAGAGGATGATTTCATGGTATCAGAGAAGAACCAAGGAAAAGAGCACCCTAGAAACTGCTTACTCTTCATCTTACTTGACAACCAAAATGTCCCAGTATGTCTGGAACTCTTGAAGAAGTAATGCAAATATATGAGGAGCAAATATCTTTCCTGATCTAAAATCTGCAATCATTTACCCTCAAAAAGTGGCTATAAGACCATTAAAAACCTTCTGCCACAGCTACATGGGTGGCTGTAATTTTCCCTGGGTAAGGGGAATATTTTTGGTCTCAGTGGGATACAGTGTTGGTTTCTGCTGGAACTAGACCTGACTTGACCTGAGTCTTGACCCCCAGGACTTTCAGGCCCAGATAACACAGCATCTGCCTACGAAACATTTTTCCTTTTCCTTGAATTGCCTAAACAAATCCAAATATTATCCCCACGAATGGACTCAGCTAAAGGATGAGTTTTTCCCAACTGAATCTCCATCCTTTAAGTTCTTTAAAATTGGACTTGGTCAAGTCCCTGAGAAACCAGGTCTAATTAGACCTGGTCAGAGAAGGCTGGACTGGATGATGTCCAAGAGTTGCAACACAAACTCTGATTCTATGATTCTACAGAAATACAAAGCTGAAACTGGGATTTAAAGCAGCACAGCATTTCTGAGTGCTGCCTGCAGACTGCTGGCACTGAAACTCAGCAGAGAAAAGATGCATTTCTATAACCTCTGACTGGGAGCTGCTTCCCTTCATATCAGGGAGTCATCACTGCCTCCCTGGTTTCTGACCTGGTTTCAAGTTTATTGTGCTCCCTCATAAGACAACAACACATCCCTCTTATTTTTGTAGGGTTAAGCCTTGCTTTTTACATTATTTCAATAAGCTGGAACTGACAAATTCTTTGAGAGGCTCTTAACAGGAACAAAATATATTTTGAGAAGGCCGTCTGGCATGGCCAAGAGTTGTGGCACACAGGACTGTCTGTTTCCTAGAGGATTTTCATGCTGGACCTCAACTTCGCACTCTGCACAGCCAAGGTGGTAGTATCTCCATCACTCCCAGCTTAGGTTCCAATCAGAAAATGTTTCCAAATTTGGGGATTGGCACCATCAGTGCTCTGTGTCAGCTTTGAGAGGAGCAGGGAGGAAGGTAGTCCTTGTCAAACCTGGGTTAACAACAATTGCCTTCCTACTCCCATGACTCCACTTCAGTGGAGGATCTAGCACCCTGGGAATGAATCCATTAACTGGGCAAGCAGAGATATTTTTGGCAGGACAATCTCTGTATTCATCAGCTACTTCTCACCATACTGATGATAATACCTCACACCTTAGTTCACATGGACGATCTGCTGAGATCTTTAATACTGAAGGAGTGATTAGATGCCAACATAAGGCATATGAGCGTATTCAGATAGATCCTTCCTAACATGGGTGGAGATACTAAATATTTCACCTACTATCTCTTATATATATAAACATTTGAGGCTAGCTCATGAACTGTGCCTTCACTTTCCCAGGCAGTTGATCCATTTTAGGAAAGTATTTAATTTACAGACATTTCCTGCAGCAGCAGGATTTATACTCAATGAGTAACAACTCTGCCCCATGTGAAAACCTCAGAAAGTATGTCTCACTAAAGATAGGGGTGTTCATGAAGGGGTCAGAGGTGGAAGGATTTGGCCAGGTGTCTGGCAGAACATGAGATGTTGCTTCATTGCTCGTGTGGTGATGAAGAGTGTATCTTGTTACAGAGGGAACCCTTTTGCCATGTTACCAGAGGTGTCTCAGAGGATTGGATGATGTTCTGGATCTGCTCCATGCACGTAAAACCATGATTTATTCTTCAGTTGTTTGCTGGATTCCTTATTGTATTTTCCTTATAAAGTTCAAAGACGGTGTCCTTGAACCAAATGACAGAAGGGATGATGTGCTCTAGGGGCATGTATGTAAACCCTGCCACCTGATCATCTATTCAGTTTTTAGTTGCTTGAGCTGCATCACCTGAGAGCCATTTGTGCCTGAAGTTGCTTTCTCATTGTTTTCTGCTGTATATAAAAGGATTAGGAGTTGCAATTTTGATGCTAATTAAAACCCTCATGTGATCAGGGGACAAAAAAAGGCACATTAGCATCTTCCATTCTATCACTTTCTCTGAACTGCAGTGCCATATCACAAGACCACTGCCCAGGCTGGCTTTAAGATATTTGAATTTTCCATTCTTGTCATGAGGAGGTTTTATTTCATAGCCTACATCATTTCATCGGCCTCATAGTGCTAAAATTCATGGAGTAAATAAAGATGTGAAATATGACAATCTCTCAGACCCCAAACACCAGTTTCTGGAGGTCCCTGGTGGTCACATCTCCAGATTTGATGTTTTGCTTTATGTAACCTTCACAAAACAGGGGAAACTGCCCAAATGCAAACACCTTTAACCAGACAAGATAAAGTCCCCTCAAGGACAGCACTGAGCTAAAAAGAGGCTGGATTGTGGGTCTGATCCAACTCCCATGCAGCACAGGGAAAGGTTCTCAATGATGTAATCAAAGCTGGATCAGGCCCAAAATGATAGGTGATTAATCATAACTATTCATTTGTTAGCACCAGCAATGGATTTGAAAATTTAGAGGATATAAATACAAAACAGATCCTGCCCTAAAGAGTTGAGCAGCTGAGTTCTCTGGCTTTACAAGGAGTGGCACTCTGGGAAGCGCACATCAGGTATTCATTTAGCATGATTTTAATCTATAATTCCACACTTACAGGTTGCTGGGACAGGGAAGGCATTTAATGGATGAAGGGTTAGCACTGCAGAGTCTTCTGGAGGAAGTTTAATGTGCAGAAGGGAGTTGGATTAGGTGGGAGGACCAGGAACATGGGGAGGTGGAGATCACTGCATGAACAGCAGAAGATATGGGAAAAATTCCTCTCCCAGGTCTCCAGGCCAACAAGTCTCAGAGACAAGGGAGGGTGGTAGGAGTAGCCTTGGATGCAGTGGTGAGGGAGAAGTCAGTGCAAGGCTGGACCCAAATGTGGAAGAGCAATTATGAGAGAAGAGTGGAAGCTGCAAGAAAGAAAGAGTTCATTTAAGGATGATGGCTGTACAAGAGTAGAAGAGTGGTTGAAGATGGTTTTCAGAGCAAAACTAGGAAAGCACACACATGTTCATGCACATGCAGTGACAGATATGGCCCTCAATCATTTTCTTGAGTAATTCAAGTCTACTCAGCTCTCTGGCTGACTCCTCTTCCCAAGACAGCAGCAATATCCCCAAGCAATCTCATAACTGCAATGCTGAAAGTTAATGAAGGTGCAGATGGAGAGAACAGGGAATGCTGGGTGACAGGATGCCTTCAGTGCTTGACCTTCATCCAGCACAATGAGATCCAGCTTTGAGCCAGTGGGAATGGAGATAACACTCAATCACCCAGAGGTGAAGAGGCTTGGCTGCCATCAGAACCAGATCTGGAGCTGCTGGTAATCAGCATGACTCTGCTGATCTGCTGATTTACATTGAACCATCATCTGTTTCCATCAGCTGGAGGCTCCTTGGGGGCCTTTCTTTGTGGGTTAGCAGATCATGTGTCCTTTCATACCCAGAGAACCATCAGCTGAACTGCAAGGCTTTGCTTCACTAAATAGAAAAACGATCCCTAGTTAAAAGGAATTGGTGATTTACAGTCTCAGTTTCACTGCAGTTTCACTGCAGTCTGTGATAGAGCTCCTGTTGCCCACAGTGAGTGCCTAATTAGGGCTTCAAATCCAAACCTGGCCAATCTCAGAGGAATGGCTAGATCTTTAAAAAAAAAAAAGAAAAAACCCAAGAAAACAAAAACAAAACCAAAAACACACCAAACAAACAAACAAAAAAAAAAAAAACCAAGCACAAAACCAAACAACAAAAAAAGAAAAACAAACAAAAAAATTTCCCCTTTTGCTCACTTCACAAATCTACAGTCCCAGGCACTCAGAAGGAACAACAGCCAATGCCCACATGGTCTCAAGACTGACTCTTCTTTCATACACTCACTAAACTATGTAACATTTATACAATCCAGAAGGCTCCATCACATAACTCCAGGCAATTCTGAAAGAAAAGGAGATAGCATCAGTATCATAAACCCAACCTCACATCATCTGCTTTCATGCTTTAGCTACCCTAATATTTATAGATCACATATCCCAACCACTTCAGTTCAGCTTGAGACTGGTTTTCAAGTCTGCAGGCTCCAGGAAAAGACATAATGGGATGTCCAACTGGAATTAAGGAAAATAAAACCCCTTTAGGTTCACTCACATGTATCCATTTTAATGCCCTGGTCATTCTATATTTGTTAAATCTTTTGAGATTCATCTGAACTATTTTTACATGGAAGTTTTCTCAAGGTTTTACCTTTAATTCTTAAAAACTGTCCTCAAAGTGCACACTGGAAATGTCAAAATGACATCTAATGTTGTTTGAGGACTGTTAAGGCAGTTTTATGTGATGTATCAGGAAAAAAATTACCATAGTAATACAGAGCCATGCAATAATTTTAAAAAACCAAACTTAAAAACCTCTTCAAGTGCATCTGGCATTTTTAAACCCATGCATTTCAGGAAGCAGTCATAAATACACATACTGTGCACCTCTCAAAGGTCAATTCTGTCTCCTTTGGGGCTTGCAGCAATGAGTGAGGGTGTTATGTTTGTCCAGGATGCAGAAGCATGGAAGGACCCAGAGGTTATCCTGACAGCTGCAGGCTGCTCCCTGATGTTCCAAACCAGGACATCTGCTGCTGCAGCAGAGTCACACCCCAGGTGCATTTGGAAGGCAGAGCAACACCTAAAGAGGTCAGCATGTTCACTGAGTCCAACATGCTCCAACCAAGCAAGATCTTTAGATTAGATACAAGGAATAAGGTTTTTACTATGAGGGTGGCACAGGTTGCCCAGAGAACCTGTAGCTGCCCATCTCTAGGAGTGTCCAAGGACAGACTGGATGGGGCTTGGTCTAGTGGAAGGTATCTCTGGCCATGGCAGGGGGTGGAATGAGATGACTTTTAAAGGTCCCTTCCAGCCCAAACAATTCTATGTTTCTGTGATCATTAAAATCAACTGCTGATACCAACAACCATCTCATTTCTGATGTTTAAAAGTAGCTCCTGAGATCTGGAGCAGACAGAATTCTGCACAGGCAGGAAGATTCCTCATTCCTCTTCTCCTCAAACAGGAGACTTTGTTTGTAAGGAACTGGATTTGATGATAAGTGCCTTACCCAAATAAAAAGAATGAAAATTCAATTTATTGGTATTTATTGTTGGGATAGAGGTGCAATTTCTTTGGAGAACCTTTCACAAAGAAATTGAAGGTTGCCATTTAACACTAAACAGAATTCAGGCAGAGAGTCAGGTTTTTAGAAGTGGCCCTTTCTTTTTATGTATCTCCAGTTTTGTCCGGTACCATTTATTTTGTGATAGTAAACTTGGGCAGGTTTTGGAGCACTTCTGCAGAGCTTTAAACTCTTCCTATTTTTTGTTTTTAACCAAAGATAAAATAAGCCTAGACTTTTGAGGAATAACTGATTCTCAGTGATCTCAAATCTGAACTTATTTCCTGAGGGAGATATTTATGCAGGGACAGCTTGTGCTCTGCTGCAAAATATCTGGTCTGGTCAGTGCGAGCAAAAGTTATGCTGGATTTCTTAACAATTTCAGTATGAAACTAAATCTCCTCTCCCCACAGAAGTTCCCTAAAAATCCAGTTCTATAGGTGGGAAAACTGAGGCTTAGAAATTAAACTCCAAGATCCATGAGAGCATCCCAATTATAGATGAACTACTCTCCCAGATAGATGGGAGAGAGGGTTTAGCAATGGGTCATTCTCAAACCTGAGAGAAGTTTTCTTCTATGTTATATTCACACCTTGGAGAGGAGGATTCCCAGCACATTGATAAGGGTGTAAACCTCTTGCCTGCGATGAGCAGCTTCTCAGCTCACACATGAGCAGCTGCTGCCTGTTAGCACACACAGTTTTGAAAAAAGTGCTGAAAAGGAAACTACCTAGTCATTTCTGGTTCCATTTATTGCTTAATTTGCGACAGAATTAGAGAGAAAAATATCTCATTCCTGGTATTTAGCTCTCATTCAACCTCTTCATTTCCTCTGTGTTTCCTTTTACTTCAGAGCCCAGAAGAAAAAAAATAGGAGTTTTTAATGTTAAATGCCAAGACTAATTTGCATTGCAAGGACAGTCTTTTGTTTGGAAAGACATGAGTACACTGCTGAGCAAACTCTTCAATGAAGGGGCTGTCCTCAGTTTCATGTCTTACATTGTAGCAGCAGACCAACCAGAATTCAAGCAATATGTTTTAAAAAGCCAGTGGTAATGCATTAGGAATATCTCTGACCAGTGGCTCTTTTGCTGAATGAAAGCCGAAATGTAGTCAGTGTGTGAATGCCAATCTATGTGTGTAGTAGGGGGGATGAATAAGTGCCAGGATGGATGTTGCTCATCCAGAACACAGATCTCTGAATATGGAATGATGTCTCACCTCTCTCATGAAGGTGAAAGTTGGTTCCTGTGCTCTGCTGCTGGAGCAGAAGTGAAAAATAGCAAGTGCGGAATGTAAAATATAAGGTACTAAAGGCATTGTAAATGTGGTTGTTAAAGTATATGAGATATGAAAGGAAGCCTCCAACCTTGCCAAGGAATTTTGTCCTTTCATCACTGTGCAGATGAATGGCTTTTAAACCATTTGCATTGGTTTTGAATTTGCATTTGGTCTAGAATTCAGAGTTAATCTGAAGAGAACCAAATTTCTTAGTAGGCACCAGAGAAGGTTTTTTTTCCAATGGCTTTTCCAGGGACCTGTTGCTCTAGTCTGCACAGGATAAAGGGGAGAAAACTCTGGAAACAGTTCTGTGAGCCTCTTGGTCAGATGCCAGTGCAGGAAGCTCACAGAGGTTGAATTACATCAAAAACAGCCAGAGACATGGCAACAGAATCACTAAAAAACAGAATCCTTCACATCTCTATTCTGTATGAAACCTGAATAAATCAGGCAAATCCTCCTTGCTCAATAACTCTGGAAGGATTCAAACCCACCTGGCTGGGTGAGATGAGGTAGGGCAGGATGCTAAGACCAAGGTCCGGCTCAGATGGTCTCACCCAGGTCCTGCAAAGGGAAGAGTGGCTTGAATGGTAGCTGTAGACATTGGGCAGTAACACTTTGATAGAGATTTGATGTTACAACAGCATCTTCGCTTCTGTTCAACTCATCTTCCATCCCCCATACTCCCTAAAAATGATTTATGACACCTTTTTACCCCTTCCAGATGGCATGCTGGACCAAACTTTACTTAGGAATTTGGATTTGTTGGCTTCAGTGTAAAGGGGAGAAATCTCATAATAAAGCAACAGTTTGTCAGGAGAATAACCCACCTTTGGTGTCTTCACAGGAGAGTGAAGTGCATTGCCTCAGAGAGCACTAGGGATCCCATGAGTGTATGTGCGATAAAGGCATTTAAAACACATAGACTATTCTGCAAAATTCATCTTAATATTCCTTAGAGAAAGTCAGATGGATTGTACCTGCATTTATACTCATGTCAGCATTTGTTACAGCTTTTGCCCAGAGAGTTCAACTGTTTTTCTTTCTGATGATGGGAGTGTCATCTGGGGTCTTTTCTGGTATTTCCCCCCTGAAAAAGGAGGAGTGAGAATCTCATAGCAGAACACGTTTTCATAGCCTTAATCTTCATTGTGTTGGCTGAAGATTTCCAAGGGAGAGGAACAAGCTGGGCCACAGGATGAGGACACTCCTACTATGGTTACCACAAAAATACTTTTGGCAGCCCTTATCAGGTAATAAGGGAGAGAACATTTTAGCTGGTCAGCTTTGGAACCGGATGATCTTTAGGGTCTCTTCCAATCCAAGCCTTTTTATGGACATTCCTCCAATAAACTGGGAAGGTCATCTGGCTGCCCTTCCAATGGTAAGCCATGTGCCCTGGGCCATGGTGAGAAGACAGCCTTACAGTTGATCTGAGAGGTTACAGGTGGCATCAAAATTATGCATATCAAAGACTTTACTCAACATGCATTTAGAGTCCCTTGAACTGTCATGTAGACAATCACATCAAGCAGGTTTAAAGGGGGATTACCTGGACAGTGAGCACACAGAGGAGATGGATTCGTAACAAAACCTTGCACTGGCTAGTTCCCAGCATCCCCCTACTCCTGGTAATTCTGGAATAGGACAGGACACAGGGACATTTACACCTGTGCCAGTGCTGCCACTAAACCCTTAACTTTGCAGGTTCAAGTCACAAGGAACAAAAAATCAGTTGATCATACATGATTTTAGTAGTCCAAGGAGGTGATTTTCCTGGTCTTAGTCTCTTTCCCAGAAGATAGGTATCTCATCTGTTTGGCAGGCTGAGCAGGGATGAACGGACAGGGGAGTTAGGTCACAGATAGCCAGATTAGGTATAAATCACATTTTTAGAGCAACAGATCTCACAAGTTGTTGGTGTCTGCTAAGGAAGGCAAGAGCCTCTTTGGAATGGAAAATGTAATCCCCTTCCTTTTGAATGATTATAATTTTGAAATTAAGGGGCTTTGAGGAACAACAGTTATTTACTACTATGTATATAACAAGCAGAACCACAAAACCCAGTGCCAGCCTTCTCGGCCGCAGGCATTTGGTGCAGTTCCGGTTACGGCCGGCAGGGGCGCTGGTGGCTCTGGAGGGGCCGGGCAGGTGCGAGGATTCCCAGGGCCAGGGGGCGCTGTGGTGCGAGCACACGGAAATGGCGCCTCTCCCGGGGTGGGAAGGGAGGGAAGGAAGTCTTTCTCTACAAACTTACAGGGACGGCCGAACCCGGCAGTTCTCTCGGAAGCAGCAAACTGAAACGGCAGGAATGAGCAAAAATCCCGGGATGGTGGACGAGATGTATCAGAAACTCCGCAGCTGTAGCGGGAACCGCGGGAGGTGTCAGCAGGCAGGGGTGCAGGGCTGCAGTGCAGCGAAAGCTCGGAGCAGTGCCGAGGGAGCGGCGGGGTCAGGACAGCGACGACCCTGCTCCGAGCAGGGCAGGGAGAGGCGAGCTTGAGATCCTGGGGTTTTCTGCTGAGGCACCCAAGCAGATGGTGAAAAAGTTCCAGTGCAACAGCTGCTTTTACGAGCCGAGCTCCACTCACGGTAGAAGAAAGACAACAGGAGACGGAACCCCGCAGTGGTGAGGAATTCTCGCCACAACGACCGCAGCCTCTCTCCCCTCCGAATGCCGAGAGCACATGAGAGCTGGGGGCTGCATCCAACCTCTTTTTCCCAGTCCCAGTCTTGCGGTATCTCTGCCCTTCACGGGGAAATCCCATGTTAAGTGAGAGTGGCCAGCTGCACCCTCCCCAGAGCTGTGGCTCCTTCATTTGCCTTTCTTAAGTATCCAGTCGTTATTGTCTTCTAGCAACACGTATTGGGGAAAATTCCTGAAGAGGAAAAAACAAAAGGAGAACTCCTAAAACCCCAACACAAGCTTACAAGGAAGGTGCAACAAAGATTTCTTCATGATGGGAGTATTTCTTCATCTGCAAATTGTCTTTGGTGCCTTACAGTTCTACCTTGCTACTTCGGTCCAAGCACTACAAATCCTTTGACTGAAAGATGGTTCTTACTGACTATGTCTCCACTACACACTCTCCCTAAAATCATGAGTGTACAGGGTGTGACCCTGCTGGCTCACCTAGCAGAGCATTCTGTTCTTGTAACTAAACCTGTTTGTCATACAAGCAAGCTCTGTTTTTACAGCCCCTGGATGCCTATTCCAGAACTTTGCTGATCCTATGCTTAGGAAACTTCTCCTAATTTCCAGACTAAATTTACTTCAGGCCAATTAAAACCTACTAGTTACTGTGCCAACATTTTTTTTCTTCATTCCAATGTTTCTTTTTGCTTCTGGCTGTTTTAACTTTCATGTGCAACAGCACTCATTTCCCCTGTCAATTGCTTTTGTGCTGCCTTTAAAAAAAAGCCAAGTTCTTCAGCTTCCCCTTGGATAAGTTCTGCATCTTCCATCCATGTCCTGGCACTTCACTTTACCTGCTTGGTCTGAATGACTCATTCACAGACATCACTACTTACTTCCACCGTCCCCTGCCCCCCCACCTGGAGGAGATAGTCTTATCAAACCCTCTCACTTCCCTGAGCAGTAAATAAAAAAATAATTTAAAAAACCCCACAAAATACTGTGCTCTTGAAGGTAAATATGAGGTATCACTCCTGTATTTCCACTTGTGCTTCTCTTGACCCAGGAGATTTTTTCATCCATGCTCGGATCCTCTATGTGCCAGAAAATACAAAAAGCATCTCTTGGGCAGTGTTTACTGTAGGTGGTGAGTTGTGGCCTCAGGGTACAGCTGGTAAATTGCAGCTATCCATCCCATGCCACGGCACATTTCCTTCTGCAAATGTCTCCTGGGTTCAGGGCAGGAGGCAAAGGCACATTGGAAGAATGCTTTGAAGTTCATTCTGTATTTTGAAAAGCCAGAAAAGAAAGAAACTCCACATGGTAACAGTTCTAATATGAGAGGACAACTAGCTAGATCCTAAGTTATTGCCATTTAGTAATCTTCCCTCCTCTCCCCCTCTCTCCCCTTCCTTCCCCTCCTCTCCCTTCCCCTTCTCTTCCCTCCCCCTTCTTTTCCTTGCTTTTCTTTTTCCTTGCTTTTCTCCCTTGGAAGACCATAAGCTCATAAAATCTTTAGACTTTCATAAAGAAGACAATGGATTTGGAAAGTAAAAGTCAGGATTGGAATGAAGGCACTAGAAGCACAAGTGAGTTATTTTTCACATAAGTAGTAGCTTAATGATGTCGTGACATGCCAAAGAGATATTGCCATCAGCATTCAGAGCTACACCTTGTCACACTCCTATTCACTCTGTTTCTTGATGGCAAACGAAAAGCCAAGCCCACTTTGTGCATATCACATCTATGGGATGAATTTCACCCACTAATGAACTAAACTACATTCTTTGTTTGGATGACAGTGCCACAGATGGTGAGTCACTGGCCAAGGAATACAAGGCCAGTACTTTTAATTTGGCCTGTGTCGTGGTTTGATACTGGCCAAACTCCAGGTACCCACAAAAGTTGTTTGCTTACCCTCTTCTGTTACACTTGGGCAGAAGAGAGGGAAAGAAAAGATTAAGGAAGGACTCATAGGTTGAGATAAGGATTGGGAGGAAAAAACCCCACTCTAAGAGCAAAACAGGTTCAAATTTAAAGGTATACAGTAAAATTATTATTAACAGTCAGAGGATAATAGTGAGAAGTAAAATAAGCCTTTAAAACACCTTTTTTCCCCCCAGCCCCTCCCTTCTTCCCACCAACAGTGCAGGGAGACAGGGCATGGGGATTTTGGTCAGTCCATCACTCAAGATCTTCTGTTTTCTCAGGGAGAGGAGTCTTTTTTTCCTATGCTGTGGGGTCCGCCATGGGCAAACAGTCATCCCAAAACTGTCGTGGCATGGGTCACTTGTCCATGGGGTGCAGTTTTTTAAGGATAGGCTGCTCTAGTTCAGCAGCAAGGGCTCTCTCTCTCTATTTTTGGAAGCGAGGGCCCTCTCTCTCTGACTGGGTCTCCCACTGGATCACAGTTTCCTCTGGCATCCACCCACTCCAGCATGAGCACTTTACCTGTTGTCTGAGTGAATCTCTGCATCCCCTGTGGACTTCATGCATTACAGGGGGACAGTTTGTTTCACCATGGTCCTCACCGTGGCTTGCAGAGGAATCTTGGCTCTGACGCTTGGAGCATCTCCTCCCCTTCTTTCTTTCCACTGACCTTGGTGCCGCTATATTGTATTCTCTTACATGTCCTCACTTCCTTCTCTGCTCTTACTAGAAGAACTGCTGCTTGTAAGTACCATTGTCAACAAGTTCCACTAATTTAAAGATTCTTGCAAAATCCCACAGCACTGAGAAGTCGATCTCATTTAGGTTCCACATCAGAGAATCGCTCCTCGTACTTCCTCTGCCCACCATGCAGCCCCACCTCCATCGTGTGCTGCCGTGGGCTGGAGCTATTTAGTGCCTCTCTTCACGTGGGGCACTGGGAAGAGGAAGCTGCCACTGCCACCCCTGCCCTCAGTGGCTGGGTAGGGGCAGCCAGGCAGGCAGGGCTCGCTGCAGGCTGCACTGGCAGGATGGTGGCCACCACAGCACCTCCCCACCCATGGGGAAAAACTGTGCACCAGCTGTTTTGATTTTCTACTTAAATATGTCATCACAGAGGCATTACCAACCTCTCTGTTTGGGCCAGCAGCATGTTCATCTTCAGAGCCATCAGAGATTGGCTCTGTTGGACATGGTGGAAGCTTCTAGCAGCTCCTCACAGAAGTTACCTCTGTGCTGTGGGGTGGCCCTCCCCACTACGAAAAAATCAGGGCGTGCCAAATCCACACAGCCTGAATTTAAACTGCTTGGGTTTTCACAGGTGACAAGTGTCAGCACCACCTCCTAGATAACCACTGCAAGATTGGAAATCATCTTTCCTATTGATGTAAATGCGCAAATAACAAATACTTTCTCTGGATTTCATCTTTCAAAATCATGATGAAATCATTATTTTCATCTATTAAAAAATTATGATAATATGTTATTAGGTCCTGGCCAGAGAACACAGTCAGACAAATGCAATATTAAAGTATTGCCAATTCTTACAATTGGAGCTTTATTACATGTTCTAAAAACCCCAGACTTCAGATCGAGGGATTAGATATACAGCTCAGGTTCCTCACGTTTGTTTTTCCCTTTAATACAGGGAAGGAAAGAAAGTCTGAAAAGTTTTTTACGCCTATTCTATTGATTCAGAAAACAAATGAAAAACTAGTTGGCAAAGAAAAGGAATTAAAAAGTTTAAATGAAAATTGCAAACTAGTAAAGAATACTTTACTATAAGTATTTAAAGAAACAAAGGCCCACAGCTGAAAGAGAAGAGTTAGCTAGTTTAAAAAAATCCTTTAGAAGGCAGTGAATTGCAGCTATGAAAAGAATAATAAAACTCCAATATTCAATAACCAGGGGAGTTTTAAAGTATAAATTCAATTCTATACATTGTAGGTATTTTTGGGTGGAGAAAGGGAGAAAGAAAAGCTGGCACAGTAAGTAGGACATCTTAATAAATGAAACTCAGAATGAATCCTAAGTGTAATATTTGCTCATGGACAGACAGATGAATATAGAAAGACAGAACAGAATTAATGAAATAATTCAGAAGCAATCAGTGTCTTCAGAAAACATTTTTATTCCAGTTTGGGGGGAAATATATTTATATTACATGGTGATTAATAAATACGTTAAAACAGAGAAAAAAAAAAGTGAAAAAGTAGCTAATTATATCAGATACATAGATCTTAGGTATCTGTGTAACTGGCAGCCCAGATTTACAGAAAAACTAACCAAGGACCAATATGTGCTGTTGAGTTTGAGGAGTAGCTTGCATCCTGGGAACAGAAAGAGTCCTTCTGGGACAGAGAAACAAAATAACCTCAGTAAATTTGGGCTATCAGCCTAACTCCAGCCATGGAAAAAATTGATGGAGTCAATGACATCACTGAAAAAAATAATACTGATCCACACAGAAAACAAATCACATCGAGCCAATCTCACATAAGTTTTGATAGGCAAAAATGGCAGTATGGATGTAGCATATTTACACAGGAATACTCTATTTTACACCAGAACATTTCTTTTATGAAATTGGAACCACCAAATAATCAACCTCATGTACATTTGAGGGGTTCAAGTGTAAGATATGTCTGAAATGAGGGTTTAAATGCTTATGACCATCTTTGTCCTAATACATTTCATAGCTGTACTCCAGATAGATTTGTCTGTAGACTTACATTATGTAAGATTTTTGTCAAAGGCTAAGAAGCATGAAAATTGTAATGGATAAATATAGCAGATGACTCTGGGATTGGCAAGAGCAATAAAAACCAAGGCAGATTGCTAACAGGAAGCAATTCACTGTGGTTAATATGCAAGCACAAACAAACTACTGGTACTTTCACATGACCAAATGTAAGACTGCATGCTTAAAAATGATACATAGGGTCATGATTTACAGGGTTGGGGTACAGGACACAAGTTAACCCTCTGGAAGTCAGCAATTCCAACAGGGATGTGCAGGTCCTGGAAGGTAATGGTTGAACCTGAGCAGTCCTGTGAGCCTCAAGTTATAAATAGGGGAGTAGACACATAAAGTGGTAGGAGTCAAGGCTGAGGCTGCAAATTTGGCAAGGGTTAATGGCAGGGGGAAAAAGGAATTACTGTAGAAAAGGGAAAATGCAGTCTCTGCATCAAGGACTATTCACAGCAGTTTTATTTTGAACACAGATGTGAATTAGAGTCAATCTTGTGGTTCTGGCCCGGGAAAAAGGCTCACCACCTTAGTGATAGCTCCTGAAAGCCAGAAATGGGGGTGCTTAAGTTTTGCGTGAGCCAGCTCCAAATACCTGAAGTGTCTGAAAATGTCTGGTCCCCAGAAAGTTTGGAGTGGTCCTAGGGGAGGACTGGGTTCCTCACTGCCCAGTCCATAGCACCCTGTACCAGCCAGCTGGTGAGATGATGATGGGGTGGTTTCCTTCAGCAGACAGCTGAGGTCACTCCAGTAACTCTCGGGGAGCATTATTTCTCTACCGCCCCTACCACATGCTCACAGCTTTATACCTGCTTTACTTGCAGTCCTGATGTCAGTATATAGACTTGTTCTTTCCCCCAGACTTCTCCTGGAAGGAATACAAATTTCAGGTAGTAAACCATCCCCTGTCTCAAGGGACCTGGTTTCTAGGGAGAGCACCTGCCTGGACTCCCTGTGGTGGCTCCAGAGAAGCCTTCTGAGGCTCTTGTTTCACCTTGAAGTTGTGTTGTTCTCTTCCCCTTTCACAGTCCAGGTCCTGACTAGCATCTGACACATTTGGAAGGTTAAAAAGAAAAAATACTTGGAAGGATCTGAGCAGAGCTGAAAATCTGAACCAGGTCTGGCTTCAATTACTCAGTCTGTGGAAGAGTGAAGTCAGGGTAGGGCTGGAGAGTGCGAAAATCAGGGAGTGCTGGAAAGAGGATGCCGAAACCTTGGGTATTTTATGAAGGGCTGGTGACATCCATCCTGTGCAGCCTGGATGCTCTGAGACAGGACAGTGAGGACCAGGGGAAAACAGCCAGAGGACAGAATAGGCAAAAGAGGTAAAAATAAAAGGGTCATGATTGCAAATAGAATTATAGAATTATTTAGGCTGGAATCACCTGGATTAGGTACCTCCAAACAGGTGCTAAGTGCCTGTTGACCTTTTTTTGTTTCTACTAGTCCCAATCACTGTTCCTGTGCATCTCTGTGCACTTCTTAAACCAGCCCTTCAGGAGATGCCTGTGTACCAGTATGCCACCAGAGGTAGAGCAATAGTGCGAAGGAGCAGAGGAAAGAGCTGGACATGAACAGAAGCCCCTGAAAACATCAGCAAGTGCTACAAGGTGGGGGGCTGGCGGGAAGAGTAGGCAAGAGGCCAAGTCAATGGCTTTCAAGTGCTATTCCTTTCTCCTACTTTTCACTTGACTATCCTGATACAAGTCCTTGTGGGAAGGATTTGTCTTTGGTCCAACAATACCACTCTTCACACTCATTTGTGCCCCAGCTGAAAGTGTAATAGACCTCCTTAGTGATAAAAATTAGGTAGGGGGATTTGTAAAATACACAGCACTGGGGATTTGAAACTGCAGAATACCTGCCTCTCTGTTTGGCAGCCCTTCTGCACCTCTGTTCTCCATCTGCATGGAAAATAAAGGCTCCAGGGAAAATAAAAGCTCTGCTCACACACTAAAGCAGCACGGCTTACTGGAGTGAAGGGGCTCACAGGAAGAAGTGGCGAAATTCTCATTGCCTTTAGAGAGGCCAGGACATTGTCTAACACTTTTCATTGAAGTTATGTGTATGGTTCCCACTGGTTTCCAAGTGGGACATAGATCTTTTGGGGTGAAAGAGTTTGTCAGTAATCCTGAAGCAAAAAGAAGAGAAAGAATGAAACTCAGTACAGGGAGTGTGATGGAGCTTGCTCAAATTCCTCTGAGGGAAGGAAAAGGTTTTATCCTGGGCATATGGCAACATAGCAGAGCCCTTTCTGCTTACTGTATCACACCGCTAATAAAACTCCTGTGCGCCACACTCAACAGATGGTTTTGTGGCTGATGAATGAACCAGAATAGGATCCTGTTCCCTCTCCTGCAGCTTTCCTGGCTGTGCAATGCTAGAAAGAGCAAAGGTCACCTGTGAGTTGCTGTATATGTCGATAATGTAGCAGAGCAGGGCTGTTAAACCTTGACAGCTTGAATGAGAGATCATCAAGGAGGCGGGGAAGAGAAGAGAGATGAGTGAGATTTCAAATGCTGTGTTGAGAGACACTGCAGAATCTTTCATCAGAAAGGAGAAGGTATTTTAAAAGCTACCTCTGCTGAGTGAGCTTTTGCAGGACTGCAGTGACAATCTGAGGCCAACCTTCCCCAACTGGCCTTCTCCCTGCACCAAAAATATTTCCAGACTGAACATGGACTCCCCATGCAGTAAATTGCATTGCCATAATGAGTGATTCACTTTCCTCAGTTTCCTTGCGGTGGCCATGTGGCACCAAAAGAGATCCTCCACTGATGGGCTGAAATTCCTGGAGTCTTACTGGCTTTGCTAACCACTTTTACTCCCTATTGTTTGGTCAAAAGCCATAATCAGCCTCATAAATATGTCTGAAAAACTTTACATGGAGTTATAAATGGGGCAGAAGAAAGGTTTTTATGGCAGTTTGAACCAGAATTGTGTGTGCAGAAATACACTAGAAATTGTTGTCTCTCAGGGCATAAATCTGCTATCTCGCTATTTGCCATACAGGAGAGAGGTCAGGACTATGTAATGTCTGAAGACTTTCTTAATAATAAAAGATGAGCATGAAAACAGAAAGGGTGTAAAGAGTGTAGTGATGATTTCTGAGTCTGCAGTTTGAGGGTTGAACAGTATCAGCTCACACAGTGTTGGCTTAATGGGGTACGCTTCAGGACTTTACTCTTCACCTATGATGTCTGTGTGGGGCAGGAAATTATAAGGATTCAAAGAAGCTCTGTAGAAAACCTGTGGAAAAGGAGATGGAAGAATTCTCCACGTTGCTGAAGCCTTCTCTGCTGCTTCCCTCCTCTCTACTCCTCTGTGGACTCTAATAAATAGCAAACAGGTGCTGGGGCTCATTCCTTGCTGTTATATAACAGTAAGAAGTGTCCAAATGGAGCTTAAAAAAATCTTCTAATAACAGGATACCTCCACGAAACTGCTTCCAGCCTAACCATTCCACAGAAATCATCCCGTAAACACTTTTGAAGATCCCAGTAAAGCATGAACAGTCTCCACTGGTATTAAGAGAAGACTCCTTGCCCCGTCCATAGCACCCTGACAGCAGGCAGCCACTGCTGGTGCCAGCATCTCCCTTGCTCAATTCTCTTTTTCTCCTACTCCTCCAGGGTTTTTCACGGCCTCAGTTAGTAAAATGTGTTCTGTGATGCTGAGATTATACTTCTGTTCATCGGCTGTCCTGCTCTGAAACAATCCAGCCTCTCTGCCAAGTTGGGACAGCCCTTGCAAGCCCCCAGCCCTGTCTCTGCAGGATAATTCTTCCCTACATTTCAGCAGGCATCACTGTGCTGGGGCAGGGCAAGAGAAGACCCAACAGATGGATGCAGGTAAATGCCACCCCCCCTCTTATATTGGTGCTTACAAAGACAGCCCTGTGGAGTCCACCCAATGGCTGAACCCTGTGAATAAGAGACTGAACTGCCGAGGGCTGTTATGAGCACAGGAGAGATACTGCTGGGACGGGTGCCTGGGCATGAAATAAAAAAAAAACAAAAAAAGAGAAGAAAGACCAGCTTTCAAACCCAGCAGCTTCCTTGAAACAGCTGAGCAGAGAGGACAGGGGCAAGGCAGTTTCCCTGAACTAGGAAGAATTGGTTTGAGAGAGGCAGCAAAACAATAAGCAGGGAAGATGGGACTGGCAGCAAGTGCAACTTGGTGTTGCAAATCATCCCCATCTCAAGAACCTGGGCCTGGCTCACATTCACTCACAGGCAACTGCAGATGGACATGATGGAACACATTCCTTGAAACTGCTGCCCTGACAAAAGGAGCTGTTGCATGAGCTGCAGAACCCATGCTTGGAAGCTGGCGTTATTGCATGTCTCACAAATCTTAAGCTCTGGCTGAAAGTTTTCCCATCATCAGTATATCCAAAATAACTTTTTTAATGGGGATTATCTGCTGCTTAGCGAGTGACACAGTAATTTTGCTGCAAGAAATGGTAGATTCTCTCTCTTCCATCAGTTTTTGCAGAATTTTCAAACTTCCTCTCTCTGAGACCTTTTTTGCTCTGCCAGAGCTGGACCAAATGACCAGGGATTTCAATGCTCTGCAGAGGGATGCAAGAAAACTCACACATTATATGATCAATGAACATGGTTTCCTTTGGAAATACTGACCACACACATTGCTGCTGCACTCCATTTTCCTTCTTGTAGCACATTTCTGAAAATACAAGTTTCTAATAAAGTCTGTCTTTGTCTGATCTGGTTAAAATAGTCCACATGGAAGCTCAATCAAAGCTGAATTATTCTTATATCAGTGTAAGCTTCATCATGAGAAATAAAATTATAAAATAAGGTTTTTTTAATACTGGCATTTCCCAGGTCTTCATTTTACAGCTGTAAAGTTCTGTGGATGTAGTGTTATTTGTAACAAACGCTGATGAGAATAAGAATGCAGGAATGACCTTTCTGGGACAGATCAAAGAGGCTGTCTGTCCTGGTAACTCACTTCTGACATAAGCCCACGTTGAAGAAAAGGGTATTAGAAATCAGGGACCCTTCCCCCAGCTTTCCTTCAGACTTTCTCATCTTGAGGTTGTATCCAGACCCATGGACCAGCTATCCATGTGGTCTTCTGTACTCTTTGCACAGGCACAGAGAAAACCTGGGCTTTATTTGAAATTGCAAACTCAAAAGCAGTTGGTTCAAAGTGTAATAAATCACTGAAATTAGACAGCTAGTGTTGAGATTACAAATTATCCAAATCAAGCTCATAACGTTTTACCTCTTGCTCTGCTTCAGTTTTCAAAAGAATGTTTTCCTTCATCCTACAACATACACATACACTCTGAGTTTTATTGAAAAAGACTTGGAGTAAGTATCTTTATTATTAAGGAGGGAGTGGGATTCGGGGCTGTGGATAGGGGAGATTTAATTCAGTTCCCCCTACCTCTCAGACATACCTGCAGCTGCAGCATGAGATAGAGCAGTTTTGTCTCCCATTCCTTCCTGACAAATGGCAAATTGCTCCAAGAGATGTTCACTACTCAGCAGGACAGGCATTAGCCCAGGCAAAGGTCAGCAATGTCATCCTGACCCAACATGGGTGTCACATTCAGGAACCTGCCTTTGACTAGGACCAGCACAAGCATTTTCATGGGAACAGGCAAGAAAACATGGAATAACCTGCCCATAATGTCTTTATAAACACTAGTTTATTTCTAGTTTCTAATATCCAAATATTAGTGAGAGAAAAAAAATATTATTTTTGGCCACACATCTGGGGATCAGCTATGACTATTAAATGCTTCCAGGAAAAATGGGCCAGGCTGCAAAGCCAACCCTCAAAAATGAACAAATGTCATCTCTGTCCAGTTTCTCTCTCCTGGAACATCAACAGCAGGAGGTTTCAGGCACCCCGGGAGTGCTGGCCCAGAAAACCACCATGCTCCCTTCTCAGAAACCTTTTCACAGCCTTCTGCTTGCCCTTCATACTTCAAAGGAACTCACCACCAAGCTGATCTGGTCTTGGGTTTTCTGGCAGAAACAATTCCTACAGCTCCAGCTCTGCCACAGACTTTGTACATGACCTTAAGCAAGACACTGAACTAAGGAGTTCTCAGAACAGAGTAATGCCACCTTCTGGGTCTATTCAGTCCAACTGCATTTGCTTGTACAGTAGTAAATGGGGTTATATTTGCTCTTCCTGAGGCCTACATACAAATAATTAAGTAATTCTACTTTTTTCAATGGTTTATAACATGAAGAGTGATACACAAATGCATAATTTAAAAACTAGGTGCATTTTTTTTGTTTTTCCTTTTCAGAAGCCTAACAGGCCATGGTAGACATGAAATCCCACCACATAAAGGGGAGCCCATTTGCCTAAACATTGGGTCTGCTTTACATTCATCATAAACAGACACTGAGCAAATGCAGTAAGAAGATAGGTACATTAAACTGGTTCAATTTTTATCATCCACCTATGACTTGCCCCTGGAAAAAACATTTTGAAAATTTTTGATTCAGATCTACAAAGTGAGCCCTTGATCTGCATGAATCCTCACTCCATGACTGTGGATTTCACTCACTTGCATAAGGTGAGATGCAAAGTCACTTGGGAACAACTCAATTTTCACAGTCTAAATAAAAGTCAGAGACTTGATTTGCAGAGTCCTCCATCAGCCTGAAAGGTTTATACAAATGGAGCAACAGTTTGGACAAAATCTCAATCCCAGCCATAAATCATAAAGACATTAAAGCTCCAGAGTCTTTTAGATCTTGCAGTAGGTTGAATGACATCTTAGAGATGCAAGGAGTCCTTTAGGGAAACCAGCTAATCAAATAGGAGATACCAAACATTGCCAAAGGATATTGTCATTAAACTCAACCAGTTCTTAGACAGTGGGGCTGGTTGCTCTCCCAGGAAGCCTCCAGACATCAAGAGATTTAACACAGAGAAATGTAAAGTTTCATGTTGGGGGTGGAATAACCCCACACAGCAGCCCAGGCTGGGGCCAGCTGAATAGACCCAAGGGTCCCAGTGGACTATAATGTGCCCACAAGCCAGCATTGTGTCTATGCAGCACAGGATGATCACATCCACAGAGCAACCAGCAGGCTGAAGAATGTAACTCTTCTTTTCTACTCAGGAGATCTATTGTGAGCACATCACACAGTTATGAGTGACAAAGGAACGAGTGTCTTGAAAAAAAAGTGTCAAAGGAAGCTTGTCTGACGAAAGGTTGAGATCGCCAAACAGGACACAGGTGGTCTCTTTCTAAACAGCACCAAAAGGGAGGACATCTATTTAATAGACAGGTGTGCTGCTTTGTTGTTATTGCTGCTGTTGTTGTTGCTGCTGTTGTTGTTGTTAGAGGGCTTTATAGCTATGACTGTTGTAGACAGGCAATGACTCGTGGTTTAAATTACATAGGGGTCAAGTAAATCCTATACTTGAAGCTGCAAGTGCCCCCAGCCCTGGTCCAATTCATTGCCTCCCACCTACAACTGGCATCTTTCAGCAAAACACATCTCTTGCAGGTACAGACAGGGACAACATTGCCCAACTCCACTGATGGCTCATAAGTCCAGCTGTTGTGTTCTGGACCAGGTGACCAAGGTTACTTCCTTGGCTTTAACCTGTGACTTTCCTAGTGTTCATGAAAAAATTAAATGCTGCCCTAGATGAGAAACACATAATATATTCCAGCATAAAGGAAAAGATCAGAAACACAGAGATAGTAACTCTTTCTACATGAAGGAAATGAGTAACTCCAGAAATTATATACAGCTTAATGCAACAGATCTTTTCTTTGGATAAATGCAGGTTTCAGAATGGTTTTGACTCTTGAATGCTGTTTTTCCTTTAATCCACTTATCTCTCCTCCACCTCTATTCTCACTTTCTTTGTCTTGACTTGACAGAACATAGACCATTTATACATTATAAGTATTTTGCTGTGGTTCTGTATCACATTTTGGGTCATATTAGAGATGAGGGTTCCAAACTGAAAGAAATTCACTTCTTTTAGTAAGTTTTTCAGCTGCCTCATACAAAGAGCTTCTTACCTGGTGATTCTTGAGACAGCATTTCCAAACAAAGCAGGTAAAACCCCTTTCCCTAAGCTGAATTTTGTTTCTCTAAGAGCAGCTGTCCCCCCCAGGCAGCTCTAACATGACATCAGAGCCCAGCACTCAACTCCCACTGAACAGCAGCACTTGCTGAAGGTAAGTAGCAGAAGAAAAAGAGAGGCCCCCCAATATAAGAGGGACATGGACCTGCTGGAGCAAATCCAGAGGAGGCCATGAAGATGTTCCGAGAACTGGAGCTGCTCTGCTCTGGAGACAGGCCAGGAGAGATGGGACTGTTCAGACTGGAGAAAAGAAGGCTCCAGGCAGACCTTAGAGCTCCTGCCAGTGCTTAAAGGGGCTCCAGGAGAGCTGGAGTGAGACTTTGGACAAGGGCCCCGAGGGACAGGACAAGGGGGAGTGGCTTCCCACTACCAGAGGCAGGGTTAGATGGGGTATTGGGAAGAAATTCTTGTCTACTAGAGTGGTAATGCCCTGGCATAAGTTTCCCAGAGAAGCTGTGGCTGTCCCATCCCTGAAAGTGTCCAAGGCCAGGCTGTACAGGGCTTGGAGCAACCTGGTCTAGTAGATGTCCCTGCCATGGCAGAGGGGTTGGAATTAGATGCTCTTGAAGATCACTTCCTACACAAGCCATTCTGTGATTCTATTACAGGATTCCATGACTCATTGTTTTGGTTTGGGAAGACAGGTATCTGCCGGGGAAAGCTGGAGTTTCCCTTGGAATGGAGAATGTAAACCAACACCACCCCTACTGCCCTTTTCAAATAATAAATTTGCAGTTAGAGGCTTTCAGGTAAAGATTTGGGGATAGGAATAGCAGTTCTTTACTAGTATGTATAACAAAGCAAACAAAAACAACAACTACAGCATTAATAACAAAACAGGACCAAGAACCTTGAGGGCCTTGCTTCACAAAACCCAGGGCAGTTTGGTCTCGGTGCCCCTGCAGGACCCTCAGAGCACCAAGCTGGAAACAGTGGAAAGTCCCAGGATGGTGGCTGAACGGCAGGATGTGCCGGCAGGGCAGGGGGGTGCAGGGTCACACTGTAGCAAAAAGAGCAGTGCCAAAGAAAACAGCAGGACTGGCCCAGCTCCAGCAGGGCAGGCGGAGAAGCTCAGAATTCCAGGGCAGGCAAGCAGATGATGGTAGATTTCCTGGGGCCGGACTTTCTGGTGACAGTGAGCTCCTTCCACAGCAAGCAGCAGCCCCGCCATTCTCCCTCTCCGAATACCAAGAGAGCAAGAGCGTGAAGTTGCCTCCAGTTCTGTCCTTCACCTGCCCCGAAACTCGTGTTGTCTCCCCCTCCGAACTTTCGGCCACCCCTTTGTTTTGGTCAAGCATCCTTAAGCACCCAGTACTTAGTCTCCTAGTAATTTATGGGGAAGAAATTATTTGGAGTAAAAAAACAACAAACCTAACCCCCAACACTCATCCATGGCTACTGCCATGCTCCCATCACAAGCACAGCAATGCTCCAGCCAGAACCCATCTTCTTGAAAAACAGCTTCATGTTGAGACACCGCAGTCAGCTTCTGATCTGCTCCAGCTTACTTAACCTCCCACATATCTAACAGACATGCTTTTATTAACTGTTGTCCATCTAGTTACCAATCTCCAGCCCAATCCAATGCCACCAAGTCAAAGTCTCTCCTCGTCAAAATCTCTTTTGATCCCCCAGTGCTGCTTACAGTTTTCTTTCTCTCAAAAAAAATCCTGAAATTTAGTATTTTAATTTCATGCATTGTAAAAATGATTTATGATTTCCAATACATTTTGCAGAAACTCTGCAAAACATATGAAGTCACTGACTGAGATGTAAATTACGTGTCCTTTGTTGCTGCTTTCAAAGTAAGATTTTATCTGTGTGCATTTTAGCTCCGTCCAGGCTGAACTGCTTTTGCTGTGCTTACTCATGTGAGTGATTGTGGAGCAGTCCAGCTTTTTTTTGGAGTAGCTCTTTTCAGTGTAAACCAGTAATTTCCAATTTGGCCTTAATTAGTACAGCATTTCCTCCAGGAATTTATAATTTATTTAACCTGTTACCCACAAGCGTAAAATCTGCTCTTCCAAACACTGTCTTTTTCTTCAAGACCTGCTCAGAAAAGCGAACTGTGGAGCCATGAGGGCCATTTATATCTGGTTTTCAGCCAGTTTGGACAGTGTCATGTTGGTTAGATGCTGCCTCCCCTTTTCCAGCACTGCTCTGATATTTCAAAAATGAGCAATCCAGAGCAAGGGAAAGTGATGAGACACTGTTGGGCTGTGTCTTCCAAGCACCCATGACCTTCAGTGCTTTTTCCTTTCCCCCCCAGCCATGAGTGAGAAGATTTTGACCAGCACCTGTCCCACATGCAATAGGCTGAGACCACCAATCAGCAAAGAGATTTGACCACTAGTTAAGAAATGTCAACATCTGTTACAGGCAGAATGGCTCTGACCTGTTCTTGCTTGTTTCCAAGACAACTGCACACGAAATTCATTTGACACAATTAGCTGCGCTTATTTATTTTCAGGTTTGCTTCTGTATTTTCACTGCAGTCAAGGCTCTGACATTGCTTCCAAGCCTCTGATGCAAGGGAAAGTCCATGTTTTCCCCTGAATTTTACAAATCTGCTTATGAAGAGCAGTTTCTACCTTCCTAGTAAGATGTGGGAAATGATAAGGTTTATCTCCAACCCCACATATGTATGAACACATATGCATGTCTGGAGATTATCCATTCCCTAAAACTTCTGTTACTTCATGTCAGATCCACATCTGCACATCATGGTGCACTCAACCCATTTCCATGTTGGTTATATTAAATATAGGTGTGTGCCTACCTACACATACCAAACACATGGCTGCGATTATATCTTGGGGTATGAGAATAAAGTGCTTGAGTTCCAGCCCCTTTGCTAGAAATAATGATGACCTCTGTGGCCATCCTCAGAGGTATAAAGATAATTCTCATTATTTGCCACTCAATTAAGCCTTTTTCAAGTGCTGAGTATTGACGGATTAACATTTAGAAAGGTTTTATATCAGTGTTAAGAATCTGGTTTATAAATGCATACCTACTATATAGTTCCTTAAATATTAAGCTGTAACCACACTACAGGAAATTGTTAAGGCAATTGTTACAGGTAAGGTATTTGTTATTATTTCCTCTGGATGTGATGTTTTATTACCCTGGAGGCAGTCAGCATTTGCATTAGATATACATCATAAAGAACTGTGCATAGTAACTTATATGGTTTACTATTGCAGCTCAGGTATTCCCTTCAGCTTTGTCTTGCAAAAAAATACACCACTTTCCCATGAAGGTGCCTGATGAATTGTAGCTCCACAGAGTCAATGCTGGTGGAAATTATGTCAGTGCTTACCAGGCTCAGTGGACCAGAAACTCCTCCCTGGACCAGCTCAGATAGATTCCACAACCATTTATACCCAGTGTCCTCTCACACACTGATTCAGGCTGTACTTGAGGGCAGATGCAAGAGAAGGGCACATCTTGTCTTTCCATTTAAGAAATCACCTTTTCCCCCCTGTGATGCTGTCTGCTCGTGCTCCCCCTCCTTGAGGCTGGGAGAGCCTGAAGGATGAACCTGGGACTGAAACAGCCTACTCATTACTGACCTGGGAAGGTGGAGGTGGGCAAAACAGATTTTAATTATCTTTCCAGCTGTTGCTAAACCCAGAGATAGTGTAAAGTTAGGGGGAAAGCAGGTGTTATTGCAGAGGTTGGCAGAACAAGCAGGGAAACAGCAGAAATTGCTGCAGACTGGACAAAGACATCAGCAAAGAGCAGAAGATCCATCCTGCATGCCTAGCATAGGGAGATGGGATTTGCTGTAGGATGGGTGAGGAGACAGAATGCACCCTACTGTTTAGGCTTCCAGACTCGTTGCTGGCAGGTGAAGTCAGTCAAGCTTTGTCTTTGATAATAGTCATCACTCTCAACGTGGATGCATTTCCATGTGGGTAACCTGTCATTTTTCTACCCTAGAAGCATTTCATCAGCATGGTGATTATACTACACAATCCCAGCCATGGGACAGCCTCTTCCAGTACATGTGATGGCGGAAGAATATGCTCGTCCAGATCAACCACAGCTGCTCTTCCTCCAGCCATCCAGGTCTGCCAGTAAACCAGCTTATCTGGAAGATCACCAACTTTTTTACTACTCAATGCCTGCAGGTTTGCCACCTAAACACCTAGCACAGACACAGTCTCTGGGAATGGAGGTCTTAGTGAATCTCTTAGCTGCAGATTTTGGTGCCCAGGTCCAATACCCAGGGTCTGGGACAGAGAAAAGCAATTCACCTTTCTTTCTGCAGGATGTGGGAACTCCTGCACTCCTCCTCCTCCTCTCATCATACACAGTCAAAGCATAAAGAATGGAATTAATCTAGAGAAGTCTTCCCAGACAAGAGGTTGTTTCTTCACCCCAAGACCATCAGGCAAAGAAGACCCAGGGAGCACAGCCATAGCAGAGGGAAACAGCTCTTCCCATAACCATTAATTGATCTGCCCTTTGAAAAGGATAATTGACAACGTTTTCAGAAGTGTTACAGGCTTTCTACAGAGTCGCGCCTTGGAGCCACAGTTTGCACCCTTACAGATGTCACATTTATCAGCTGTGCAGGCAGCCTTCCCCCTCTGACCAACACAGTCAAAAAATTCCATCTACAGCTCCTAGTGCTTTCTACTTACAAAATCTCCTACTTCAGGGCTTCTGTAAGACACAACAAAGCCATCAGCATCACCTTTAAAACAGGTTTCATCTGCATCACATGAGCTTATTTCTTTCAGTGGAGAGAGAAGAGAGCTTGACTTGGTAACATTGGAGGATTCCTGACTTGTGCCTTTCACACACCCCTCACAGCTGAAAAGCTGACAAGATATTGAGAGCAAAGCAGAGTTTGTCACAGCACAGCTGGTCTGTAGCTGGACAAGACAAATCTGGCCATAACATAAACCCAATTCGGCTAGCCTAGCTCATTCTAGAAAAGAAGTAGAACAAGTCCCTCAGTGAACAATGATATGATAGATTTGAAATCAAACAAGAACCTCACCCAATCATGTTCAATTTAGAGTGCAGACATATCACTGGTCAAGGAGCTAGACAGTGTTAAGAACCAGACCAATCAGCTGTCTAAACCCTGGAAATTCAAACACCCTATAAAAGGAAGTTCTGAACAATAAAACAGGCTGTTTGTCTTATGATCATTGGTGAGTTCACGTTGTTTGTCTGTCTCTGGCCAATGACCTCACATAACAGAAGTTCATCTCATCCCAGGTCCTGGTTTGACAAGACTTCCTAGTACAGAGATTAAAGAGGAGACTTGTGTGCTTCAGTTGTCCCTCAGCCTGAGACCAGCAACCAGATTTGGGCATGACTTGGTCCAACAGGGATGTGAAGTAGGAGATACGAGACATACAATTAATTTGACATATAGGAGAAAACATTGGCTATATCAAAAGTGATGGCAAAGTGGTGCAGGCTCTGCTGTGCTGCGGGCTGCACGACTTCCACCCATTCAGAGGCACCTGCAATGACTTAAAATCTGCCTTGTCATGTCTGTAGGGCATTTCTGCCTCCCATTTGTGCCCTTCCCATGAGTAGCCCTCCTAGTGTGAGATACTCACAGTGCCACTGGGCTTGGCAATGGTACGCACCATCAGGTGACAGATACAGCAGGACACTAAGAGCCCGTGAACTGTATTTTTTGCTGCATGCAGCAGCTGAAATTAGTTGGGCTGGGTCTTTTGGCTTCCTAATTCTTCACCATTGTCTCTAGAGGGAAAGCAATGAAGTCTAAGGGTACAATGAGACTCCCAAACAGTGCTGCAGATTCAGTCCCAGCTGCTCAGCTCTGCAGTTCCACATTGTCCAGCACTCTATGCTCACTCTCACTCCTGTGACATTAAAAACTCTCGTTTTAGTTAGCTCTGTGCAATTCATGTTGAGGGATGAGAACATAAAATTCTTTGAGTCTTCTCCTTTTCAGTTGCAGCATATTTTCAGCTGAAACTCTCAACAGAAAGTCAAGAACTGCAGATCTTTTTCCTGTTAAAATTTCACAGAGACTTTTGTCCAAAACAGCTGACAATATGTCAGGGGAATAGGTTGGGAGAGCTGGTCACCAAACATCTGGGCTGGCAGGGGACTTCATGGACTGTGGTGCTCATTGCAAACTGGTCTGAGGGACACTTCAGACCATCAGCTGCAGGGAAAGCCATGATTCACTGCTGCTTTCATTTCTGTCCCAATGCACTTTGCATAGTTGGTTTTGTCTCACTTGGGTGTGATCCAGGCACACATCCTTGAAATGAAGCAAATCCACACTGTCTGAGCACCCCTTTGCTCTTGGGAACTGGGAGCCTGCTCTGTTTCGCATGTCAGAATATGCCCAAAGATTTTTAACTTCTTTAGAGCTCAAAGTGGGTATTAAGAGAAGACTGGAGCCAGTGGAATCCTTTTGAAGGAAATGCCAGCAATGCTCCCCTCTGCAAACAGGCTGCCCTTGGCCACATCCTGCAGCTCCCACTAAGCTGGGTGGGCCAGGCTCCTGTCTCTGCATGCTCAAGTAGTTCTTTCATAAGCAAAGTGTCACCTCATCTGCAGGGAATTTGCATTCAAATTATACAGAGCTCCTAGCAGCAAAGAAACTGCAGTGGCAGCTGGCAGCCTGTTCCTCTCTCTGTGGGGACTTCAGCACTGCAAGAATGTACCCCCCATGCCGATCTGTGGGTTGTGGCTTCCTGCTGCTGGAGCAACTTAGACTTCAGGCATCCATCTCTGTCACATAAATATTGCAGCTGGCATAACTGCAAACACACAGAATGATTAGGGTATAGCAAGTCATGGGCACAGAGTACCCTCTCCAGCTCCTACATGGATCATGCAAGACACCTTCCTTTTGCATGTTGACACAAGAACATCACTCCTCTTCCTGCTGCTAATGCACCTCAGGTCAGGTCCCTATCCCTTTTTAATAGTTAGAAAATCTTGGAACTGCAACATCTAGGTATTTATTTATGCTGGGGTTTATTCCAGCACCAAAAGCCCCTGCAAGGGACCTAACCTCTTCTTTGCAGTGCTGGTCCCGTCAACATTGCTATGCATCCTCCAGAGAAGACAAAAGGCTCTCAGGAGCTGGCAGCAGCACTCATCTCACCTAGATCTATGCCAAGAGGATCTCAAGGACCCTTTTCACATTCCCCATTAAAACTGTACTGGTTACACTGCACATAAAGTACTTCTCTGACCCCCATCCTTCTACTCTTCCTCTGTGGCATAAGGGAGAAGGAGGTGAATAGATATTTCCGACCAGGGAAATGAATGGTGAAACAGAGCCCCCATGGATGGACTTGATGGCAGAATGGTGGAGCACACATGTAAGCTGAGCTTTCTGGGACATCTGTCAGAATATCCCAAAATGTTGTCTGATGGTAAAGGCATTTATCTGCAATGCTGAAGCTGTTCTTCCAGCTGCTGGAGAAGCCTTCTGACTGCAGAGACGGTTTGAGGAGACCACATTAGGTCTCCAAGTTCTGGGTGAGACCATAGTGGGTCTTTGAAGACTGGATGCTCATGGAGCTGTTGATAGTAGCCAAAATCTGCTAGGTTCCCTCTCATTTCTCCCTGTCCTCCTTAGGGCTTTGATGAGACAATTACTCATGAAGCCTGGAGGAGGCATTTTTGAGCCTTCTTGGCAAAAAGAACAATATATGAGCAGTGAGGGAAAAGCAGAACTTAACACTCTTCAAAAAAAGAAAGGAAAAGTGCAAGATGAGAAAACCCATTTTCCAAGGTGATTAAGAGAAATTTTAGATTAAATGTATATCCTTATGTATTGCTGGTTTATCAATCAGGTATCAACATGGAATGGAAGGCAGCAGGAGGGGAGAAAGATTTCTCATCACAGCTTCTCTGGCAGCCACTGACTGCTGTTTATGAACCCCCAAAAATGCTCAACACACTATACAAGGCCCATGTGCTGAGGCCTCTGGGCCGAGGGTGGTCTATGAATGCAGCTCCTAAGGGTCCTACCACACTTTTACTGTGGGACACCTGGAAATTGGTCCCACTATCTGCAAGTGTGCAGGCTGTGGATCACAGACTCATCTCTGCAACAGAGAGGAGAAGAGTAAAAATATCAAGAGCTCATTAAAAATATAGAAGCAGAGGGAGTGTGAATGTGAAGAGCAGGTAGGACACGTGTTAGTTCAAGTTACTGAATCCTAGAGCTGCTCTGTAAGCAAACAAACTCACCATAACCCATTTTTCAGTGGAGAGAGATGGAAATCTTCACATCATCCAGTCTAGCCAGAGTCCTTGCCTGGATCTGGACTGCTGATCCAAACTGAGCACCTGAAAGAGGAGATGCCAGAGAGGGTTAAATAAAAAACCTCAACCAAGCTTACGAATGCACTGATTTTCATCTTCAGCCACCACTTTCAGGCTAGAGAAAGGTCACAGGATGTAATGACACCCCTGCTAGAAGAAATAGTGCAAGGCTTAATGATGCAAAACTAGAGGTGCCCTGAGAGAAGGTAGATGAAGTAAGGGGGAAGAGTTGTTTGGTTTCAGGATTTTGTTTAGATGCCTCAGGGTGAAGCATAAAACTTAAATCCTTTTTGTTCCCAGTCCATTAGGGTCTGAAGTTTTTTCTCAGTTAAGAAACAAGTTTAGGAGTAAACACTCTGGAATGAGTGTTTCCTCTAAGAAAAGTGTTACAACAATCCACTTCCACCAATAAGAAATGAATACTAATGGTTAAAAGTGAAAAAAATCCCAATTGTTTACTGACAGAGTACCCACATGGCAGGGGAAAAGGTAAATAAATGCTAAATATTGAATGGTCAGACCTTACCCACACACACACATGCACACTGGAACAAAACCCCAAAATGCCAGGGAAAGAAAAAATAACAATAGCGGTTTGCCATGTGGTGGGTAGAAAATGGCGTGGGCTTTCAGGGAAAACAAACAAATGGGAAAAAACCCCAGGAGATTCAAGCAGCAGTTCAGGCAAACAGATGTGAACCTGGTGAATCTCTGACATCAGCCTCCCCTGTTCACAGCAGATGCAGCAGGTGGACTTGGTGCACTTTATCTCTCCAGCTCGGCTTTTTCTGAGACATGAGGCCAAAACGGAGCGGCCCCTCACCTTTCCTGCTAGTTCCAGCTGACTTCTCTCCCGCTGGTCGTCCTTTCTGATCTCAGACTGTAGGAATGCAATCCCTATACCTATAGCAGGTATTTCCTTATAGGGAAAGGGCCTAACTTTACCTTTTGACATGTTAAGAAGTTAGCTAGAATGTTCTATGGATTTCTCTTTGCAATTGGCTCAGAGCCAGCCCAGGGGCGAAGATTGGACCCTGGAAATGTTACTCAAAGAATGTTGTTTTTTCTCATTGGGCCAAGGGCCAAAAAGCCCACCTAAGCCCTTGGGTATAAAAGAGAGAGAACAAAGGAACTCCATGCTTTTTGCTTTTCGCTTCTCACATTTAGAGGTGCTGTAGCAGCAGGGAGTTTGTGCTGTACTCAGCTTTGTTATTTTGTTTTTGTATTATTTTCCATCTTTATTAAAATCATCTTTATTTTTCAAAGCATCTGCGAGCAGACATCTCACTCATTTTTATAGCCACATCTCTGCAAGGTTGGCCCTCAGATGTGTGGGTAAAACCCACATCGGACCAAAACCGAACCATCCAGTTCACTCCGAAAAGCCACTGAAGTACTGCTGCTGAAGCCAAGGCCAGGGAAGGGAAAAACAAACTTCTTGGCTATGCTAACAAAAAAACAGGCTAGGCAAGCAAATACCCAGACCACACAGCACGCTGGACACCTGGCAAGTGAGGCTTCGAGAAAAGCCCACAGAAAAGCCCAAGACTCCCCCCGACCCACTGTAAAGATACAGCACCCATTTTTGGGCATAAAGCACACGATCAGGGAAGAGACTAATCATCATAAATCACCCCAAGACAGGTTTCAATTCAGAGCCCTCATCTCATGGTAGAATTTATCTTTTCCGGCCCGTCCCTCTGCAGAATACATTTTGGTATTTGACTGGCACCACATCAAAGGCTTCCAGCACCTGAAGTAAAATATTAAGAATCAGATATGGCCAGGCTTGAAACACCACCAGCATTATCATGGCAGAAACGCTCCCTGATGACATTATGAGCTTTTTGAAGGAGGTTACCAGCAGGATAATCCACCCATTCCCTGCAGACAGTGAGGAAGGTGAAAAAAGATGCTTCAGCTTTTCCTAAGGAACTACTGCAAAGTGAGCGTTTATCCACTGACGAAATGTGACAATGGCCAAGGGGGTTGGTGGGCTGGGGTGAGTCGGGAAGGGGGTGGGGGAGCCCTCATGTGATATTTCACATTTCCTTAGGCAACAGTAACTACACAGCACATTTTTGTGCTCTTACTGGCATTTGAGAGCCTCCAGAAGAGGGGATTACGAAGTGGGATAAGGCTTGCCTGCACGTCTGAAAAAGCCTAGCTGGAGATAAGGGCTCCTCACATGTCTAATTTTAAAACTGGCCCTATCACCCTTTTGTTCTCTTGGTTCAGAGCCAACCGGTGATATCGAGATAAGCAAAAAAAAAAATTGG
>JANPWX010000010.1:3290574-3348088 GCA_024734555.1 Trochalopteron elliotii
GGAGAAGGAGAAGGAGAAGGAGAAGGAGAAGGAGAAGGAGAAGGAGAAGGAGAAGGAGAAGGAGAAGGAGAAGGAGAAGGAGAAGGAGAAGGAGAAGGAGAAGGAGAAGGAGAAGGAGAAGGAGAAGGAGAAGGAGAAGGAGAAGGAGAAGGAGAAGGAGAAGGAGAAGGAGAAGGAGAAGGAGAAGGAGAAGGAGAAGGAGAAGGAGAAGGAGAAGGAGAAGGAGAAGGAGAAGGAGAAGGAGAAGGAGAAGGAGAAGGAGAAGGAGAAGGAGAAGGAGAAGGAGAAGGAGAAGGAGAAGGAGAAGGAGAGAAAAACAAGCACTCAACGTTAGTAAAGGTATAATAAAGCTGGAAGGTAGTAATACTTTGTGTGGCTCAGTTTGGAGAAGTCAGCAAGGACCCTACTGTATATAAATGCCACCATGCCTGCCTCCTTATGCTTTGATCATCAAGTATGATTGCTAAAACACACAAGCCACAAACACTGACTCCGTGGCTATTTCACATACCCCATTAAAACCAGGTTCTGAAACTCAGATAATCCCTTGGTTGGAATCAAAAGGAATAGAGGAAAACATTTAACCATCAGAAGGTGCCAGGAAAGTCCTATGGGACATTCCACCCCAGACTCACCTGTGTATCCTCAGCACAGAAATGAATTGGAGAGGTGATGGAGCACAGAGCAGGTGAGGGCAGCAAAGAGGATCTGGGTGACTCGAGACTGTGAAAGGTGATGGAATAGAAATTTTGAAATTCCTACAGAAATTAGTAATATGCAAGACATCCTGATCAGGCTGATGTGTCACCTCAACCAGCTGTTATGTGCTGCTGGTGGGACACCAAGCACAGATTTAAGAGTCTGGCACATTCACGGTGCAGGGGGTCATTGGGTACATTGCCTGCATGTACCTGCACATTTAGAAAGGGGCTTAGAAAGCTGTGGCTGCTCCAGTGGGATGCAGTCCTAGCTCTATCAGCTTGGACTCAGGCTCAACTGGGTCTACAGGAGCAATATTTTGTGGCTTCCAAAATTTTCATTACCCAGTTTTGGATTTCATCAGGACGCTGCTGTGGCTCCTGGCAGCAGCCAATGCTTCATATTTGAATCACACCAACAGGGCAGCACTTAGTGATGCAGTGGAGATCCCAAAACTGAGTGTACCCATGAGCTGTGCATTCGATCACTAGCATAACTATTTGCTGTTCCTGCAGGAAGGGCTTTTATCGCCAGATCTTCTGCCCCCCAAAGATCTTTTCAGACACACTCACAAAATTTCAGCGGAAACTGGATCCAAACCAACATAAAAAAAACAGTCATATATCCACATGAGTACAGGACACACAGAATAATGCATTCACAAGAGGAGCAAAAACTCATTGATCTGTAATTTTGCTTTTGTTTATAACTCTCCCATGCAAGCCTTCGAAAGAAAACGGGATTGCAAAGAATTGTGTCACACCTTTCAAGTGCTGACAATTACCTAAAAATGTGTCTGCTTCTCCAAATGATCCATCCAACTTAGTTTGGAAAGAAAATAAATCAGGGTCTTTTAGGAACAATTGTGCCACAACTTTCCACCACTATTTTGGCATAAACTCAAAGCTTGTCTTCTGATGTTTTCAAAAATTTCACTTTAACCTTTGAAAAGCAGCCCCAATGCAGACTGCCAGCTCATGTGGCCCTTTGAAAAGTCGGCCGCAGACTGGTCCTTCAGAGTATTTCCAGGGGAAGATACATTTCTCCTCCTCCTATTCTTGCTGTCCTGTTCCTTATTTCTTACTTCAGTCTCCTGTACAGATTTGCTGTGCTCTGTACAACAGAAGGTTGCCTTTGACTGATGAGCAAAGTGTCATTTGTGCAAGAGAAAAAACCCATTTGGGTTGTTTTGCGGTCAAGGAGGCTACAGGAGGCCAAAACTAGCTATTGATTAATATGATGGAGCCAAACCCAGAGTCCTTTCAAATCCCCCTGGGTTTTCCATTACATTCCTTAATGAACCCACAAGATGGTAATTTTTTCCCTGTCCTGCTTTCATTTGCCGACCTCCTATGACAATCTGGGGGGGGAGGGTGGGGGAAGGGGAGGGGAGGGAGGGGAAGTTGTTTGTTTGGGTTCTGGAGGTTTTTTTGCTTTTGGTTTTTGGTGGGTTTTTTTTGGTTGGCATTGCCATATGTCTTCTTTCAATCAGTGTGAACCACAAGTCCCCAGTCGTCCACCCCAATATGACCTGGATCCAGCTTCTGGAGTCTAATGCAGCACTAACAACATGGACTGAAGGCTGAAATCCCTACTGCCCAAAGCCAACACAGCTTGGCACAGATTTTGGCATGAATGCCATAGGTCTGCAGTGCAGATTTTCATGCAGAGAAGAAAAGAAGGCTTCTTTCCTCACCAACTGCAGAGCCTTTTCATGGTCACCACTGCATCCACTCAGAAGTGTTAACAGTGCTGAGTGGAATCATGTTCATGGCCGCATTTGTCTTTACAATGCTTAACAACCAATAAAGCCTGTCTTGCCTTCCAGAGCCCAGATATTGGAGCACTCAATGCCAAGCTGTAACATGAAGAAAAAGAAGGAGACGTGGGACAGTTGGACCATGCACAAAAAAAAAAAAAATTAAAGAAAATTACTAGTTTCAAACCCAGCACAGATATGTGGAGGCAATGGGATTTGGTCTCTTAAAGGATCATTCATGGTGTGTCCAATTTAATATGTCCACACATAAGAAGCTTGATTGGTTTCCCAGTCATTACCTTTGCTATGTTCATCTGTTTTAAAAGCTTTGACTAGACAAGTTATAAAGAATCTCCCAAAAGCACCATGGGGAACAACCCCGTGCTTTTAAAATAAGGCCAATAGAAAATACACTGTGAGTAGCAATTCTGCCTCAGCAAGATGAATGGATCAAAATTCTCCCAGGTCTTTTCAAGCTCTCACTCCTGGGAGACTTGAGCCTAGATCCCACATGCTTTATAGCTCTCAATGCCTCCCATGCCATGGACTCACATACATTTACCCTGGCTGAAGATTTGAACCCCATGTTGGAATTGGCTGAGAAGCATGTCCTTTAAAGCATTTCACAGCTTGTTGGTGTCACCACAGATGAGTGGGTCACAGTCATCCCTTGCTTTTTGGTGTGGTGAGGTCCTCTCCATTTTATAGTCCTCATTAAAATCTTTCTGCATCTTTCTCAGTCTTACTTTTCTCCTGGGGCAAGTGTTGATAGTACATATATGAGGCCCACAACAGCAGGAAGGGTATTATACCTTGTGCGTTGACTTGTAGTGTTGACTTGTAATTTCCTTAGCTATCCCCAAAGTTGAAGAGACAGGAAAGCCAAATGTGAAAAGCAATCTTGACAATCAGACCTCCCCATAATTTTGTGAGTTGTGAAAATCTATTGCACAAATAAATGCTGCAATCCTCTTTTTTATAAGGAAATTGGACAAAGTGAAGGCTTTGAGATAACAACTAAAAAATCTGCCTGAGGTGCAGCAAATATGGCATGGGTTGCTTTCTCTTCCTACCTATGCTCCTGATTCTTTCTGTGCCAGGCATTGCCCCACTAAGCAGTTCCTCAATCCTCTGAGTGTGACTCTGCTGTAGGACCAGGTGTGCACTACTAGCCCCTGACATCCCAGTGTCAGTCATCCCATGTGCAAACCCTAAATGTTATCACCAAGAGCAGTCACTGAAGCCAGATTCAAGATGTGTTTAAGACAGTGACAACAATGAAGGAGGTTCCAGAGAGGTTACCAAATTGGACATATTCCAGAGGTGCATCCTCAGATGAGTTGCTCTGGCTGACCCCCTTCACCTGAACTCCCAGATACCTTTCTTCACCCACGTCTGTGTTTATACTTCCCCTGATTTCTGTCTCAGCCCAGTACCTTTGCCAATAGGTCTCATCCTCTGTCTTTGAAATCTCAAAGGGGACACGTCTTGCTTTATATGGGTGATGTTGAGAGGCACCAAAAAGAAGATCATCATCTGGGTATTCTGAATTATTCCAGAGCCTTGCAGCCTATATCAAAGATTTACCAAAGGTTGTACCAAAGAAGGCACTTGGTTGGATTTGGATGCCACTGAGTTGTACTGAATGCAGCCAGGGAGGGAAGAGGGACTCATCATGTGCAAACACTGACACTTGTTCCCAACCTGAGGAGCTCCCTGACTTCTGTGCTAAACTCACCTGCCCCTAATCATGCCAGATTGAGCTGTTTTGTATCAAGATCCCCAAATCTAAGGTCTTCTCTAGGTCACCAGATTAAACTGTGTCTTTCACTACCACAGGGCATGGGGATGCTGAAAGCAGGGCTTTATCTTGGTCTGGTCAGGGGAAATAAACCAGCTCCAAGGTGTTTTAATGTGTGTCTATCCATATTCACATGTTCCTGGGAAAACACAGGAAGGAGCTGCAGCCCACACCTAAGCACAGTCCAATGAGCACACAAACTCTGGTGTGTAAATTGGTCGTACATCTAAGACATATTATTTCCTCACAGATAAATTAATTTTGGCTTTCTGCTAACTGCTGAATGCTTTCTGGTTTTTGAGAGAGTCCAGACTGTGTTTTATCCAGATGAAGAGTATCAAACAAGGGCATAGATGGTGGATATTTTTCTCAAAAGACTTTCCAGGCAGATGTCTCAAGCCTGTCCTCTGCACAAAGATCAGCAAAATGGGCTCAATCTATTTCTTTTCCAATTCTTATAGTTGTACTTGTGTTTGTGCTCTGGAGCCTCTAAGCACCAACAGGATGGAAGCGAATGATGCTGTCATAGGTTAATACAGTTTGGTTTTTTGGTTAATAGAATATTGCTCTGCTTGGACCTTGGAATTCTTTGAAAAGGACAGGGACGTATCAGGGGCCAGTTCGTGGATTGACATGTAGTTTGACCACTGAGAAAACGGAAGGCAACTTTTGGTAATACCCATATAAAACTGAGTGTGCCCAAGCCAGGCCCTTTTTTACTTTTGGCCAGAGAAGGTAACACAGGCTCTGAGGGGTGGCCCAGGCTGGCCAGGCCCTGCTGCTCCCCTCCCACTGTGGGGGGCAGCAGACAGCCTTGGTCTGGCCGTACCTTTGGGCCCCCCATCAGCTGCCAAGGGTGGGGGTGGAGGCTGCAGCTGAGATCCCTGACTGCCTGAGATGCTCCAATCAAGGTGAGTTTCTTCACCCCCTTCCCTGATCAGCCAGGCCAGTGCAGCCTTGAAGTCAGCCACTGCCCGGAGAAAAGAAGACCTGGGCAAATTTAACTCTTTCTTGGCACAGATGATATTTCAAAAGCCATAACTTTTCTTTAATGAGAGAGAGCCAAATTGGAGACATGCAAGGGGACAATATGGAGCTCTCAAAGTCAGTAAAGGAAGAGGGACCTCTTAGGTGGAAGAGATGACAAGTTGCCTTGGTTCTAGGCTGAAAAATCTCCAATGAGTTATGGTAACAGACTGTAATATGAATATGCTAGAATAATCCCTTAAATCGTGGACAGTATGGATTGGGGAGATGATTTGTGGATTTTTGAGCAAAGGTATCTGTGATTAACTGAGTTAATATTGAATTAGAAGTTGTGATTTGGTGATCCTGTAAGAGGTTTGAACAGAGAGAGAGATGAGAAACAGCCCCCTGTGCCAGCGAAAGAAGTGAGAAGACACCTCTGTTCCCTCAGATGAAGAATCCTTTGTCTTTTAAGGACACTTTTAAGGCACTTTAAAAAGTGCCACCCCAACATATATGTGTGAGTCTATGGCCCATATGTAGTCACAGGAAAGACGATGTCATATGGGAGGTTCCACAACTGCAGAAGTTTTCCTGGGCAGGCTGCTTTTGTGTGAGTTGGAAGCCACAAGCAGACTGTTTCTCCTGTGAAAAGTTACCAAACAACAGAAGAGACTTCTCTCTCTCAAAGACTGAATGAAAGACTGTTTTATAAGTGGTACTGACCTGGAGTCCTGAGTTTTGCTTCTTTACATTGTTTGTAGAAAATGAACAGTTTGTGGCGGGAGACAGGGTTGGTTTAGAAATTTCATTTTTGTTTTTTTCTTTTCTTATTTTTTTCTTCTTAGTGCGTGTTAATAAACTATCTGTTTACCTTAAGTAGGGGCCTGTTTTGCCTTTTTCTCCAAAATCCTATCTCCCAAAGTTAAAAAGAGCAGACACTAAATTCAGTGAATGTGAAACCACTACAGATGCCAAAAGATGTGGAAGATGAAAGAAATAATCCATGGATGAGGACATTAGAAAAGTTGAACTCCTTCCTAGCAAGTGTTTATAAATTATTGTCTTGACATGAGGTTTGTGGACCTGTGAGAATGCAGATGGAAAATTCAGTGCCCATTCCAGTCATCAGGTCCAGCCAGGTGCTTTGAAGTGGGAACAACACTTTACCCTCCACCCAAGAGCTGCGTGGACTGAGCTCTGCTCTCAGCTGGACACATCCAGAACCCTCCCTCACATTTCAATCCACCCTACCCCACCAGGGCACTGTTTTGACCTCCTGACTGAGCCATGCAAACTAAAGTGAGAGGGGCTGCCAGGAATGGATCAGAGCCTTGAGAAATTCCATGTCCTGTCTCAGACTCTGGCAAAGAACAAATGTGTTGGGAAAACTGCAAAAAAAACAGAATAAGCAAATGTGGATCAATAGCTGGAATCTCTTTCTAATTTCCTGCAAATATTGACTTAAACTCACAGAGCAGACATGGACAAATATTGCCTCATCAGACCTTTTGGGGGGATTAAAAATGTATTTTCAAAGGACAAAGAAAATCTACTCTTTTTTGTTTGTTTCTATTCAACTGTTCTGAGTTTTTCTCTTCTGAAAGGAAAGCTCAAGTATTCTAATTTTTGGTCTCTCTGTTCAGAAATCCTTCCACCTCCCTCAGAGAAAAAACATGAAAGAGAAAAAACATGAAAAAGAAAAAACATTAAAAAGAAAAGACTAAAAAAGGCAATTGACGTTTTACATCAGATTTGTATTGGAGACTGAAGATTCACCTCCCTTCAGAATCTCTGCTTTTCTTTGTATCGTAAAAGCTAATTATTTTATTTCCTGATGTTCTTGTTATCTGCATGAACTTGCACTGCCGTGGTGCGAACATGCCAGGGTCATGGCATATTATTACAGTGTGTTGAATTTTTTCTCGAGGCTGATAATCTCCTAAATAGTCAGTGCTGACATTTAAACAGGGACATATTTGTGGCATGAAACAGAGAAAATGTATCCAAAACTGAAGCTGGTTGGATAAACAATGCAAGGCAAAAAATTCTTGAAGTGCAACAAAGAAAAGGCTGAAATAGAGAGAGGAGTTAAGTGGGTTTAACCAATAACTTTTACATCTGTGTCAACCACATATAACACTAGAATGTTCAGTTGCAGAGAGTTAACAATACAAACCTGTGGCTGGGAAATCCATCTTATGGCTATTCAGTTCTTCTATCCCTCAACTGCTGCTAGGAAATCAGTTTAGCCTATTCTTTAACTTCCCTGCACCTACACTTGCCTGTGAATGCCAGGCAACTGCCATCTTCTGCCCCATTCCTTGCTCCACAATATACTTCTCTCCTTCAAATAAATTACCGTTTGCAGGATGTTATGATGTGTTGTGTCAGTCCCATGGCTCAAATTAAAGATTATCAACCTCCATATCTGTATCCAAAAATGACCACAGGATCATCTTGTTGTTTGGTCAGAAATGAATCTCCAATCCACTTTCTGGTAGATGAGAAAATCACTGTCACAGGAGCCTTCCCTTACCCCTGTAGAGACACTGGAATGACACTAAAACACTGGGAGAGATGGGACTGCTCAGCCTGGAGGAGAGAGGATTCCAGGCAGACCTTAGAATCCCTGTCAGTGCCTAAAGGGGCTCCATGACAGCAGGAGAGGGACTTTGGACAAGGGCCTGGAGTGACAGAACAAGGGGGAATGGCTTCTCAATGCCAGAGGGCAGGGTTAGGTAAGATATTGGGAAGAAATTTTTGGCTGTGAGGGTGGTGAGGCCCTGGCAGGTTTCCCAGAGAAGCTGTGGTTGTCCCATCCCTGAAAGTGTTCAAGGCCAGGTTGGATGTGGCTTGGAGCAACCTAGGATAGTGAAAGGTGTCCCTGCCCATGGCAGGGGGGTTAAAACAAGATGCTCTTGAAGATCTCTTTGTACCCAAACCATTTGCTGCTTCTATGGAAACAGCATTGCTCTCTTTCCCTGCAGCGCATATCCCTGGTGGTTGTCCCCAGGAGCAGTCAGGGGATTACTGATGGGCTACTGGGTAGATGGAGGTACTGGTGAATGATGATTCTGAGTGAAGAAAGGCTACAAAGCTCTCGGTGCTCAGTGCACAGAAGAAGGCACATGTCTTCTTCTAAAGCATGCACTTCTCCTGGAGAGGATGGACAGGGTGATGGAGCAGAGACCACACATATGACACCCAGACACAGGCAGTGAGATCACCTTGCAGGCTCATCTCTGTGGTAATGAACCACAGAGGTTCTCCACATCTGCTACCCCATTTGAGGCACAAGCAGGGCAGAAATATTCATACCCAACTCTGCTGTAAGGGAAGCTCCTGATAGGCTAGGTTTGTGGTGGGGATAACTTTCCTTACACACCAATCTGCTATTGATTAGCAGGTAAGATTTCCAGCACACCAGGTTTTCTGCAGGTTTGGAACAGGAGCAAGAAAATTGTGGTGGCTATAGTCTACTGGGAAATGCTTAGAGTTGAATGAAGTGTGTTGATTAACTCAAAGAAAAAAAAGGAGTTAATTGCAAAGACGGTGGTAAAATAGTTATCAGACCTTTTGGGGGGATTAAAGACATCTTTTCAATGGAAAAAGAAAATCTAACCTTTTTTGTTTGCTTCTATTCAACTATTCTGAGTTTTTCTCTTCTAATTTCCATTGGGAAAAAAAAGAGTTTATCATTGGTGGGAAATGGAAATCATTATAGCTTCATGGAGAAAGAAAGAAGTGTTCTTCCTCAGGCTCTTTTATTTCTTAATGAAATAAACAGTGTGAAGAAGAAAGAGAGAGCAGAAAAGAGAAACTCATCATATGCTTTCTGACCTCCCAGACTTGAGTCATACTCCAGGTTTCCCCTATGGAATAAGCCTCCCATCCAATCCCAAACTGGCACAGAACAAAATGAGAAGCAAAACGCAGAAACTCTAGTGTGTTTTAATTGTGGTTTAGATTACCTTTAAGCATTGCTATCTTGATTGTGTGTCTTCTGACATTTTCCAGGGCTAGTTGCATATTTAAATTATTGTAGTTATGGGGAGGGTTTTTCCAACACTATTTGAAGACCCTCTCACAAGAGTCCCAGGTAGCTGCCAAGGGTCTGGGGAAGAAATGACACCCACCTGCTCCCTCCCTATGTCTTTATTTATGGTAAACTTTGAGGAGTTGTGCTTAAACCAAGCACCAGGCTGATACCTGACACCATCACTCTGCCAGACTCTGGCTGATTTACACTGGGGAACTAAGCCAAATGGAAATACAACTGTATGAAGAGAAGGAGTTGGCACTGCAGAATATGGATGTATGCAATCAGCCGGTACGTGAATGGAGGCAGTCCATTTCAGAGCAATAATTTTGCTCCTCCTGTACCTTTTTTATTTTCCTTGTTAACAGAAAAACCTCCAATAGCTGCTACCTGCTGTTAAAAACTTAACATTTCTCAAGGTCATTGACACACAGAATGTGAAAGATCTGCTTCTAAGCCTGGATCTCGATTACCCTACTGCAAACCTTGAGTGATGACATGTGCCTCACAGCTGACAATGCAGTACTTTATAGTCCTGGTGGAGTCTTTAAATGTTGTTGCCACCAGGGACTGGCTTTGGTTTGTGTTGCTGGTTGTTGGAGGTGGGGGGTTAGTTTCGGGCAGCTGATGTTGCTGTCATGGAAGCATCTTAGTCTGGGACAAGAAAGGCCAAAATGCTGCTTGGGTTGCATCCAAAATTTCCCATGAATTGGTCCCATCCCAAGGGACAGAGCTTGACGTTGTATGAAAAGTCCCAAAGATGAGCAGAAGGAGAACTGAAGTGGCTTTACTATAGCTTTTTCCTTTCACAAGCTCCAGGTAAGAAATAACAAGACAGTGGTAAGTATTGTCAACAGCTGGGTCATCTACATGCATCTATCCACTCTTTGAAGGAACCATGCAAAGAAAGGACTGATTTGGCTGCTGGGGTTGGCCAAGTATAGTGTCTGATCTTAAGATAAGATATCTTAAGATATCTTCAGATATCTTATCTAGGTATCTAATATCTGATATGCCCTTGATGAGAAGATTTTATATTAAACAGACTTTGGGGCATGGGAGTTGGACCTGGAGCTTGCTGTCTCTGCTTCACGCATTGCCCCAGTGTTGCAGTGACTCTGGGAACGGTGCACTGATACGTTTGAGTTGCACCAGAAGAGAGGTGGGTCAGAAGGTCAAAGAAGGTGAATCTTTCCCTTTACTCTGCCCCTGTGAGACCCTACCTGGAGTTCTGCATCCAGCTCTGGGGTCTCTAATGTAAGAATGACATGGACATGTTAGAGCAGATCCAGAGTAGGGACACAGAGATGCTCCAAGGACTGGAGCACCTCTGCTCTGGAGACAGGCTGGGACAGCTGGGGGTGTTCAGCCTAGAGAAGAGAAGGCTTCAGGGACAACTTAGAGCTTCCAGTGATAAAAGGAGGCTTATAATAGAGGGGCAGCAGCTTTTTAATATGGGCATATTGTGATAGGAAAAGGGGAAATGGTTTTAAACTAAAATGAGTAAATTTGGATTAAATGTTAGGAAGAAATTCTTCTCTCTGAGGATGGTGAGGCCCTGGCACAGGTTGCCCAGAGAAGCTGTGGCTGCTCCATTCCTGTAAGTGTTCAAGGCCAGGTTGGACAGGGCTTGGAACGATCTGGTTCTAGTGGAATATGTCCCTGCCTATGGCAGGGGGTTGGAATTAGATGGTGTCTCTCTAAAGTCCCTTCCAACCCACAGCATTCTATGACCCCAAGTAATGCACATGCATGGCAAATACAAAAAACACCTTCAGCTGCTCACTGACAAGCTGGTGCTGGATTCTTTGCCCTTGGGCAACAGCTAAGGCCAACCAGGCAACACGAAGAAAGCTGGCAGGAACTGCAGACCACATTTACAAAAGGCTTTCTTAGGTTCCACAAGGAACCTTGTGTTGGTCACAACAGGCTCTACCGTGTCCTGCATTATCCATCAGCACTGCAGGTGGTCTGGGTTCTTGGTGTGTTGGCATGAAATGTCAGGCTGCATTCTGAATGAGATGGGCCAATGCATGGCACTGCAGTACTGCCAGAATCACAAGGTATATTGATTGGCTCTCCAGATGAATTAATGTGCTGTGAAATGCCTGGTAGCAGTGCTGAATGCTGATCCTCAGTAGAGACAATGTGATATTCAGTAGGTGAAAACACTGATTTCAGCCTGAGATTTGCCATGCACAGTCCCAAACATGTCCTTCATAATATAAAAGCAAATAGCAAGGGGAAAAAAACTCAGACCACTTGCCCACCACTCCTGCAGCCCCCTCTGCAGTCACTTTTGCTCATCTCAGAGGGAGGTCGTTCAAGCCTGCCTTTCATCATAAAAATGATTAATCTCCATTCTTGCAAAGAACAAAGGGACCTACAGTGGGCTTTGCATCAAGCAAGGAGAACCAAGGGAAAAAAAAAATTAGTAATATTTCATTTTATGCATCGTCAGTCATAGGCTACTAGTTTTTTGGTAGAAGAGCTGACAGCAGCTGTGCCAGACCCGGAAGGGACGTGCTGTAGACACAGCTTGTTAGAAATGACCAGGGAGCTGTGAAAACTCACCTCCTTTGAAATCGGTATGAAACAGTTTGATTTTTTGATCCATTTAATATGGGCTCAGCAGGAGCTGAAGATGGGTGCCAAAGTGAAACCAAGCAAAAATCACTCAGATGAGCTTTCCCAATACCTCTGCTGCTCGCTAGTGCATTTGGTTACAGAAGCATGAATTCCTTGTTCTTGTGCCAAACATATTGCTATGGGATGAGTAATTTTGCCTCTATAAATTAAGTCATCATTGGAGTTAGGCAGACACGAACATAACACAGTATTGCACACAGTTCTCCCAGTCCTTCCCACTCTGGTATCCCTGTAGTGATCTTGTTAATAATATTGCTCAAAGCACTTTAATTTTAAACATTGTCCAGGATTTAAAAAAAAAATAAAATTCCCAAAATAATCTTTTCAGAGCTGGGGAGGTGCCTTTTCTTGAGTCCAGCTCTTTGCTCTGACGTAGAGAAATGTGTTTTTGCAGATTTAAAAACTGCTTCTTGAAGGACATTGATTGAAGTGCTCAAGGTTTCCCATGAAGAGAAACTGGCTGAATGACAACAGTTATGTTTCATTTTCTGGAACTTGAAAAATTAGTAAAATAAGTAGGAGGGTTTTTCCCCTGTGATATTAAAGCCATGTATAATAATAAGCAGCAAGACTAACGAATAATTTTGTCAACATCTCTGTTGACATCATATCAAATCTTTTTTAATATTTATCATTTCCATCTTACATTACATCTGAGGAAGAAAAAAGATGCCAGGTCCTAACTTCCACTCTTAAAATCTGTTCTGCTTAAATCAAATTAGGCTATTTCATAACAACTCAGTACCTCACATTTCTTTTCTCAATACAGAAACCTAAATCCCTTTCTGCTTGCCTTTCTAAAAAGAGTTCAAAGTATTTTCTGAGGAAAATCAATCCAGAAATACACATTTGTAATGGAAAATATTGAATCTCTTCCTTTTCATCTGAGCAAATATGAGAAAAAAATTATAAATAAAATATTAATACTATAAATGGCTTAAATGATCAAAGAACTGAGAAAAGAAGGACAAGTGAAGATTTCAGTCATAGCTTTGTGGGAACATCACACACTGCTTTTCCTGGGCAAGGATTTTCATTAGAATATGTCCTTGTACTAATAGTCTGTAATAGGACTTTTCTGTCATCTATCTCATGAATATGTTATGATTGCCATTTCAAAGGCAGACAGTATTTTGGCAATAAACAACTTGGCAACAGGGAGAGAGTAAAGACCTCTTGCTGTTATATAATAGTGATGTGAATTTGAATGCAACAGAATGCCACAGGGATGGAACTGTCCATATATTGCACTCCATGTACGTAAAGGACATAATTTCTTCCTAAGAAATGGATTCAGGTAATATACTAGAATTTGCCACATCTAACTATGTGCCTTTTTTGTAGCTAATATCACATCTGTGAGAAAGATGACTGTGTGCCACCACTGGGAAAAGCTCTAAGAAGGACAACCAGACAAAACAGGCTACAGCAAATGGGTCACCATGCATTTGGAGTGAAATGCAGAGAAACATAACAGGTTGTAAGGGAAAAAAAAACCAAAACAAACCCTAAAAACAAACAAACAAACAAACCACCCAAAACAAAAAAAAAACCCTACACCACCAAACAACAACAACAACAACACCTTTGGGTTATTAATTAATTGTGCCCAAAGATTTGTGTCCATTTCTTTGGCAAGATGCTTTCTCTGATCAGCTGAGACAGAAATGTCTCAATGGAATGTCCATCTGTTCCCTGATGATTCAGGACTTCAAGCTGCTTCCAATGGTAAACCATTCCTCACTCTGTCTATATTCCAACTTAAATCTGATGAGTAAAATGGGAGATTGACAGCATCATCTCTTTTTAGTTGTCTTTATCCAAAACACTGACAAAAGTGTCCAAGGAATGGAAAATGAGGTCTCTTGTACAAGACCTTTCAGAGTGCATTGGATAGAGCAACAAGTACCCTCTGGGGCTGGATTTCCTTCCAAGTGCCCACGAGATCTGTGTGTCCACCAGTGCTCACACATCTGTCACCTCAGAATAGCAAAACTTCTGTATAATTCTTTAAAAGGCAGCACTGACTTCTTTTCTGTGTAATTTATCATTTTAGCCTAGGGCACAGTCTTCTTCTGATGCAGTCTTGTATGCAGATGAAATATAGCCTTGAATGCTAACACATCCCACTGCCAGTCCAAGTGCTGTATCCTCCACAAGGGACTCAATAGTGCTCCTGTTCCTCCAGGGCATCATCATTGAGGCAAATTCAGGTGTAAGAAAAGCTACAAGAGGGCATATAGGAGAAACCTGGAGAGAGGAGGACTCCAGTCACATCTCTATGGAGTTTCCCTTCTTTCCTCTAAAGAAAAACTATTTCACAAAAAATCCTGTCATTTTCCCAAAAGGTGGTTTCAGAAATAAAAATCTATTTTTTGATGCTTTTTCCATTTAATCAATGGCTCAGACCTTGTAGTCAGGAAATCTGGTTTTAATTCCCAAGCCCATTATGGGGTCCCAGTATAGCTGGGAACACATATCTGCAAAATGGCATGGTGACACCAGGTCTGTTGATGTCTATTGAGCTGGAAGTGGGCTGGATGCTGCATAAATGTCTTTGTGTGTGGTTCTTCAGGGTGAAGTGCCCAAATATTTTTAATTTCCACATGATCCTTATTTTTCAAAATTTTTCAAAATGTGGCAATCAAGCTCCCACAGTGAGGTTACCAAGATATTCACTCTGCTTAAAATGCAAAAAGATGCCTCATGGAATTATCAAAAGTACCAAGACACCTAAATCCCACTGCTTAAGAGATTGGAGTGTATTCTGTTTGGAAGCTTTTATAAATCCCAGCAGTGTCACTCTGAATTTCTAAGCTTGCATTGTTTTTTCCAGGACAGTTCCTGGTTTCTGCTACATTTTCTGACGGCTTGGGCTTACTTGCCATTACCGAAAAGGTTACCCTCATAGTTAGACTTTCCTTTCTAGGCTAACGAGGAGATTGTTTTACACAATGCCTTTCATCTCCCCTAATATGTGCCATATTATTATCCTCTTGATTTTTTCCATCTGGGCAAATCTTTTTGTGACCTCACCTGAAATCTAAAACCTTTCAAAATAAGCTCTTCCACTTCTGTTCTCTGATCTAGTAATGGTGGATGTGACTGGAAGGTCAGAAGTCTGAGATTAGTCCTGACCTCACTCTTGGGCTTCACACTGGCAGGAGTTAGAAGCTTTGAACTTGGCATCCTGACAAATTGTTATTGCTACCTACCAAAAATCAGCTCACCCTTGTTCTGGGGTGGGTGGGGCGAAGGACAGAGGAGATGGATTCCTTCAAAGAGTAAAGCTTTTCCACACAGCATGACACAGAGACAGGAAGGGTTTAATGCAAGGTAAAAGCTTGACAGACACTAACTCCTAAAATACAGCCCAGAAATGCTCTTAATTGAATCTTCACTGGATTAGATGATGTAGGCAATGAATTCCACTTCAGCTTTTACTTAAAGAGGGTGAGATGCCATCCTCTCATGAAAACTGAGGGGGGACCAGATTTCTACACTGATTGGCTCTCACATTTTACAAAGCCAAGAATAAATAAAGTCAGGCTATCATGAATATTTAGTATATAACCCTAACAGACAAGATCTTCAGGGCTGTCTGATTGCTATCAGAGGCACTTGCTTTGACAAAGAATGTATTCAAACATATCAGCCTCCATGCGAAGAGAAAAAACTTCCTTTAATGTTAATTTTTATCAATCTCTATTTTTAGTCTGGAGAAAGGAAGCTAATGCAAACTTCTCTCTGTCAGACTGTGAGAATGTGTGTGCTCATGTCTGTCCATTCCCACTCCAACAGCATCCGATTCCACTGGCCAAGCTCAACCACTCTTGCAGGAGATTAGAGGCCAAAGAGGCTTTGTTTGGTACCCTCCTGAGACTAAGGCTTTCTAGTCAGTCAAGCAGAGAGGCAGACCCATAACCACATTTGAAGCCAGACAAATACAACTTGAAAATAGTCTGCTTTTTAAAAGCACAGCTATAAAATGAGAAAGCCTTTAATCAGATTTCGTGTCTTCTTAGGCAGCAGAGTTAGTCAGCCTCAAAATACAGATCCAAAGGAAACCTGGCTCCTTTTGATCCAGAACTACCTATTTCTTAGATTTTAAAGTCATAGTGGGCCATAGGATCATCTACCCTGAGCTCCATATAATATGGACCATAAAATTGCATACTCCAATGAGGAACGCAATAACTTGTGCTTGGCTGAAACCTGCGTTCCAACAGGCATCTGCTCACAATTTGAAAGTATCTGAAGAGGAACACTCTACTACTTTCATTGGTATTTTGTTTCAACACCTAATCATTCCCACTGTTAAAGCTCTTATTGAAATGAAATGTGTCTGCTTTTAGGTTCCAGTCTTGGACCTCTGATAGACTACAAGGCTCTGTTGCCTCTGGCTCTTTTCTCCTGTGGATGAACTTCCATCCTTTCTGAGCCTCCTCTTGGCCTTCCCTTGGTAAGTGAAGCAGGTGGAGATCTACCATGAGATTTGGTTTTTTCCAAGCTTTTGAGACTTTTTGTAACTTTTCACTTTTTTGAAGGGCCTTTCAAAATAGGTTGACATAGTAATAGCTTGGACAACTTACAAAGTAGACTTTTATTGATGCAGTCAATGCACATGAGGGAAAAGGGTGAGGGATGAAGAGACAAGAACTGAAATAACCCAGGAGTTTAATTTCTCTGTCTAGTGGGGACATTTGACAGTGTGTTGTGGTTTCGGTTTGCTTATTTGAGTCACGGCACCATTTATGTGGTGGTTTTACATTTGCCGAATTTGTTTGCTAACTTTGGGAGATAGGAGTTTGGGAGGAAAAAAAGGCAAAAACAGGCTCAACTTAAGAGTAAAAACAGATAGATTTTATTAACATACACTAAGAGAAGAAAATCAGAAAAGAAACACAAATGAATTGTTAAACCAACCTTTTTTCCCACCACAAACTGTTCATTTTCTACAAACAATGTAAAGAGGCAAAACTCAGAACTCCAGGTCAGTACCACTTATAAAAATCTTTCATTCAGTCTTTGAGAGAGAGAAGTCTCTTCTGTTGTTTGGTAACCTTCCACAAGAGAAACAGTCTGCTCAGCTTCCAACTCACACAAAAGCAGCCTGCCCAGGAGATTCTGGAGTTGTGGAACTTCCCATATCACGTAGCCTTTCCCATGACTACATATGGGCCGTAGACCCACAGATTGGGGTGGTACCTTTTAAAAACAAGCAGTTTCAAGGGCAAAGGATTTTTCAACTCAAGGAACAGAGATGTCTTCTCACTTCTTCACTGGCCAAGAGCTTCTTCTCATCTCTCTCTGTTCCAGCCTTTCATGGGATTACCCAAATCACAGCTTCCAATTCAATATTCACTCAGTTCATCACAGATACTTTTGCTCAAAGAACCCACAAATCATCTCCCCAATTCATACTGTCCACGATTTAAAGGATTATTTTAGCATATTACAGTCTGTTACCATAATCCGTAGGAGATTTTCAGCCTAGAACCAAGGCAACTTGTCATCTCTATCACTTAAGAAGTCCTCTTCCTTTACTGACTTTGGGATCTCCATATTGTCCCCTTACATGTCTCCAATTTGGCCTTTTCTCTCATCTCTGAGAAGGGTTAGAGTTTAAGAAAGTCTCAATCTGTGTCAGGAAAGAGTTAAAGCTTGCCCAGGCCTGCAGTGGGTGTGTGATCTCTGGAGTGGCAGCCGCAAAGGTTTCAAAGCCATGCCGGGGCAGGGGGCAGGGGGCAGGGGGAAGGGTGATGGATGCCTTCTCTTCCACCCCTCGATTTGATGGTGTGAGCCGCTTGCAGCTGCTCTTTGGGGGACAGCGTAGGGTGGGGGGAGATCCCATCCTCCCCCCGGGCCAGGGGTGCTGGCAGCCAGGGGGCCGGGACACAGCCCTGCCCCAATCCTCACCGTGGCCCCAGACACGTGGCCAGCACTGCCGAACTGCAGCACTGCCGCCGGCAGCCGGGGGGGATGGGGGTGGGAAATAAAGGGCTCAGCCAGCCCTGCCTCCGAGAGCTCGCAGAGGAGGCCCGGCCAAACCCGGCTGCCCTTGGGCAGCGGGGCCCAAGCCGGGCCCTACTCGGCTGCCCACGATGTTAGTTGGTCGCCAGACAGGAGGAAGAGGAGGGCTCGAACCCAGACTCAGTTTATATGGGTATTACCAAAAGTCGCATTCTGTTTTCTGAGTAGTCAGAACTGCATGTCAGTCCAAAACCTGCCCCCTTAGAGGTCCCTGTCGTTTCCAGAGAATTTTAAAGTCTTAACAGAGCAATATTCTATTAACCAAAAAAAAAAAAACAACAAAAAAACAAAAAAAAACAAAAAAACAAAACAAACAAAAAAAAACAACCAAAAAAAACACCCAACTGAACTGTATCAACCCATGACATAGTGTTAAAATGTTCATGTTTTTTGATAAGATCATTTCCTCTCCTAAAATTTTTAAGTCAGAAACTAGTTTTCAAGGGGAGAGAGAGGAAGAAGCTCATTCAGGGGCCACAAGAGTTTCCAATAGGGATGGAGAAGGGTTGAGGACACAGATATGATAATGTAATATTCTCATGGCTTGTTGAGCATGTCCCAGCACTGGTGGCTCATATAGTTTCATTTCTGGAGTTCTTCTGGCACAGCCTAGCTAGATCTCCTGCTCTAAAGAATGTCCAAATTCAACTGAAGTAGACAAGAGTGCACAGCGACTATGCACAATTAATCCAATGGAGTTCATGGAAGGTGAAAAACAGAACTGGAGTATTTGCGCAAACTAAGTTCAGCTCTTCAGGCCCTCACTTCCTGGCCCAGTGGTAACACAGCCTGTAAATCGCTCCTTGCATAGTTTTCATTTTTTAGTTCTGCTTTAAGACAGAAAACCTACATCTGGTGGAAAAGTAAGCCAAGTATAACAATGGCTCATGGGGTGTGGTGGTAAAGCAGCAAAATGTCTCATTGTGGATGAGGAACCACATATCGGAGCCTTCCTCTAGATTCAGGACACTGACCACCCACAATAGCTTCTTCCATCATGGGTCACCAGCAGAAGGATCATGGGATGCACAGATCAGTATTGGTGTCTTTTGCTCAGGGCCCAGCTCTCGCTTTCAGCATCTGACCCCGTCTACAGCCCAGCCCTGTGGGAACAGCTAATGCCAGAGAGACTGTTCCCAGGAGCTTCTGCATCACAGTCACCAGCAGAAAGCAAGCTGAGCCCTGAACGGGAAAACAGTCAGAAAGAGAAATCAGTTCAAGTAGATCTGGGGAAGTCTAGACTGCAAAGATGCAGCATGTCCTTCACTTAACACAGTGGTTTTGTCTTCATGGTTTGGGAGGTTTTTGCAGCACTTGAGGGAAGCAGACAAAGTTGTTGACCTGACATATGCATGTATTGTGATTCTTGGGGTTTCTTGTTCAGGGCCAGGAGGTGGACTCAGTGATCCTTGTGGGTTCCTTCCAACTGAGGATAGTCTATGATTGTATGATTTCATCTCTGTCTTCCCAAATATTTTGCTGAGTGAGCAACATACCTTTGCATGGGCAAAGAAAACAGAGACCTATCCAGCATTTTGTGATAGCTTGATGTTATTGTCTCATTATGGTATACCAGAGAAGTATCCTTGTGCTGTCTTGCAGATCCTTTTTTTTGTTTTAATCCCTTCTCCACTTTCTATTTGAGGGTCTGCTGAGATGAGATTGCCACACTTCTCCCTGACTTAAAGCATGGGAGATCGAAAATTAAGAGAAATTTGGATTTTATGGCACTTTGGCCAACAAACTCTTACTAGTGCTATGGCACTGATCTATGTGAAGTGTGTAGAACAGCACTAACAAGGAGAGGAAGAGGGTTTAACCTTTGTTACAGAATCCATAAATCACCATCTAGAGGGTGAAAACTGAGTAGCAATTCTATGGCTATAAAATCCACACAGTACGCTAAACTGAGAAAACAGCAACATTGGAAATAATAGATTTTCAGAGCCCAAAAGAAACTCAATGGCTTTCTAAAGGTATTAAAGTTCTGCAAAGGGTCTTTGGTAATGTTAGCGAGCTTCCTTTCACTCCTCAGGGAAAGAAGGAAGCAAGTTTTCTCCATTGTGTCCCCCCATTCTGCCAGCTCAGAGGAAGGCAAAGGTTTCTGCCCAGCTCCTCCTCCTGAAATAAAAGTGAGAGTCCATGAGGACATGCATTTGCTTCCATCTTGTACATGTCCAGGCCACCATTATCAGTGCAAATAAATTTCTCTCCTGATCTCTTAGTCACAGAGCCACACTATCATCTTGGGCATCCCTAGCTCTGCTGCATTTAATGTTGGAGGTTAGGGTTTTTCCTTTTGTTTTTCTTTCCTTTTAGGGAATTTTCTCCCAATTTTGTTGCTAAGGAACAATAACGACCAAGTACTTAAGAGAGGCAAAAGGAGCTGCCAAGCTCAGGGGAGGAGGGCATCTGGCTGCACTTCTCTTATCTGAGGGTTTCTCTCTGAGGGTCAGAGATACCACAAGAAGTGGGCTGGGAGAAAACGGTTCTGGGGCAGCTGCTAGTTCTTTCTTGCTCTCGGCTTCGGAGGAGGATGGTTGGAGCTGCCGCTTGAGAGAGGGAATTCGCTACCGCCGCCGGAGCCCAGCCCGGCTTCTTCTGCCGTGGGTGAACCTTTGCTTTTGGGAGCAGCCACTGAACATGGACCTTATTAACACCCTACCTCACTAAAAAACAGGACTTCCGCCATCTGTTGGGATGCCTCAGAGGAAAACCCGGCATCCCAAGCCTTTTCCCCTCCCAGGGAGCCTTTTTCCTGCCCTGCTTCGGAGCTGGGCTGCCGCCTGCTGAGTTTCAGATACATCTCATCTGGCACTCCAGGACCGTGCTCATCCCTGCCTTCCCAGCTTGCTTCTCCAAGGTTCCTACTACAGCCCCTTTTGCTACCCAGAGGGGGCACCAAGATCAGCTCCCCCTGTGAGTTCGTAAGGAAGCTTTTTCTCCATCCCTGTCTGCCAGCTGCGTCCGCCATGACCGCGTGGAGGGGGATGGCCAAAACTTGCGCCACCGCGCCCAGGGGGAATCCTGGCACCTGCCCCGCCTGGGGAGAGGAGGGGAGGGGATGGGACGAGACAGGTCGGGACGGGATGCCTTAAACATTTCAGGAGCGGTTTGACTGGATGACAAGAAGAACTTCTTGAATCCTCAGAAGCTTGTGAGGACTGTGTTGGAGCGGAAAAGGCAAGGAAGGAAGGACTGCCAGTGAGATAGGGAAGGCTAACAGGTATAAAACCCCTACAGCATCCCATGGTGGGGCACAGGTTTCATGGCTTTCTCTGTCTATGGCAGGTCACTCTTTAGTTGACTGGTGCTATACTTTATTAGGGTTGTTCCCTGAGATGTGGGTTAGGTAATGCAATGGTTTATAAACCTCTCACTTCTGAGTCACTGTCTATGGAGTTCACAAAAGACGCAAAGGCCTTCAGCTGTTCCTAGATGTATGTGCTGTAGAAACATCCAAACTGCATAAAAAAGAAGCAGACAGTGCTACTGGAACACAAATTTTTTAACTATTTATGATTTATGCCAAAATATAATGGCATAAACTGGGACCATCCCATTTTAAGCAGCTGTGCTTAGCAAGCCAGTTCCCTGACAGCAGATGACATTAAAACACGGCTCTCTCCTGTGCAAGCTGTTTTGTGAGCCTGCCCACTGTGACACCAGAATCTATCTCCGTTTCAAGCTCTGGCGTGAACATTGTGTCAACCACCAGCTCCAACCCAACTCATGCTCAGCTTACTTCCAGCAAGACATGCTGGCACTTTACCACATATTTCATGGTATGCTTTTATTAGTCCAGGAACGTGCATACATTCTGTTTTGGTTTTTTTTAACTGCACGTCATACATGGTTTTGAACATGAAAGGGAGGGATTTCTTAGCTTTACAGGTTTGGATTTCATCCTCTGGTTTTAGGGTTGTATCTTTTAATAAAAACAAAATGCTGGAGTCCAATCTGTCAAATTAAAGCAAAGATTTACCAAAGGAAAATAAGCTTACAAAGTAAATATAAATTAATTTAATTGGCTCGCATTATCACTTCTATTGGAGTCCGCAAGTATAATCTGGTGCTGAAGTAATTGATTGTGTGTGAAGTAGCTACTGTGCCAAAACTTGTAGGAAGTGAAACTCCCAGACTTTTTGGCCTGTTACCTGCAGCATCTTGGCTTTGTTGTTTTGTATAGGGGAATGAATTGAGTGCCAAGCTCTGCAATCAAATGCTCAGAAAAATACCTTCTTTCGTGTTTTCGTGAAGGAGTGGTTACAACTACAGGTGTTTTCCCACCTGGATTGGGTCAAGATTGCTTTCAGAAGGGAAGTCAGCAGATAGGTTTAGCACTGCTGGGATTGCAGGCACTGATTTTTGTGGTTTTCTCTGCCTTAATATTGTCTTGGTTTTAATTACTCTGGTTTTTTCCTCTCCCTGCTCTGACTACACAATAAAGGAGCTTTGTCTGGTTGTTTGCAGAGGGGATGCGGAGCAGTGGTGGACGGAGGATGCAATGTTGGTAGCAGCATTGTTGGTAGCAGCAGCAGCATTGAGAAAGCCACCACTCATAGTCTTTCATTTCATTTTGCGAGAACAGTCACGCATGTAAGCTGGGAATTAGCTCGGGCAGCCCTTCTGGATTAAAATAACCCAGGCTCAAGTACTGCAGAGATTTTTGAGAAGCTGACATGTCCTGAGAGGATGCTCAGCTGCTGCAACTGAAGCAAACATATGATGCTTCTTCCCACCTCCTGTACTTTTGGGATGCTGAGTGTTTCTTTCCATGCATCTTTCCAGCCTCCCATGACACTTTCCAGCTGCTGTCATCTGCCACTTCGGGCAAGTCCCTCCTTCCTTGATGGCAGCAGCATCCACAAGTAGAACTGGGAACCACTCTCCCATTCATCACTTACTTGATCTTGAAGCATCTCTAAACAAGAGGAGTCCTATTATATTCACAAGCCAAACTCTTCCCTGGACTGGATAAAGATGGAGCTCAGCTTGGGAATTCACCCCACTTAAGCATTTGTTTTTTCTCCACTGTGTCTATCCCAAGAAAGCAGGTGTGAGGCTGGAATGGTGCTTGGCAAGAAGTGCTACATGGCCATCACAAGGGCCAGGCTGTACTTAAGGTGCAGGAGCTAAAATCAGCTCCAAGCACACGTTCTGCCCCCTCCTCTGCACCTTGTGCTTATGGGGTCTCATTAGCAGCTTGTGGCCATGTGGGTTTTGGTGATTGCTTCAAGACACACACAAAAATTTTAGAGCAATGAGACAACACCAAAAATACAAGGACTTTGGGGTGATTGCTGTCCATTCAAATTCCTGATCAAGATTAGAAACAGGCTTTGATAGGGACAAGCCTTTACATGCCAGGACACCAGCTCTGTTTCCTGGAGTCTGCAGTAAAATCAGCCAAGACAAAAGAAGTGCTGCTATTACTGGAGTTAACAAAAATGCAGAGTAAAAAAAGGGGTGTTTTCTGAGCAAGAGCCCAACCTTAATAGGAACAGCCTGATCACTATTTTACAATCTTTTTCCTCAAGGGAAAGCAGAGACTGTTATCTTATACTTTTGAAGTACTATCATTGGTCTGGTTCTCATTAAAAAATTACTATGTTTAAAATTGTTAAGGTTTTGGTTTGAGAAACTTATTTCTTTCCACCTCTTCTTTTCTCTATAAATATTTATGCGCCTATTTAACAAAAAACTTATTCTTAAATATTTATTTCAGCAAGGGCCAGCATCTTCTGTATGAGTCTGCAGTTTTTTGCTCAATTTCCAGCCCTGCCAAGGCCTCCTCTGTGCATCCTTGAGACCCTCCACAATTTCATTGTACCTACATATTTGGCTAATGCAATCTCATATCACTGGTGGGGAGACAAAGTAATTATTGTTCACAAGCCACGCTCATTCTCCTGAATGCTCAGGACCAAGGCAGTCCCATGGAATCACAGAATCCCAGATGACAGAATAAACTGAGTTGGAAGGGAGCAACAAGGATCATCAAGTCCAACTCTCAGCCCTGCATAGCATCATCCCAAAGAGTCACACCATGTGCCCGAGAGCACTGTCCAAATGAAAATCCATGATCACAGTGCCCTGTTGTATTTTAGGGAGAAAGTCCCAAGTCACACAGGAGTCAGCAGGAACCAAGCTCATTCAGGATGGTGTAGATGCAGTCCAATGCAAAGGCACCCCAGAAACATGGCTTTAGTCCCCATCCAAACAGTCCAGACCTTACAAACAGATGGTGGGCATTTTCCAAGGGCAGCACCTCTCTCTGAAACCCTGATGGACAACAAAGGAGGAAACCACACAGACAGTTCCAGGTAGCCTCATCGTGAACCAGTGAGGCCAGGAATGACTGCAACTCATGGGCCAGCCCAGGCTGGAAAGCCTCATAAATCATGTGGAAGTGCAGAGTTATGGGTTTCCTCAGACAAAGACCACTAATTGCAGTCTGCTCTCGTTGCTGGTGAGAGGCCATGCAACTTGCTGGCAAGCCTGGGAAGAGAGGTCTTGGATGGGGTGATGCAGTTTCTGAGGAAGGCAGATGGACTAACACCCCTCCTGAGGTGCAGGGCTGGAGCACAGCTCAGATTAACATCATTCCCTCCCAGTGCTGTCCCAGAGTTAGCAAACTCTGCTAAGTAAGCATGCAAAGTCTTAGCCCTGAAAATTGTCTGAATGTGCCCAATTTTACTCCTGTGAAGGCTGGTGCTTCCAAGCAAAGCAAAAAGCAGCTTAAACTGGGAGGAAAGGCAGGTTGTGAGACCAGCATCAATGGGAGCTGTCTGCAAAGAGTGATTATTTGGTGGTGCAAATGCTCCAGGGCTGGGTCTGTGCAGTAAAGCAATCCTTGTGATCACTCCACGCCTAAGCTGAGTGACTCAGAGTAAAAATAATTAAACATGTTAATAATTATCAGGGCCCCCTTTGATTAAAACAAATAAAGCTTGTGATGTGTAAGCAAGGAGGAATGTGTAGGTTTGCAGGGCTCATCTCACAACCAGGAGCTGATAGCTAAAGCAGACATGGTGCCTGTCGGGCATCAAGGGTGCTGGGGACAGGTTAGGTGCACCCCAGCCAGAGGTGTCAAGGGTGGTCAGGTTCCTGCTGTAGCAGTTGCCATCATCCTTGATCCCAATGCAATGTCTCAAGGACAGAGATGAAACCGGGGACTGGAGGCATCATATCTCCACATCTCAGCCCACCCAAGTGGGAGACCTGCTAGGTTTTGGGTAACTGGTCCTGGAACTAGCATCATATGAATTGCGAGGGAAGGTGGGAAGCAATTTTGGAAGATGAAGAAAATGTTAAATATAATTAACTACATCTTGAAGCATATTCTTTGAGGAGCTCTGGGCACCTGATGAGTGGAGGAAGGCATGTCTGAAGGGAGATTGAAATCTCACACTGATTTAGTTGGACTTCTGATGTGCCCAGAGGAATGCTAGGTTCATGGCTTAGATGGTGGCTTCAGTGCAGTGATTGTCAAGTGAAGCAGTATCATGAAAGGACTCTTCTGGTCTAACCCTTGCCAAAAAGCTGCTGCTGCTTGAGATGAGATATGGTGACCACTGTAATGAGGTTGGAAAGCAACTGCAAAGCACTTCAGCAGAGACAGACATGCCCAGACAAGTGGGGCCCCTCTGGTCCTTGCTCTACATGGGGCACTTGGAGCCAAAGGCAGCATTTGCACCTGCTGGTTGTTATGGACAGTAGTGGTCTGTGTCACATTCTGGAGATCTGCACTTTTGGCCAAGAGAGGAGATGGTGGTGGTGTGGTGCTTTCAGAGGAGAGTGTGGAGCTCCTCTCCTGTGTTGGAATGTGGCCAGAACAGGCAGGCTGCAGGGCACTCACAGCAGTCTGGAGGTGCCTTTTCAAGGTTGTTTTGATCTCTCAAGTGTACAGGTGATAAGAATCAATGTCAGACAGTACTGGAAGGGCACTTATAGACAAAGCAAAACATGCCTGTGAGGCAGGAGGGTGAGTTCAAATCATATCACACCTGAGATCTGTGATGCTCTAGGGAAAGAATACCACAGCTTCCTGGTAGGACATATCTACCACATGGTGCTTGAGTGGCACCACATGACACCTGTGCATGTAACATTGCATGATGGCCATGCTGACTGCCAGGAGTAGGAGAGGATCCATCTGCCTCAGCTTTGCCACAGGAAGGCAAACTCTAGATTGAGTGGAGTTGCAGTCGTTGCATGAGCAAATACAGCATTCCAGGGTGGAAGTGCTCTTTGTATCCCAAAGTATTTTTAATCCCAGAATGGAGCCCATGTGAAACACCAAGGGGGAATCTGAGGATATTCAGTGCATTCCCCCTCCCTGGAAATCAGCAGGGCCCTGGAGCAGCCACACCTTTGCTAGCCCAAAAGACACCCAAAGACAGAGAGCAAAAAAAGGTATTCACAAACAGCAAACAGCTCTTCAACATTTTCTTCCCACTGTGGAGATGCAGAGGGAGGGTAGCCACCACCACCATCTTCTGCCACATGGTCTGTATCTGTTAGTTTGCATCCTGCTGCCTCACTAATAAAACATGGGCTATGTCCTTGTAGTGCTTTCCTAGGGGGAAGCATAAAATGCATTTGGAGTTAGTTTATTTTTGTTAAGCCCTATTTAAGAAAAGGAGAGGAAGAGGATCCCTGCAAGGGGCACACTTGCTTACATCAGAGCACAACGTGCTTGATTGTGCTTCTCCCACGGTACCTCACTGGCCCCCTGGAAGGCACAACATAAGAGGGGTTAGGTGATGCTGCTAAACCATGTATAAAGCAGCAGCTCCTTAACATGTGGTTGTAGTTATGCGGCTGGGGAGTGGACACATATTTTGGGAAGACACCTAGCTGGGTATGTAGCTAGCTGTGATCTGACATCCAGGGTAACTGCGCCACCTCATGGTTCCCAAAGTCAGAGTCTAAAGGTGGGAGTTCACAGTGTGACTCATGTTCACTAAGCACCTTCACAGTCGCCTCTGAGCAAAGGTGTAGCAACTTTATTCACTGTAGTGACATCACCTCCTTTAGTAAGGCCAGGTGGGGATGTGCTCCATGGCTTACTGCCTTTTTTCGACAATACTCAAAATAATCTCCAAAGGAACCATTATTCTTCTAAAACAAAATAAGAGGTGGAGATGACCTTGGGCACAGTTGTCTCCAGCCTGTTCTGGGACTGTTCCTTAGAGCACACACGTATCCAGTCCCTGTGGCTCCTGCTGACTCCCAGCAGATGTGAGCTCACAGCCCAGCAGATCCCACCCTGGAGAAGGGCAGTCCCAGATTATCAGGTTCGATTTCCTTTTCCTTTGATCCACTTGAAACAACCTCTCTGGTTTGGCACCCCAGGCAGCCCTTCTTTTAGCCTTCTATTCTCACTCTTCACACTTGAAGCTGATTGTTTAGCTGTGTATCTTACAAGCTGTCAGTTGGACATTCAGACCTGGATTTTCACAGTTTTTCCTCTGTAAGAGTTGTGGTGGGATCTGCTTAAGTCCAGCACAAGGTAGTCACCTAGTGGTCTCCCACAGTAAAAGGGAGAGCAGGGTATCACCAGGGTAAAGCAAATCCACCCCAAGACAGCTACCCAACGAAGTCCTGGGACCCTCTTCTGGGAATGCCTTGCTTGTCCCTCCTGCTGTCTCCTCTATAACCATGTTCAGCCATGCAGATTGCATTTCTGTGGATGATTTCTCTTTATCTCAGTTATCCAGCACCAGCTCTGGCCTGCAGTGAGATAACAATAATGATCACCATTAATTTATGACAATGTCATGCACACTGTGTGTCCACATATTACTGACTCTTGGCATGGGTAGTTCCCGGCATCATAAAACACATGTACAGTGCAAGAAAATGGAAATCTCATGTATCCTACATCTAGGTGCAGCTACTATTTTTTGAATTTCCCCTCCCTGCCTCTACACCAGTAGAAAGTTCCCCTCCCTGCCTCTACACCAGTAGTTCATGAAAGAGGGCTTTGGGAGAAGATGCAATTTGCAGTAATGGGCTCAGAGCCATTTTGATTGTTGTTCTGCTTCGTCTTCCTTATTCCCTTTGCTTGTCATAGAATCATAGAATCCCAGAATGGTTTGGATTGGAAGGAACCTTAACGCTCATCCAGCTCCACCCCCTGCCACAGGCAGGGGCACCTTCCACTACACCTGGTTGCTCCAAGCCACATCCAGTTGACTTAAGGTGATTTTATGATGACTCTCTACTCCCTAATCATCTGCTTTATGCCGAGAAATGGCTTCTGTAGATTTAAGATGGGCCCAGGAGAGAGGCAGGGACCCCTGGGCTCCTGCAGGGCTTTTATTCAAAGCCTCTCTCCAGAGCGTGCTGGGCAGCAGCAGGGACTGGGATGTTACATTCTTGCTTTCGCTGGATTGGTTTTTTGCTAGCTTGAAGAAAGTTTTCTTTTTTACTCCCTCCCCTAGCCTGGAGGCTGTACTGGGAATCCTTTTGGTGGCTTTTTTAATTTTTTTTTTTTTTTAACCGTTCTCAGCTTGATTTTCGGTTCAGGGAGCCAGCAGGGGCTGCTCCGAGCTCGAGACCTCGGAGAAGCTGAACCAGCTTGGAGAAAGGACACCAAAATCTGCCAGCTTCACCTGCTGTGAGGAGGATACCAATGCCAGAGGATCATCAGGTTTCCCATCTGCTTTGCTCCAGGCTGCTGCCTGAACCCCTTTTCTCCTCTCTTCCTGGACACAAAAGGGCCCAACCACCATTTTGCATTCTGGGCCATGTGATCAGCCTGTGTCTATCCTGTGTCTATTCCCCCCAGGCATTTCTGAGTTTTTTTGTTCTGAGGGGCGGGGGATGTGTGAAGAGTAAGTTTCTGGGAGTTCAGTATCTAGTATTTATTCAATCCTTTTCTGTGCCTTGCAGGCACCCCCTTTTTTTTGTTAATGAACAGGTTTTTTCACTTTTACTCACTGGTATTAATTTCCATCATTGGCAAAAAGGATTACTGGAGTCCTTCACTTTGGAGGAAACACTCATTTCAGAGTGTTTTTCTCTTAAAGTTATCTCCAAACCAAGACACCAACCTGACCTTGAACACTTCCAGGGATGGGACAGCCACAGCTTCTCTGGGAAACTTACGCCATCACTGCAGCCTATCCCACCTAATCCTGCCCTCTGGCAGTGGGAAGCCATTCCCCCTTGTCCTGTTCCTCCAGGTCTTTGTCCAGGTCTTTGTCCAAAGTCTCTCTCTAGCTCTCCTGAGCCCCTTTAGGCATTGACAGGGACTCTAAGGTCTCCCTGGAGCCTTCTCTTCTCCAGGCTGAACAGCCCCATCTCTCCCAGCCTGTCTCCAGAGCAGAGGTTCTCCAGCCCTCAGAGCATCTTCATAGTTTCCTCTGCACTTGCACCTGCAGCTCCCCATCTGTCTGATGTTGTGGGCCTGTCTTTTTCTCCTGATACTTACCGGGCTTCAATGAGCACTGCTGTTAAATGAGAGCTGAATGCTGGGCTGTGATGTCATGTTAGTGCTGGCTGTGGGTGATGGCTGCTCTTACAGAAGCAAAATTCAGCTTTGGGAAAGAGATTTTACCTGCTTTGTTTGGAAATGCTATCCCAGGAATCACCAGGCATGTTCTTCAGATCAAGTCAATTTATCAAGAGTGGGTTACTTGCAGTTTGGAAATCTCATCTCTGGTTTGACCCAAATACAATACAGAAAATGTGAACAGAACACTTACGAAGCATAAATGCAGCTGTCCCTGTGTACAAACTCTTCACAAGGCAAAGGAGGAACTGGTTGGTGAAAAAACTGACATACCACCAAAGGAACCTATTTCAGGATATTTGAGAAGCCATTTATAAATTTTACTCAAAACCTTTTCTGTATCCTTGCCATTACCATCCACAATGGTTACAATCTCAGACTTTGAATTCAGTGGTTCTTCCTGGAACAAAGAACTAGGGACAGTTGTAAAGCAGAGAGAAGTGACTGCTCACTTGCTGCCAAACTCCTTGACTTCATGCTTTGACCAAAGTCATGAGATGCAAGGTGTCCTTGGAAAGCTGGGAACATCAGCCCCAAGTAAAAGTGATCCAATAAATACTGTTCTGCTTTTTCTTCACTCTTCCCCTGCCAGTTTTAGGATTAAGTTCTGAAATACTCTTAATATTCATGAAGCAAGGGAACTGAACAAACACATTAAAACTGTGACTTCTGCAGCTCATCTTAGCAGAACATCTTCTAAGGCAAGCATTTAAGCATCACAGTTGTCCAGCAAAAATGGGCACTGCCAAGGTCTGGCCCCTGGCCCCATGGCCAGATGAGATGCAAGGTTCTATACCTTTATCATTAATCTTTGTTTCTTTACAGAACAGGTTGGTCATGTGCATTCGTTCTTGTCACCAGGAAGGCTGTTTGGCCTGTGCAACTACAGGATTGTTTGTTACTGTCCAAACATGTTCCAGGGACCTTGCATAAAATTTAACTGTACAGTCAGCTGTGACCTGCACTGGTTATTAGTATGGATGTAGCCAGGGAGTTTTATTTACTTGAAAGAACAGTGGGGCCACAGCCTCATCAGTGAACACTAGTCCAATCTTACCACTGGAGTGAGGGCCAAGGGGTCAGATCAAGCCCAAGATGTTGCCTAGGAGCAAAGAGAGACAAAGAGTGAAATGGAAACCTAATTGGTATTATTATTTATGATGAGAAGAAGGAAGATGTTTAAAAAAAACCCTCAGTCCCATGTCTATTTCCCTTTATGTTGTTCTTACGGCCTTCTCTGCCAGTAAACCAGGCATTATCCTGCACAATGCCTATCAGCATGTCTCTGGAATTAGCTATAGAATGGATGAGCTGACAGGAACTAGAAAAAGTGTGTCACACTCCCATTTGACTTCCAGCTCTTTGCTTTAATTTAATGAAGCAATGAGACAATTTGGTGTCTTCATGCCTGTGGCTGTAACATCCTGTCTCCATCTATGATCAAAGGAGTCCAGGCACTACAGGCTTTGGAGCATGTTGTAAGAACCACTAAATGGAAGTCAATGCGCTGGATGATGAATTAGATCAAACTAGATAATTAAGCTAGAGACAATCAGATTTCAAATAAAGGAAAAATCCCCATGTAACTCCTCTTAAGTCCTAAGGGCATTGTCAGTTCTCTAGGAAAATGCACAGATAAAGCCATTTTATTCTGTGGATATAATCCAAGATTTAAGGGCAGAGGGTTTTGTATGGTGTTTGACTATTTGCTTCCTGGAAACAGTCTCAATGCTGGAGCATGATTTTCTTGGTTTTCTTACTTGGTGTGCCACAGGAGCTCATGCAGTGCAGTGTCCCCGAGAACTTGTCAGGCATTTAAATGTCACAAGCTATTTGGGTCACTATAGCTATTCTCTGCTTTAAGATGGTGAAACCGAGGAGTGGAGATGTTCAGTAGATTACTTTACCTGCACAGTGGGAAAGTATTCCTTTGCAATTCAGAACAGTACTCAGTCCTATGCCAAGTTTTGCCACTGACCCAAGTCATAATAAAGAAAGCAAAGAGAATAAATGTGGAAGGCAGAAAAGGGATTTGCACTCAAATACACATCAGTTTTAGGCACAGCTTTTCCCTTATTGGGAGCAGGTAAAGAGAGGAGACACCCAAACATCCTCCCATTCTCAGGTCTGTTATTTGGGATGCCATATCAGGCTTGGGGACCAGCCCAAGCTCTGGATCCCACCTTCTAATCCAGCAGCCACTAGTATTTCCCTCAGGCTGAGTGTGCTGTCATGTTTGTTCAGAAGATATGTTGACCATTTTTGTCAGTCCTAGAATTTATATCATACAGTTGTTTGTCAAAGCCCCACCTATCCTGTACAGCACTTCCTTTCTGATAATTGCTACTGAGATACAGAGCTAAATAATGGAAAGGGGAGAAAAGTCTCACCATTGTCTTGAGGGAAGTCTGTTAAAACATGAACTCTGATATTTTCTTCCAAGCTCCTCCCGTGATAGGCTTCTGAGCATCCCTGGAATTTCCTTGCATTTGGACACTGTCCTGAACTGTCGTGGGAAACATAGTGAGATTGGGAAGGTGTCATTTGGCGTTGAAAGATTCTCAGTTTTGTCAAGAATGAATGGCAACACAGAGTGGTGAGCTGCTCTTAGTCTACAGCACCCGTGCATATGAAATCCAAGGAGAACAAACACCTTGGAAATGAGCAAAGAGACCACCAGGGAGATGGGCTGCTGAAGATAATCAAAATATCAAAGCAGAAAACAAGTGCTCCAAAATAGGACCAGTGACAGATGACAGCAAGAGTCGTATTCCCACTGTGACACTTGAAAAAAGGAGGCAGATGAGAAAGTTCTCACTGACTCTTTGTGTTAAGAAGCATTATTAATCAAAAACAATCCCCTAGGAATTAAAAGTTACAAGCAGGTTTTGTCACAGCTGGATTTCCACCTTGGTCTGTGCTGCTCACCAGGGAAAGCAGTTCATCCCCTACTCTGTGAGGCCAGCAGGACATCTAGTGGCAGAATAACATTGAAATACACAGGAGAATTTACTGGACTCTGAAGATTTGCTTCATTTTTTAGACAGCTTGATTATCACCTTCTTTCTGCCACACATAAAAAGGACCGATTGAGAACTCAACGATACATTTTGAACTGATCAGCTGAAAAAGTGTACTGAAATAATGCTTTCCTATATCTTCCAAACTCCATCTTTATGGAGATAAAACAACACTGTAACTACTGTTTCCTGCCTGTCCTCAGCCTCCCAAGACACTGTTCTCCCTGACTCTCTCCTTCTTTTTGAGGAGTTGAACACATCACTATTGCGTCTGGTTCTGGTTATGTTTTTTGCCCATGTGTGAAGGGTTCTATATGCCATTGCTGCTGATTGACATGATCCTGTTATACAGCTTATAAAAGTTTTTTTCCATCTCTTCTGTCCAAAAATGTTTTTAAAGAGCTTTTTATATTTTGGCTTTGATGTCAGTGGATTTTGTTTAAAGACTCACATTACCTATTATGTAGAACATCTTTGTGCAGCTGTTCCATTTAGTCCTAGTTTGTTCTTCTCTGGACACAAACCAGTCACAATTCATCTTTGGAGGCTGCTTAAAAAACAAAATAAAACAAACCTCAAACAAACAAACCACCTTCCCCACCCCCACCCCCCCCATTCTTTGCAATGGTGAAATTAAATTTCTTGTCGGAGCAGGAAATACTGCCATTTTACCTGCAGTGAATCATGGAATCATAAAAAGGTATGAAAGGGCCCTTAAAGATCACATTGTTATACCTCCCTGCCATGAATAAGGACACTTTTCACTAGACCAGTTTGTTCCAAGCCCTGTCCAACGTGGCCAGGCCCACTTCTAGGGATGGGGCAGTCACAGCTTCTCTGGGCAGCCTGTGCCAGGGCCACACCACCCTCAAAGCCAAGCATTTCTTCCTAAATCTCAATCTACCCTGCTTAAGTTTAAAGTAATTTCCTCTTGTCCTATCAGATTTATAATCTGAGTTACCTTTGTTAAAATCTGTAGTCCTTACTCTGCATTTATTCTACAGTCACAGACAATGGTAAATCCATAATGGTTAATCCACTGAATGCTGGAAATGAAAGATGAAATATGTGAACACTATCTAGGACTAGGTAGTCTAACTCTAGGTAGGAATTCTCACTTTTATAATGACTTTGCAGGGTTCACAAAAGACCTTTGGCCAATAATGGGAGATTGTTGCTGCAATAGCAAGACAGTTGGTCTAGCAAGAGTGGGCTGTGGCCCAAATTTTAATGGGAATTTAGCAATGTTCAGTACTGCTATGGCTAAAGTATGCAGTCAAGAGCTAAAGCAAATCTCTACTCATCACCTGGTCTGTGGTACCCAACTACATCCATGGTCCTACCCCAACTCATTTGCAACTGAAAGCCAGCAAACTGCTAGCTCAGTTTAGAAAAAATCAAATTTAAGCTTTGAAGTCAATTAGGCATCACAAAGTGAAACACTGAAACACCTAATAACCTGCTGGTTGGGCCGAAGAGACAGCTAGGGATCTTGAAAATATTTGGAATCAGATATTTAATGTGATTCCATGTCAGCTATGAAACATTAAAAAGTTTAGAAGAATTAATAGAAAAAGAAATACGAGAGAGTTTTAAAATTACCCTTTCATCTTTAGTAGTGACTTTTTTTTGGTGGCTACATCTCTTGCAGTAAATACTTTGGGTTCTGCTTTGTTACAACACCCTTCAAAGGAAAGATCAGCTAATAAGGTTAAAAACACTATCCAAAACTATAATCAGAAATATTAATCTTAAGGGAGGCTATAAATACCTATGGCTTTATGTGTGGCTGGACTTCAAGCTACTATGGAGAAGGAAGAGGCCAGGAGAAAGCTTTTGCTTCAGGCATGTCACCCTATAATAGATCCTAAAGATATGTTTGTGATTTTCCCTGTGGTGTTGAGTCTAGTCAGTGTCTGCACAAAGATAGTGAGCTGCAGTTTTAGTGAGAATGACAATTTTAGTGATACTGCAAACCAAAGAGGACCATCATTTCCCAAAAGAAAAAAAAAAAAAGACAATGGAGGAATTGTGTAGGATGGCTTCTCATTTGGGAATGGGGAGAACACAAAATGAGTAACTGTGTAGCTCACAAAACTGGGAGGATCTCTTTCTCTGTAGTATTGCTCTAATGTAGGAACCAGTGAATGTGGATTGTCACTCAATACTTCATTTCAGTGCAAACATGAAGAGCTCAAATCCACAACAAATCTAGCTCCAAGTACTTCCTCTGGACAGACTTGGCTGCTGTTCCCAGAAACCCCTTCCTTCTCTTCTCTCATCATTATTGGACTTGCTTTCAAAATATTAGCCCATGAGGTAAAGGAAAATGCATGGCCAGAGACCAGAAGACTCTTAGGTTTTACAAGGATCCTTGGCATCAATTCCAGCTCCCAAGCTATTGCTTCTCACTCCTGAGGAAGTATGAAAAGTCAGTCCAAAAAGGCCAAGGGAGAGTCAAGACAACCTCTGAACTATCAAAAACAGGCCATTTGTCTAAATATTTAGAAACGACCACTGAAGCAGACAATCACTTACTGAGAGCAGGTAACCAAGAATTTTATTTCATAGAATCATGGCACCATAGAAGAGTTTCAGTTGGAAGGGATGTTAAAGTTCATCCCTTGTTCCACTCCATGCCATGGTCAGGGAAAATAGACCAGGTTACTCCAAGCTTCCTCCAACGTGGCCTTGAACACTTTCAGGGTTTCTCTGGGAAACCTGTGCCAGGGCCTTACCACCCTCACAGCCAATAATTTCTTCCTAATCTCTAATTTAAATTCACTCACCTTCCATTTAAAGCCATTCCCTCTCATCCCTTGTCACAAGTCCCTCTCTAAGTTTCTTGTATTCCAATAAAACAAATTATTACAGTCTTTGAATCCCTTTGATGGTCTTTCAGTACCACCATTTCCCAGAATAGCTAAAGTACTCAGAGATCTGAAATTATATGAAAGAAGACATTTTAATGGCATCTGATTTTAAAGGCACTGTCCATAAACACAGCTAGGGGCAGGAGGCTGCAAATTAACTAGCTGAAACCTGAGGCATCCATCACCAGCCTCATTGTAAAATCTGGATACACGTGCCAGTAACAGATGCTTTCCCTTCTGTTTCTCCTTGCACATCCCTAGTTGCTCTGAGCACAGTGGGATTAACGCAAAAGAAGGTGGCTGTTGTTTAAATACAGGTGGGTCTCTGCAGACAACTCTGTAGGGCCATGCTGAAGGCTGCCAAGCAGCAATTTAGTGTTGTCTCTGTTTTGCAGAGAAGGACTTCAGTGACTTGGAAAGCATAGAAGAAGGAAGTGTTTTCTCCATGACATACTATGGGCTGCGTACAATCAGCGTCCCTCCTCAGCAGCTGCATTTCATAAACATCAGCAGCAGCCTGAGAGTTCTTTAGGGCTGCCATTGTCAAGAATGACTCTAAAGCAACCATGCAGGGACAACATCCCTGCGCCAGAATCACACTGGTCACACTACAGTGTGTCTGTACATGACTGGGCTGCAAGACTGAATTCTTCAGAATAAATTCACTTTCAGCTGCTTATTGGGAATCAGCAAGTCTAGTGATCTAGTAAGCTATCCAGTCCTCGCATATACATCATATTTAAAACCTAAAATAATCCAAATATGCCTGACTTTTCAGTAGGAAAAAAAAGGTAAATTAATTACACTGCCTGTCTGCTAGAATATACTAAATTGCCAGGCAGAAATGGTGGTAACAGTTTTGCATGCTCTTACATATACTGTTCCTCAACTTGATATTTTTAGCCCAGTTTCTAAAAGGAAAACAAGTTTTAAAACCCTGTAAATGTCTTAGGCTATTTGTGTAAGCATGTCAAGGTTCCACTAGAATCTTTGAACCACCTGGCCAATTTCATACAAATATGGGAAAGGAAGATGGGTCCTGCAGAGCCACGAGAGACAGACTCTGAAGTTCACCTTGCTAGAGCACACAGCTGGATGTGGACTGACCCTTTATCAGACAGAGAAACAACATAGGTGAGCTCCCCTTGGAAGTGAAGGCAAAATGAAGCTTCTTTGGGTCTGCTAATCCCAAAGCAACTTAATTCTTCTGTCATACCAGCAGTCCCCACCTGAGTTCCCATTTCCTACCCCAATCCTGTGCATAGTGACAAAGCAACACTTTGCAAAAAAACCAAAGAGAATTGCCAGTATTTTTTCATCCATAATGGGATACAGGCACAGTTTATTCCTAAAAGTAAAAATAAATAAACTCAGGAAACAGCCAGGGCTGTTTCACAGACTTGGTTGCTCCAAGCCCTGTCCTGCCTGGCCTTGAACACTTCCAGGGATAGGACAGCCACAGCTCCTCTGGGAAACCTCTGCTAGGGCCTCAACACCCTCAATAGCCAAGAATTTCTTCCCCATATCCCATCTAATCCTGCCCTCTGGCAGTGGGAAGCCACTGCCCCTTGTCTGTCACTTCAGGCCCTTATCCAGAGACCCTCTCCAGCTCTCTTGGAGCCCCTTTGGGCCCTGGTAGGGACTCTAAGGTCTCCCTGGAGCCTTCTCTTCTACAGGCTGAACACCCTCATCTCTCCCAGTCTGTCTCCAGAACAGAGGTGCTCCAGCCCTCAGAGCATCTCTGTGGCCTCCTCTGGACTTGCTCCAGGAGCTCCATGTCCTTCTGATGTTGGGCCCCAGAGCTGGAGGCAGCTCTGCAAGGTGGGGTGTCACCAGAACAGAACAGAGGGGCAGAAGCACTTCCCTGACCTTCCTGCCCACACCGTAGGATCAGTCCAGGACACAGTTGGCTGTCTGGGCCAGTGCACATGGCCAGGTCAGGTCAAGCTTGGAAGCAGGATCAATGTACACTTCTGGAGATGAGGAGATGGCTCCAGGATTCCTGGTTGGCTAAAGGGCACAATTGGACTCACTTTGTTCTGTATGCAAAAGACCATGTAAATACTAATCACAGATACTCATACGACCCCCCATTCCTGGAATATTTCCTATATAGTTGATTTATTTGCTTTCATAAAATCTCTGATATAAGTCCCAGTTGTCAAAGATGCAATTATGACCTCAATCTGATCACATGAAAAATTTGCAGTGAAACAGGACATTCTATCAGGGTGTCCCAAACCTCTGCCTAGTGCCATAAAACAATGTCTCTAGCCCAGTAAACATACAGATCTGACATGATGAGAAACAGCAGAAACAAGACAAATAATACTTAAAGAGAAGGGGTAGCAGGGGTGAGTTAGTTTGGGGTAAATGAATGTTCAGTTCATGGTATTCATAAAAACTAAGAAGACAGCCCCTCCTAACATGGCTATCCATTTGAATACATACTTTATCAGCAGTGGACAAGGAAGGATCATTGGCAGACAAAGAATCTTAGAAATTCATTTCATATGGCTTTGGTTATTTAAGCAACTACTTCTCTCTGACAGCACTGTCTCCTCTCACAGTGACAGCAGTGTTTGAATGGTTCTGCTTCACCTCTACTTCTTCACATCAACATACTCAAAGATGGCTCCTCTGCAGAAAAGGTGGGAACAGGCTGGTGACGGGAGTGTGAGTGTAAGGAAGATGCATAGGTAACATCCACTCAAATTATTAAATATCCAGAGTTGACTCAGAAACATACCTCCCATGTTAATCTAATTGGAAAAAAAAATTAATTTCTTTATTTCCAGCAAATCAGTATTTCCTGAAATTGTGATACCTGAGCTGAGCTGAGCTGAGCAGAGCTCCACTAGGATTTTCATTTACAGACAATTCAGTAATATCTTATTGCATGTAAGAATTGTGCTAGATCAGATAAAAATGTGTCTTGCATTCGTTGCTTGTCCCAGAGCTGCTGCACAGTAGATGGTTCAATGTGCTAAAGACATAAAAAGCCGTGAGTATGCAGTTTTGGAGGGTTTTTTAGGGGGATTTTGATGCATCATTGACTTTACTACTTTTGCTGGTCTGAGAAAAAATTTGGAAAGAGAACTATAAAATAGTTGGTATTTTTTATTCAACAATAATCCTGAATAATAAAAAAGAGATATATTTAAAACAAAAAGTCATAATCTGTTGTGAAAAAAAATATACATTTTTAACCCTCTCGGCATTAAATTGAAAACAGACTAAGTCAAAGTTTTATCAAACTAAAACATTTCATCTTAAAAATGGAGTTACATTCCACCTGAATGAACCATTCAGAAAAATAATGCAATTCACACATTATTTTCCCAATTTAGAGAATATTTCAGCTGAGAAACTTGGATGAATGCTGTCTACATGTCTGTACTACCCTGGTTCAATTCATATTCATAATAAAGACAAATTAAATCTTTCTTTTGTTTTGTTTGGCTTTTTGATCTTACTGCATTGCTCATCTGATTTAGGGTGAAGGCAGAGTGGAGCAGTGAGTAAATCTTTTGTTTAGAGATGGGTTTATTTACTCACTTTTATAGATAAGTAACAAGTGTTACAGCAGCAGGGTGTGGGGAAGAACATTTTTGGTACACAAACAACTTGGGAAATTTTTTAATTTTCCCATGTGAAATTAAAATGTATGTTTCATTACAGAGCAGTCACCTTAGACCTGACATTCCTACCTTTCTTTCCTGTATTAAAAAAATTGCAAACAAAAACCTCTATACTAGGAAAAATATGGCAGTGACAATTTCTCACTCAGTATGCAAAGTATGCATATAAACTTTGGTTTCCACACAGGTGAGATTTGAGGTAAATGCAAAATGATTTGTATGGGCAAAACTCCTGGAGTTATTGAGATAGGTGTGCTTCAGAACTGACTTCCCAGATGCTGTAATTAAATCTTCAAAAGTTGTTCTGGAAAGTTATGCCAGATTTGGAGCACCTCTGCTCTGGAGACAGGCTGGGAGAGATGAGGGTGTTCAGCCTAAAGAAGGCTCCAGGGAGACCTCAGAGCCCCTGCCAGTGCTTAAAGGGGCTCCAAGAGAGCTGGAGAGGGTCTCTGGCTAAGGGTCTGAAGTGACAGACAAGGGGCAGTGGCTTCCCACTGCCAGAGAGAGGGGTTAGATGGGATATGGGGAAGAAATTCTTGGCTATTGAGGGTGTTGAGGCCCTAGCAGAGGCTTCCCAGAGGAGCTGTGGCTGTCCCATCCCTGGAAGGGCTCAAGACCAGGTTGGATGAGGCTTGGAGCAACCTGGTCTAGCTGTCCCTAAATGGCAGGGCATGAAATGTGATTATCTTTAAGGTCCCTTCTAAACCCAAACTAGTCTGAGATTCAATGATTCAACTGCAGGTTCCTGGTTTCCAGTCTCCTTGGACCATGAGCTGAGCACAGGGTGAAGTGCCTACAAAGACCAGAGACCTGTATGAGACCAAAGCAGGCCATGCTCAGCAAGATTTACCATTCATACAGACTAGTAGGTAGTGGCACCTAATGATACAAATCAACACTTTAAAAGCTGAGAGCCAGAGCAGAGAAGATAAAGAGACATGCCAGTGTAAAGCATAGAACATTTTTTCATCAATTTGAGATGTATAAGGTCACCTTTTCCCCAGAGGGTAGCTCCCCGCACACACAAGGTTGCAGGAGGAAAGCACAAATCTTTATTTAATATTTGAATAATATTGGTGCTTGAAGAAAAATGAAAAGGAACTTGCCACTTATCTACATTTGGGTTCCATAAAGGCATCATTTTAGGATGAGGGGAAAAACAGAATGGTAGGTGAGAAAAATTATGGGTTTGTTTATTTAAACAACAAACCTAACCCAACATATCTTGCAAATATATCTTGATCAGAACAGAACAAAGTGTTATAAAGATCAGAAGCAATGACTGATCAACGCATGAACTGAAACTGAGAAACAAAGGTTACTTTTTAGACAAACAAAATGGAGTTGGCCTGAATTTGGGAAGGGGAAATGAAAAGGTGTAAAGTAGGAAAAAATACAGCACGTGTACTATTTAAGAGCTGAAATGTAGTACAGTCTGATTTTTCTATTCTCCAATCCACCATTAAAATAAGTGGATATATCAAAAAGGCAAAATTTGAAATTGTTTAGAAAGACTTAAGTTCCCCAGTATCTACAGAAAGCCACCTGGGGAATGAAATAAAATACCAAGATAACTAAACAAGGACAGCCGCACTGCTCTATTCAAATGCTGAATTTTGTTCCTGAGTGGAGATTTTCAAAGTCTGTGCTTTTTCCTGCCTTTGACTGTGCATGCCCAGCTTGACACCACTTTCAAACTCCTTTCCACAGAGAGGGGTAGTGCTAAACAACTTCTAAAACCCACAGCCTTTCAATACGTCTCCAAATGGGAGAAGTGAAACACAGGCAACAAAGAACACTGACCTTCAAAACATGACCTTAGAGGGCAGCAAGTTGGGCACAAAACTATGACACATGCAGGCACAGAAAGATAGCACCTAGATCTGGAAAAAGACCTGTCCTCCTTGCAACTCTTTGCATATCAGTCAGTTCTGGAAGAAAAGAAGACCAGGGAGACTTGAAGGACCACATCAGCATGGTGTTCAGGAGTTTATGCAAACCTTGGAGAAGCAAATAGGCTGTGTCTGCATTTTCGGCACTTTTTTTTCCTTGAAGTTTCCCAGGAGGAATGTTGTACTCTCAGATGGGAAACTGCATCCTGGTTCTACTGTTTTGTCCTGCCTGAAGGGCGCAAAGAATCAGGACTGACACCACTGCAGGTGGAGCTGGTGAAGACCAGGATTCCATTTGGGTTTAGTTCTGGTGCAGAATTTACACAGCTTCCAGCATCACACCACCAATAAAATGGCGCCCTTGATCTCTCTCATGTATCTCCCCACCTCTCTCCCACTTTCCTAATGATCCAAATCCATTTCCAGTAGTTCCCAAGTATCTTTCCTTCATCATGACAGCAAGTGCTTATTGCACCGAAGTGTCTGTGTACACAAGGAGCTTCACTAGGAAACAGTTATGAAGACTGAAGTGGTGCTCCAGGAGTAAGACAAAACAAAAAAACCCAAGGTTCTGGTGAGTTTTCCTCAATCTCCGTGTCCTGGTGACAATAGATACTGGAGATGTCTGGCTGCCAGAATCTACTCGCTAAGCAATCACCCTGAGGTTTGGAGGTCGTGCAAAAGGTATTCTCTTGCTGATCTCCTAGAGGTTCTTCCAGGAGCAAGGAAAGACACTCCTTTGCCAAGATCCTCAGACATTTGCTGCCTGAAGAGGTGACAAGCTGAATTTTCACTCTAACAGTGGTGTGTGTGGTCCCAGCTCCAGCTGTAGACAGCCACAGATGATAAGACACTCAGCAGTCCCCTCTCAGTGAAAGATGCCATGAGATATCTGAAACTATTGGCAGGCGTGCTGAGCTGCCTCCAGCACTGGCTTTCACAGGGATCTCAATTTTTAAATGTAAATCAGTGTTTCTTAGTACCTTTTAATACAGGTGGAGCTGCCACAGGCCCCTCTCTTGGGTGCTCTAAGGGAAGCCTGGGCTCCAGTCAGGATTCCATGTGCCAGGCTCAGAGCATGGTATTGTAGCAAGAAGGCACCCAAGGAGGCACCTCTATAAAATAACTATTTTTTAAAAAGCATCTTTTTATTATAGTGTTGCTCTTTGGAGCCTGTGGCCAAGAGGGTTTGAGGGAGGTCTGTAGATTGCTTGGGTGACCTTTGGGGATGGCAGCAGCCATCATCTACTCTGCACCTCAAATTCTACAACTAGAAAACAAATTTATTCCTAGGGTATTTATGTCAGCTAACAGGGGGGGGGGGGGGGGGGGGGCGTTTGGGAGCTTTATGCAACACAGGAGTATCCTTTACTCCAAGATCACATGAGCAGTCACATTGCCAGTTTACTCACTGATATATTTAACTCTGGGACACTACAAAACAGAGGAATAGGGGATTACAGGGACATATGCACTGTCATTTCTGCTTCTCAACCTCCCTAGTACTGCACTAATACTCGCACTGACTGCAAAGACACCTCCAGGGATAACTCTTGCCAGCTAAAACAGAAGACCCATAGGCATGGTTTTAAGAAAAAAGCAAGTTTGCTGCAGGAAAATAAATAATTAGAAACACTGCACAATATGGCAATAATAAAATGAACAATTACTATGTTATGGAACATGCACATTGAATTCTATTTGATTAACAGTGTTATTTTTCAAAGTAAAGAATACTTATAAAGAACATGCACATCTTTTGAAACTGCTGTAAATGTGTTTAAAACTTTCAACTCAGTTTTTTTTTTCTGATGTCTCACTAATTACATTTAGGCAAATGTTGGGGATATTCCTATTCCTTGTTGGAGATGTGCTCCTTAGGGAAAGTAGGGAGCACTACACGTCTGGAAATGATGGCATGTTAAGCTTCTTTGGCATAACACCTATTGTTATTCTAGGTTAGTGGCTGTTTCTTGAAACAGATACAATAAGAGATTTATTTGCCTCTGCTTAAGAGTAATTGGGGTGTTTCTGGCCACTTGGAGATTTTGCACTGTTGCACAGAAAGTGCGTGTGGAAGACAGAATAGCTGCACCTAGAATCCTAAAGTAGTTCTGCTCATCCACTTCTTTACAGCATAACTTTGGCACCCGAACAAGTGGATACAGGATTTCTGAAGACAATGACAGAAATAACACAAGAGACAAAATGATACATGCCCCTTTCCAAGTATCAATACTGGTTTCTAGCAGGAATTCTCTGCATGGGAAAAGGAAATACATTTTCTGTATTAAAACAAGCATTGCGTTCAAGAGCATGATAGGTTGAGCAGTTTTGGAAATCCACTTTCACCTAAAAATTGTATCTGAGCAGCAATACTTACACTAATTTTAACAGACCAATTACTTCATTACATAGAATGTACCGAAATGCCAGGTCAAACCAAGGTAAATACCTCACATATACCTTGGAAATACACGCTGTCCTGAAATGACAGAATATTTAAAAACTGTAATTCCCTGTCTCCAGAATCTGTTCAACAAAACAGAATCCAAATTTATCTTCAGTGATTGTTTCATTTTCAGACACATTTGTATCAGTCTCAGACCTGCTCTAGCAAAATTGTATAACTGCATTATACCTGCATTCTTTCTGTGCACCCCTAGAAATCAGATGGGAAACACTAGTTTTTTTTTCTGTGGAGGAAAACAGTAAAAGGCAGGGACACCTTCTGCTAGATCAGATTGCTCCAAGCCATGGCCTTGGACACTTCCAGGGATGGGGCAGCCACAGATTCTCTGGGCAACCTATGCCAGTATTTTACCACCTGCAGAGACAAGAATTTTGCACAACACCTAATCTTAATCTCCCTTCTTGTAGCTTTCAGCATACTACCAAATCACCACTATTAAGATTAACTCCTATAGGTGTCAAAAAATCAAGAGATTCCTCACCAACAGGACAAATTGTAGGAGCTCCTGATTTATTACAGACAAGCTAAATATCTCTGTGAAAGGCAGTGCAAAATCAAAAGACTGAGCCAGCTAATTAGCAACACATCACAAGCATGTGTCTTCAGCTGAGCTCCAGCAGACACTCCGTAGAGCAGAGTTTTACTCCACTTGCCTTCTTCAATTTGTCTCAGTACATTGGCTAGGAAGGCCTCATTTACACAGTCAGAAAGCACTCTTCAGCTCTTTTGGCCAATTCTATGGTACTGGATATCAATTTTCTTTCTCTGACTGCACCTGTAAGTCCAGGTGCATCCAACCTGACTTTACTGACACAGGGCTCATGACCTCTGAGGCCATGAGCACCACTTTGCTGTGTTTGGCAGGGGAAGTCACAGAACACAAGATGGGAAACTCTGCATCAGGAACTGTAGTGACAGGACAAGGGGGAATGGTTTTTAGCTAAAAGAGGGGAAATTTACAATAGATATGCAGGGGAAAACCTTGGCTGTGAGGGTGGTGAGGCCCTGGCAGAGGCTGCCCAAAGAAGCTGTGGCTGCTGCATTCCTGAAAGTGCTCAGTGCCAGGCTGGACAAGGCTTAGAGCAACCTGGTCTAGTGGAATGTGTCTCTGCCCATGGCGGGGAGTGGAATTGTATGAGCTTTAAGGTTCCTTCTAACCCAAACCATCTGATTTCTGATGTTTGATTTGATAAGTAAGCTATAAAATTGTCATGCATCAGGGTAGCTGCAAAACTTTACTTTTGAACCATTTCAAATTTAATCTCTTTCTGCCTGATTGTCAGAACTTCCATCAGGATGTAGTTAGTGCTATCTCAAAGTACTTTAAAGCCTTGCAGAACATGCAGATCAGCAGTACTATCGCAGTTTCCTCTATCTTCAGAAAATGCCGCTCACTAGAATTGCAAAAACAATGAAGAAACATTTGCTAAAATAAAAGGCACCTTTACAGAACACATTCTCAAAGGCACAGGTTTACTAAGAAATTCAATGCTATGTAAAAAGCAATTAATATTTTATTTTAAATTTCCATAAACTGTACAAAAATGTTTCATTCTCGCCAAAAATAACAGCAATATTTTCAATCTTACTTCTAGACAGACAACAAACTCATATTTTAATCTTTCCAGAGTGAGTTTACAAATAAACATACTATAAGATGCATAGGTTTGCATCAGAGTCTGGGCAGAGCAGATTTAAATGTTTGTGAAATAAATTTTAAGTTTTTAGTGTCTTTTAGAAATTTAAATACTCCTACCATGCCTGTTAAGCCTAAAGAAAAAATGTTTTGTGTCTGACACATAGGAATGTAAACAGTCATCAAGAGATTAAAGAGGTTGACTCTTCCAACAAAACCATAAAAGTACCCCTATATCACTGACATTGACTTTACACCGAGACCTGTCCACAGCACGGGGATCGTGCAATAGCTGAATCCATTCTCCAAAATGCCACTTAAATATATATCAAAGACCTTCTTCAAAGTTTGGGTTTTAAAAAATAATCCTAAGCAACAGAACTGACATAGATTATACTCTTTTTAATAGTTCGAGTTTCTTATCCCAATTAATCAGTGAATATGTAACAGCCCCATCAGATCTACAATCATAATGTACTTTTTCCACGATGCAATAAAGTAAACGAGCACCTAGTTAAGCCAATCAGATGTAGAAAGCACCTCTGTCAAGAGCATGGGCCTGTGTCAGGCTTGATTTTGTTTGCCAAACACATTTAGTATGGACTAACAATACATAATTTAGGTCATGAACCACAGCTTGTTCAGTCCAAGCCGTACAATGGAAACACAGTTGCAGTGATTTTTTAAGATTTCAAGGGTTTTTTCTCCCCAGCTTTGAAACTTAATTAAGAACAAGCTGTTTCAACAGATTAGTTAGAGCTTAAAAAGTTAGGCATCATCTGTTACTTCAGAATTGTTAGAAGGAATACAGTCTTGAAATTCCACTTTTTCTGGATAGAGTTTAATGTAAGTGTCCACCATCAAATCTAAGTCATGTTTTATGTCAAAGTTTATGTTCAGCAAAGCAAGGTTGCTTGACCTTTGCCCTGTCAAGGTGTTTTTCAGATACGCCTTTAAGCGCTTTCGTCCTATTCCATATTTTTCATTCTCCACCTTCATCACTGGAAGTAAGCACAAGACTTTAAGCAATGCATAAACATTAGGGAAAAACTTTATGTCAGGCAAGTGAAGTGCTTCATAAATAGTAGCTGGAAGTTCAATATCTTTTCCTCTGTGCTTCCACTTGATTCTCCAACAATGAAGCTCAGCAGAAAGTGTGTCTGGATTGGGCAAGTCATTTTTGAACATGTCAGCATGATGCTCCTCAGACGTATTGAATTTCAGCTGTCCCATGACTGAGGGCACTAACGATAAACATTTAAGAGCTTTTAAATGGTGTTCTGAGAAAATATCTTTTAATTCTTGAATAATATGCTCTATTGTTGGGATACTTAGGATTTCTTTGTAGTAATTTTCTGATGTCATATCAGGGTCAAAGTTCCCCTGTTGTGTCCTGCGAAATTTTCCTGGGAGTTTAATTTGTACATCCAGTTTTGTAGCCAAATTTGTGGCTTCCTCAAACCAAAATTCATGGTAAACTTCAATATTCTCCATCACTTCATTCAAAGAGTGCAATACTGCTGTTAAGCTGCCAGCTGCAAAGAACACATCTGATGTTTGTCCCTGGAGATTTTTTCCAAATGCTCTCGTAAAAGACAGAACATTTTTCATAATTACAATAGTGACAATGAAATCAAAATCTGTTAATGCACTTGAAAGTACAAATGCTCGACCAACAATGAAGTTGTTCCACCTGACAGACAAGTCACTGCTCACAGCATCCAAGCACAGTACCAGTGCTTGCAGGAGGTCCACTAAAACCTCAAAAGTATCATGCCTGCCTGTCCACTGAGAACGGCAGATCTTCTTCAACTCATTACCCTTCTCATCATTGTCCTGAAAAAGAGCAGAAATTGTATTGTCCAGTTCTACTAGTAATTGTGGAGACTGATTAAAAAGACAACAAACTTCTTCCATTGTTCCCAATGCAATGGAAACACCAACAACAGGAACAGATTTTGCCAGCCAAACATTTAAGGCACACGAGGAACACAGCGTATACACAGCTTGTGGATACTTTTCCAAGAGTCTTGTAGCCACAACTTTCATTTTAGAAGCAAATCCACTGGAGACGATGTAGGCTTGACCCCGACAGTACTCCATGTTTAGACCCCACTTTTCAGTAATAGTTGCATGGAACTTAACCGCTAAAATTTCAGGATCAGCCTCATATGGTAAAAACCCTATGAATTCTTCTCTTAGATTGTGAGAATCATCAACGAACCTCACCAACACTGGCAAATGTTCCTCTCCTGCTATGTCTACTACTTCATCAGTGACAATTGAAAAGAAGTGTGAGTCTCTTACTTCCCTCAGTGTCTCCTCTCTAACACAGTTTTCACAGATCTCTAGCATTTGTTTCTGCTGGGTTTTTGAACAATACTCAAGGTTGACTGCAGTCATCTCAAATCGTTTCCTCAGAACTTCGTCACCACCATTTATTCTATATTCCAGTAGAGCCTGAAAATTATCTGAAGTAAAAATACCTTCTGGAAGTTCATCAACATTATGGCCATCCACTGGAATATTTTGCTTACCCATTAGGATCAAAATTTCAAATAATGATTTAAGGTAATCCTTGTTTTCTCTTTCTTCCAGTGTTAAGGGGACAGCTTTTTCCTCTTGTTCTTCCCCTCCTTCCTCTGAGACAGTATTTTGTTCATTGTTTTCATTCGATTCTTGGGTTGCCTGTTTCTGTTCAAAAGCTTCATCAACTACAAAATGAAAAATACTGTAAGTGTCAAAAATAAAACATAACACTTACTTGCCCATTACCTTTAAGTTACCAGAGTCCAGAGAAGAATGTTTCCAGTTTAAAAGTGAATGAGTATTTTGGAAACAATTTAGACTGACTGGCTGAATCAAGAAGGAACTCAATTATCCTCCCGGTATATATAAACTAATAGTTATGAATCCTGCATTACCTTGTCGGCCTTAGCAAATGAAGTTATTATCTCAATTATTTTGACCACTTACTCTTTTGCTGCTTCAATGTTCTTATTTCATCTTCACTCTTAAAAAAACAAACAAAAAGAACTTAGATTGATGACAATGACTAACACGTGACCTTAAAATATTAACACATCAAGATGAGATACAAATACTGTAGATGAGACCAGTTAACATTTGCCAAAAAGTGCTAGAAATTCTAAGACCAGGAGGTTTCTTGAGGTAGTTTATTACTGCCACAACATGCATCTACTAACTACAAGAGAAGAGTTGTGTTAGGACGTTCTTCAATACGTATAATTATTACTAAATAGATTCCATTAAATAGATTCTATTGCAATTTGATAATGTACTGCCAGTAGACAGAACTATCTTGGACTCCATTTTCAGTCAACAAATGCAACCAAACTCACAAAGAAGTATTTAGAAATAGTCTATAATTTTTCAAGTGTAAACAGAGATTAGGAGTGGAATTCCTGTTAATTGTCAGTATACCTGTAGCCACAGAGATACTTTCTCCCTAAATGACACACAAGACACAATCCAACAAAAAATTTTCTCAATCTTCATTTTATCCATGGATCATTTTTTCAGAAAAATAAGCTAAAACAAGCATGTCTGAATTGATTCAGATTTCAGAAGTTAAATGGGTGAACCAAAGATCACAATCAATATGCAGCAAGAATTTAGGGATATGCTTCAGTTGTGTTCAGTTGGCACTGTAGTAACAAGGAAAAGAAAACTATACATTTGATTTGGATGAAAGAATCAGCTCTGGATCAACACATTTAATTTTCCAGATTATTTCTTAAAGACTTCCTTAGTAGACAAAATTTTTATCATGCATTTAACCTATAACCAACAAAGAAGATGGAGGAATAGGCAGCATGGAAAATACAAACACTCAAGTGCTAAATATTTTTATTTGACATTTATGTGTAACAATTTCACATTAACTTATTTGCCTATTTTTTTTTAATAACAAACCAATGATTTTACATTAAAAACTTACCAGCTCTTTTATCCTTTTCCTATGTCTGCTGTGGGGATTGTTCAGATGACTTGTAAGATCAAATATAGTTGGCACAGCATTATCCCGTAAAACCGTTCTGTATGGGCTCTGTAAGAAAACAGACATTTAGACCAGGGAAAATTTGAGAAATTGCAGACACTATGCCCTTTTTTTCTCTCCTTCTTTTCTTGTTTATGTTTTTATTGTAAAATACTTTGACTTTTTGATGATAGCAAAGAGAAAGCTAAGCTATGCAATTGACATTTCAGGGATATCAAAACAACACTGAAAATAAGAAGACAGATACTACAGGAAACTCCAATCCAAACTGCAAATCCATTTTTTGGCCCCATTATCTTCATAGCAAAGACCATGGATGCAATAATTTTAATTTACTGCAATATTATAGTTTTTTTAAGAATAAATATTCTGGATAAAAAGACAATTATGCAACAGAAAGGAAACATTTTGTTACTATTGTGTTTTGGGTTTTATCATTTCACAATTCTAGAAACATTTCGTTGTGAAAATGTTCAATTGTTTCTTTTTGTAGAACTATGAAGTCCACCAAGCACTATAGTGAAAGATCATATTGAGGGAAAATTTATTTGTGAACAAAAAAAAAAGAAGAAAAGATTTCTAGATGATCATGTAAGCGCTCCCAGTTAAAAAAACTATTTTAAGTAAAATCTTATATTTGGATACACTGTAAAATACAAACAATACAAATTTCAAACAAACCCAGTTTCATAGAGTTTCATTTCAGAGTCATAATTACTTCCAATTTTCACTTGTTTCTGGGATGCTGGCTAATTAGAGACCTCATCATGGGTAATACCATCAGGACTTCAGAGTTTGACCTGTATTTTAATTATCCTTCATAACTAAAAGATTGGTTTTGCTTATGTACCAGAGTGAAATTCATCCTGGAATTTAAAACTTGATGCAAAGTCCCAACACCACTCTTTCCTACTCTCATGCAAGCTGTTAAAATCATATTGTTGACAAAAAGAATTGAAAGCTATTACTTCATTAACAGAAAACAGTGCCTTGATTATAGCTGGATGAAGATCTAACAGGAAATAAAAGTTTGACAGATGTAAAGAGTATTTAAATCTTGTGGCCACAAGAGAGTGTAATTTAACCAAATCACACCATGTAAACACTTCAGGAACAGGACATTAATAAGTTTAAATAATTAGATATATGCAAACATACACTAAATAAACGTATATAATTTTGTAATCTCTAGTGAATCAAAACAAGCAGGAGGAAAGCACTGCAGTGAGGACCAGTGTTCAACAAACACATTAAACTGGCAGGAGCACCACTTTTTCTATCTCCTCTGACTGTTCATTTTCATTATCATTTTCAAAGGCTGTGAGCCTGTGTGGAGCCCAAGGCAGGGATCCCAATTAAGACTAAGAAATTAATTTTCCTAGGGACCAGTTACCCAGGAGCTGAAAGATTAAAAGGCAGCATTCTGGTGAAAAATGTCAGTCACATTTTGCAAGATGCAGAAAAAAGTTATTTTACTTACACTTCTGCATATCATAGAAGTCTCAAAATGTTTAGCACACAATCTGTAATGCTTGTTGAGTTGATCGGGAGTTTTATCTTCTAAATCTGCCCTTCGACAGTTCTCTACCCATCTCTGACATCTGCATGTAAGGAGAAGAATTAGATAATCTTAGGATAAAACAAAATCCCTTACAATTTCAAACCATACTCAAAATTGGAGCACAAGTGAGTGCAAGTGACCTTGATGGAAGGCTCAGGAAAGTTCTTTACAACTTCCTTTGGAACTTCTCATCAATTCTTTGTAGAAACTACTTTTTCTGCTTTTGCTTAACATGCAACATCATCCCAGCAAATTCAGGAGTCTTTTCCCTTAATTTATATATTCTTGCCTTTGTCTCACACACACACACACACACACACACACACACACACAGAGCAGCTTGTAGCACAGTTGCTCATAAAACCTTACTATTTAATTCTAAAGAATTCGCTCTTAAAAAGAAAAATTAAAAAACAAAGTGGTGTGCTTGTAGTCTAAAGTCATAATGTTTTCTAGGCAGTTTTTAAGATAGTTGTCTTCTCCACCTCCCTTCAAAATATAGTGTTCTTCTTATTTATTGTGGTCACTGGGGAGTTTAGAGTAGATTTATGAAAGTGAAATAATAACAGTAGAAAAGCAACCATTCTACAGACAGTGCTTCCACACCTGAAGAAAGTTCTCCTTAGATATGTATTTTTACATGTATTTACTTCTGCTGTGGATTAGTTCTCCAAGATACACCACAAAGATAAAGAAATATTTCCCTTACTGATAGGACTCCATTTAGATATGCAAGAGACTGTTTCTTCTGGTGAGTAAACCACTTGCAGTAATTGATGTAAATGCAGCAGTCAGCTTCGACTTCCGCTAATGAGGTGTATGCCATCACTCTCTGAGTAACAAAATTACTTGTTGCTAGAAGTTAGGAGAAAGCAGTTTTACTATTACCTTTGACTGCAAACATGAAATTGTTGTTTATAGCAGTAAGGAGGAAGAAAAACAACTAGTGATTACTCAACAATAGAGGAACAAAGGCTGTCTTGTCACATGTTTTGGTGGACAGCCCAAATGAGGAAATCACAGGTCTGAGTGGATTCACCTCTACTTTAGTTCAGCAAAGGGCAATTGTGCAGATGAAAGAGGGGAATCTTTGATTCTGATCTCTGCTGGCTGAACCATTTGCGAGTCTCCATTTTTTGCTCAGGTCAAATATCAAAATAACAGTGATAGTAAATGCCACAAGTCAGGAATCATTTTGAATATTTGCTCTCAGAGATCCATAGAGTATGCTTAGTAATGACTTAAAATAAGGAAAGAAAAACAATTTTAAACCTTTAAAAAGGTCAGGTTTTTTGGCACAACAAATCTTGCACTCTTATCTGGGCAGTGCAATCACCCCAAAAAGAGAACAGAGGAGCTTTCTTCAATTAATCAACAATAAACACTTAATCAATATAAACACTCTTTTAAAGTGGGAGACCTATAGCATGTAAATTATATTGACTCTAGCTTTCAGATTTTCTCAGTGGGTGTCGACTACTAAACAACTCATTAAATGTGATCACAAAGGCTGATCAGCCTCCTCTGAAGTTAGAAGAGCAGCTGCCAGTCTTGGTGAAGGACCCTGAGACTTGGGAGGTCCAGGGGCCCTTTGACTTAGTTACCTGGGGGAGGGGATACACATGCATATCCACCCCCTCAGGCCTCAGATGGGTTCCTAGAAAGTGGGTGAAAAGGGAAGGAAAGGGAACAAAAGGGAAGGAAACATCAGCCGCTGCTGCGCATCCACCTGTGCCACAAAGGGATGTGACGGTTGCCTTGTCACGACGGCAACACAGGGGAAGCAGAGAACCCAAACCCTATTCCATTCCCAATCCTGCCCCAGTTCTAAGTTCTTAGCAGCTGCCTCTTTTAACAAGTTTAAGATGTTGTTCTTTTATTTATATGTGTTAAAATTTCCTTTCAAGATCACCATCTCATCCCCTGAAAAGAAGCTGAAACATCTGTGGCTTCTCTTCCTCATCAGCCAGTCCATGGAAGCCAATCCATCCCCCAATACCACAAGAATGCGTGGGTTACCCTAGTCCATGCACTTCAGCAGGACCATCTGTGCTTGTCTACAGCCAAGGCAGATGATCCATTGTCAACCTGCCTGGTGGGGATCCCATTTAAGCCAAATGAATTCCCCAAGAGTCTAATGAAAGTGCAGCAGAAAACCAATCAGGAAAAGGCCCACTTCAAAATCATCTATAGAGGCAGCTCCACTTACAAGCTCCAGCTCCCAGCTGCAAACCCCCTTATCCTTTGGGGTGACTAGATGGAGACCTTGCCCAAACTGAAAATGAACCCCAAGAATTTGAGATTTCAGGTTCATCCATTACTTCCCTTTGCATTCAGTTCAACTATGAACCCCACTATCAGAAGGATTGTTTTGAACCAGTCATTCAGTACAAAAGAAATTTTACCACTGCAAATTGGTGCTCTGCAATAGCCAAAACAAGTCAGCCCTCCACTGAGGACGGGTACCCTAGGAAAACAGACAAGGGGGTCTTCATAATTTCTGGTGATAGGGAGTGGGCTGGCATCCCCTCTCACCTTCTCAGAGGTCTGTGCACCCTGGGTCAGTTGTCCCTGCTCTTGCCCAACATGACTGAAAATATTAATTTGGACAAGCAGAACAAATTGAGAGCCCAGAAAAGGGGTGCAAACCAATTAGATGAGCACTGTGATGCCAAAATTTTCCATTAGGCCAAGTCAAAAAGGCTTGCCATGTCTATCTTCTTGCCATGGGTAGCAGCAGCCAAGGCTCTGGGTGAATTGGGGCAGCTGGAGTGCTGGGTGATGAGACAGGCAAATCTTAACCACTCTTAGTAACTTCCCAGAAAATGAGATTACCAGGCAGGCGACTCTCCAGAACCAGGCAGCCATAGACTCCTTATTATTAGTACATGGGTATGGGTGTGATGAGTTTGAGGGGATGTGCTGCTTTAATTTGTCCAGCAAGAGCAAAAGCACCCATGCTTCCACTGCCAAGATGAAGAACATGATTGGCAAAATCAACCAGGAGACCAAGGACTGGCTGGGAAACATTTTTAAACACTGGGGACTATCGGGTGGTGGTCAACAATCATAAAAGATTCTGTTGGTCATTTTAGTTTTATTTTTAGCCCTCTTAGTCTTCAGGATCCTGAAAAGGGTCCTGATTAAGAGTTTTGAAAAGTTAAGTCTCAGCCGAGGCGAACATTGCTGCTGCTGCCAAATCTGAGGCTTGGTGGGATGACAATGGGACTGAGATTTAAACATTTTTCTTTTATTTTACCACTTCTTCTCAAACTAAACAAAAAAGGGGGAGGTGTGGTGGTGTGTTTTTCTGCACTGTATGTTTAGTAGTTTGTTGCAGTTTCCCCCCATGCTGTTAGCTTGTTCAGTTACTCCTCCCTTCCCCAGTTGTCTGTCACTCCCCAAAACCTGCCCCTTCCAGAATGTCCCATGTCAGTCCTCCCTTGAACCAATCCCCTGCCCATTGCCCCACCTACCTAGTTGTCAATCTGTGTTTGTCCCTGCCTCTGGAAAGTTCTATAGTGTTCCAAGTACATTGGTTTGCTCAAATTGTATCCTCCCATTATGTTCCCCCATTGGTCATTGTTCTGTAAATGCCTCCTTGAGCTCCTCCCCTGTTTGTCACTGATTGGTTTCTGCATTGTACCCTCCCCTTGTTCCACCCCCACTTAAAACTCAGTGTAAGGTCTGTAAATTGGCTCTCTCCACTCCTGACCCTCTCGAGGAATAAACCCCTTTGAGAACCATAGGGAAGGCTCCTCCCTGCTCTTTGTTGTGGTCCTTGGCATGGTCTCATCCAAGGCTGTGGGGAACAGAAGCAGCCCTGTTCCATACTGTCACCTGGACCCCTTATGGTCTGGGGATGGCCGCTCGTGGCGTTGACTGGAGCGAGGGGCTAGCCAGGGATTTCCGCCAGTCACATATTATTTTGAGATTTTTTTTTTTTAATCCAGAACTTTATTTCCTGTTCCCTTCAACAGTGAGCTGCATCATGATCTGCTGAGGTAGTGTTTCACTCCAGCCACCTACAGGGAGATATGCATGATCAGTCTCTAGGGAACTTGGATCTAATCCCATTCTCCAATGGATCTTCATACACGAATGGAAAATGACATACAGGCTACACAGGAATGTGAAACCTAGAGATGAAGCAGAACCTCTACTTGAAGCAGAACCTCTATAACCCTTGGTGAATGCCCAAGGGGCTCAATTAACTTGCATTAGGAAGAGCAGCGTGGTGGGGATGTAATTAATGAGCGACTATACTAACTCTAAACATGCTTTTGGAGAGTGTCATACGTCTGTGCTACAGAAAGAACCATGGTTTATGTCAGCAGAAAAGAACGTATCTAATGGAACTGAAATACAAGTGTTGCTGGAAGCTACCAAGCTTACAAGAGAAATTGCTTTAGCACACTGTCCAACACATACCAAAGGCTCCTGTGAAACAAAGAAATAATAAAACTGCTCAAACCTGTAGTCAGGTAGATTTAAAATGGCCTGGAGTTTAGGAGTGGTACTATGGGATAGCAAGAAACTGGAAATAACTCTCACCAACCTCTAGAGTGGTCATCAACAGGAAGTGTTTGGCAGAGAATTATATCCAGGACCAGCCTCTTAGAAAATAAATGGTTGGAGACCACTTCACACAAAATAATAAATGATAAATAAAACAAAATACAGCTACATGACATACACAACTGGAGATGAAGGATTAACTAAGGTATTTTCAGTAAAATTCAAATTGGAAGTTAAATAGGAAGGACCCTATACCGCCATATACTATTTGCTGTAAGTTAAAGGTAAAGAAACTGGAAACACCATTCTCACATCAAATAAGTAGTGGATGGTCAACCAGTTGATTGTGATTTCTTATTGGTAATCATTTAAGTATTTGTGCACAGGAATCTATAATGTTGTATTCTGTCCTATGGTAATCCTGTTAGCTTTGTCATATTTGTACTTGGAATAATGCTGTACATAAGGCAGCAGTTACACAATGGGTGTATAGATTGTAACCATATAACAGCCCAAGGATTTCTTGGTTCAGGGTCAATCCCCAGAGGCATCAGCTCCAACTGTTATCACATTATGATTAAAGTGCTGAAAGGAACCAGATATCTGACACTGCTACAGAAAACCCAGAATGCAGGGTCAAGGCTAAATAGGATACTTGCCTGCCACCATGACTGTGGCACGTCCAGGGAGTCAAATAGCACTCGTGTCACTGAAGCCACCGCCCTGGAGGGGCTTTGGTCACAGCAATTAAAGCCTCGAGTCACACAAAAGGGACTCCCAGCATGGCTCCTGAATGGTCAGGCAGGAAAGTTTCCTTAAGACCACATTACGCATTGCTTATTAGCTTTTAAAGTTTTCTTCAGTCACAAACTTTACATTTTCAGAGATCTGCTGACATCTCATGGAAGCTGAAACAGCATTTTACTGAGATGCAGCTAGAGTATATATGACCTCAGTACTGGTCAAATGCAGTAGAACAGCATCTCTTTGCTTAAGGAGTATTTTGTTCTAAACACTCACACCTCAACTGTAACTCGAGCCACCATGATGAACAGAGCCACCATCACAGATGAGAGTTAAGCAAACACATCTTACTGTGAGGATCACTGCCTAAACTGCATAAAACTATAAAATACACCACCTTATGGAGGTAACAGAGGCTACTTACATAAATTTGATATGAAAAGACAACATACCACCCATTAATGCTGGTGGTTCTTCTCCAAAGGCTAATCTCTGAACCCTGTATCTTCTGAAGTAGCCAAAATGAAAGAAGGTAGTCTTAAGAGGTTAGCTCTCACTGACTTCCTAATACCTGAAAGATCAGATGTGGAATGTGTAACTGGAACTGCTTAGCATTGAACTGGGAAAACATTAAAGGCAATTACCCAGCTATTATGGAAACACTGAAAACAGTAAGGTCATAGAAACAATTTATCCCAGACCATCCATTTACCATCAATGATTTTTAAAATCAGTATTTTAAGATGTATTCTAACAACTTTATTTTCAGCTTTCTCACTGTAAGCTGCCAAGTGCAAATAACATTTTGGCACGAAGTACTTTGCCCACCATCCCAGTCTGACCCACGAAAGTGAGAGCAAGAAGTACAAGGAACATACTGTCATTTCCATCTGCAGACTGCTGTAGACCAATCCACAGAATAAACCAACACCCTCAAGTCTGAAAACTGAAAGGATGCACATATTTATCGGTCTCTAAATGCTCTTGGTAAAATAGAATATGTGACCAACTTTGGACATAAAGTTGTAAGATATTAAGGGGGGGAACTTCTAGAGAACTTAGAACATCATCTTTGTCACTGACTGTTTTTAAGAGCACAAAGATGATATAAACAGTTTACGTATAGTTTCTCCTTCCTCTGGACAAAAGATTCTGCCCCTCTCGTGAGAGCCCATCTGTCCTGGGTTGTGGTGTAGAACGTGCACGGAGTATTCTACCACCATCTTCATGAACTGTTGAAACCAATTGCTGAAGCAGCATTCTTCCAGACGCTCCCCTCCCTCTTTCTGTTAGGGTGTCTTTTGTTAAGGTGTCCTCTGCTAATGGGTCTTTTGATAACGTGTTTTCTGTTAATGGCCTGCTGATGACTTACAGATAACTCCCACCAGGAGTTATCTCCCGTTAATGGGCCATCAAGGACCCCCCTGTATGACTCATTATCCCATTGTGAGATGCTCCACCCAGGGGGAGGAGCCAAGCATTCTCACCTGCATATAATCTGGGATCTGGGACAATACGGGGTACCTTACCCACTGGATCTACAGAGGATCAGAGCTACCAGACCTTTCTACGGGATTGCTGCTTCCATCATCTTGCTCAAGTTGTATTCTGACTCTGTCAGGGGTCTTTTGTATTATTGCATTTATTTTATTTCTTTTTTTT
>JANPWX010000010.1:3353065-3502485 GCA_024734555.1 Trochalopteron elliotii
ACATGCAGTAGTGTGGACAGGTACAGGCACGATCGGAGGTCCGGGCGCCCGCCGGCCCCGCGGGTAAGGAGGCGCGGTGAGGGAGGCGCGGGGGAAGCAGAGCGGGCAGGAGGGAAGCAGCCGGCTCCCCGGCACGGTGTCTCCTCAGGCAGGCAGCGCTGTGGGCCGGCGGGGCCTGAGGGTGAGAGTCGGCCGCCCCTCCCCCAGCCCGCCCATCCCGAGGTGATCTCACCTGGCCGGATCCCGGGGGAAGCGGAAGAAGGCCAGGTCGGACTGCGTGCTCTTGCGGGTGCAGTTGGGCGCCGCGCAGAAGTTCGGCATGGTTCCCCCGGCCGGCGCCGCTGCCCCTTTAAATCCGCGGGCCGGCGGGAAGGGGGGGTGGGGGGAGGGTGCGTGTGTGGGGTGGAGGAGGAGGAGGCGGTGGCGGCCGGAGGGGAGGTAGGGCGGGAAGCGGCTCCACAGTGCTGTGAGCGGCCGGGAGGATTCAGCGCCGCGCTCCGCCGGGCCGGGGCCGCCTCCTTCCCACCCTGCACCGCGCGCGTCCGCGGCGGGCACGGCGCTGCGCGTGCGCGCGGGGAGCGGATGCGGCGGGCGGTGCGCATGCGCGGAGGGTCCGGTGTGGGTCTGTGTGTGAATTCCATCGAGTGCGTATTATGCTCTGTGTGTGTTACACCGCGTGTGTGCATTATACCGTGCTGTGTTACCCGTGTGTGTGTGTTACACCATCTATGCACTACATCGTGTGCGTGTTTCACTGCGTGTGTTTGTTACGGCATGTGCATTTGTGTTACACCGTGCATGTAACGCCGTGTGTGTGACAGCACGTGTGTGTGTTGTGTCGTGCATGTGATTCCATGTGCCCGCGTGTGACACCAAGTGTGCATGCACGTTATGGCATGCGTGTGTTACACCGTATAACACCGTGTTTGTTGTTTTGGCCACTCCAAAACCCAGTGTAGGAGAGAGATCATAACATTTTTTGTAGAGACAAACACTTTCTTCCACAGCTCTTTCTTCTCCAGTCCAGCTTATTCATGTCAGCCTGGTCTTCCTGCTCTTTCTTGCCACATTATCCCTTTTTCTTCATTCATGTATTTGCAGCCCTACACAGTTTTCTTATCTATCCCCCAGTCTCCCAGTGCAGTACCTCCAGTTCCCCCATTGACTCCACTACTGGTTTCCCCTCTCTCTTTGCTCACAGGGCTGCTCACTAGCCACAGGTCTCCAGCTAGCCAGCTTCATTGTTACAGTTCTGATTATTTGTGGCTAAGTTTCCCTTAGTTTCCCTCACATTCCCTCACTGAGGAAACTCACAGAGGTGAGTTTCCACGGCAGGGCTGGTGTGCCTTCACCTGGGGCTGCTTCCCATCTATATATATGCTACATTGTGTCTGCTTTAAAACCAGGCATAGAGGGTGGACATTGAGGTCATAACGTTGTTGTTCTCTTATCTTACTTTCTTTTGTTTGGCTCTAGGAGGATGTTGTTACTCTGCAGCCTGATGGATAATCCCACACAGAATCACTGAATCAATTAGGTGTGAAAAGACCTCTGCAAGCATTGAGTCCAGCCTGCAACCAATCATAACCTTGTGAGCTAGACCAGAGCACATCCAGGCTTTCCTTAAACATCTCCAGGGACAGCGAGGGACCACCTCCCTTGGCAGACCCTTCCAATATCTAATCACCTTTTCTGTGAAAAAAAAATCCTCCTGATGTACAGCCTAAACTTTCCCTGGCACAGCTTAAGACCATGTCTTCTCATCCTGTCACTGGTTGCCTGGGAGAAGAGGAGGAGATCCCCACCTGGCTAAAACCTCACTTCAGGTAGTTAAAGAAGTAATGGTAAAAGCCACAAGCTTTTTAAGTAATGAAATAATTAGATAGAGGTTGTACTGGTCAGAAGCCATTATTAGGCAAAAATAAAATAAAGCTTAGAAAAATAATCCAATATACAAAAAACTGGATGGTAGGAAGTAGGTAAGGGCTCCCTCACCAAATATGTCCTGTTTAAAAGTAGGTAGAGCATCTGTGAAATTATAAATGCTGATGGCAAGTGATGATTGTTTCAGGTGTAATACTGCTGTAGTTTTAAGATTTCAGCTGTGATACATCCTTTATGTATATTCACATAAAAAGTCCTCCCGTCCTGGAGATGTGCTGGGCTTTAGGAACGATAATCCAAAGACACGAAATGGTCAAAAGTGTAAGTTTTCAAAAGATTGCATAAAAGAAAAATAAAAACAAAAGCCCTACTTATTTGATTCCTTTTGAGCTTCAAATATTTTAAGCTTTCTTTGTTTAGTGTGAGCAGGATTAAAGCTTTTTTACATGAGGAAGTCTTGTCATCAAGTGCTCTTGACCAATTATAACAACATCAGTTTATTTGGTGTTAATTGTTTGCCTGAATTCTGCCTTGGGTATGTAGCCAAAATAGTTTTGAGTAGTCATTTGAGCTAATGCTAAAGATAAGTATAGCTGCATCCCATTGGTTTGACTTTACTCAGCAGTCACCAACATTCATGGACAGTGAACTGTATAAATGAGTTAATCAGAAAAGTAATCTTTGTTAAAATAAACTCATCTTACATTTAGTCCAGATAGCTGCCATCTGATCCGTGGTGCAGGTTGCATATATGCTGATACAAGGAAATACAAAAAAAAGAGAGCAGGATTATTTTCAATTGTTATAATAATATAGGAGCACAATTGCATAATGTTAGAGTGAATTTTAAAACACTTAAAATCTATTTCAGTAGGAAGAAATTACTTCTTCTCACAAAACTAATAAGAAAATTGTATGTTCTGGCCAATATTGAAAGACCTCTTCTCCTCCAAATTGCTTCACCAAACAGAAGTCATCCTTTTTGGGGCTCTGAGCAAGCCAGACCAGAATGTTACCATGGCAGTATTAAAATTAAATTAGCCATTGCACATATTTCTGAGCTTCCACTTCTGACCAAAGTCTCAGCTGGTATTGGTTGTATCATTTGAAGCACTATAGAAGTATGTTATGGCTGTTACCTTCCAGATGGGTGTATATTTGCATAGGAGCTATCCTAATGAAATGAAATGAAGGCAAGGATTTATTTATAAAGTGGACTTACTGAGGTCTGCTGGATGGTGGGTTTTATGTGGAGACTTATTCTTAAGTGCTTTCTATGTTATGGAAAGAAAATGGACTTAATAGTTTTCAAAACCCAGTAGTAATGCTAGAAGCACTTTATTTAAAAATAAGTTTACATTACTACTTAGTTGGAAATTTAAAAAATTATTCTCTGTTGTAGAGTGCAGAAATCTCTGAAACCATTCTTCCTGCACAGTAGTCTCTGAAGTGTACATATATATTTTAAATAATCCTCTTGATTATTCAAGTCTTATTTACAGTATGTTTCCAAGTATGTCTATAGAACATTTAACAGGGATTATATACTGTATTAGTGTTGAACATATAATCTGTACTCTTATATAAATTATTCTTAAAGGAATTTTGTGTGTTTGTGTTGCTTTTTTCCCTGTGTCTTCAAAGGCTATCTGTATCTTAAATTCAGGATTTTCTTCCACATAATAGTGGGTATAAAATAACTTTTTCTGTGTGCTTCTGGAAATGGACTGTATGTCTCTCTTCCAAGGTGAAACTTGGTATGCCTTAATTTTCTGAGAGTACTGTTAGTGCGACAGTATACTCCTGCAAGTTTCCTGCTATGAAAAATTTATTTGCAAGAGCATATTTAAAGTCCGAAATGCTTCCATGATTCTTTTTACTACTACATTTCTCTTCCAAGCCTTACAGCCCCCTTGTTGGGATAACCTGAGTATGAGACGTTAGGTTAGTCCCACAGAGCTAGTTTTGTAGATTTGTATCCAGAAGTATCTATTCCAAATAACTCGGTGAACCCTAAGATACTTCTGTCCAGTTCACAGAATCACACAGAATCAGAGAATCACTAGGTTGGAAGAGAATTTCAAGATCCAGTCCAGCCCATGCTCTGCCTGTCCCGTCGAGCGGATGCTTCGCTTGCTAGCCGAGGTGCTGCTCGTTGCTGCTGTGTCCTGCTTGCTGTAGGACAAGTGAAGTTCCTGCTGTGGGCAGGTGAAGTTCACCAGCCGGGGAGCAGGAGATGCCGCTGGCCAGCCACTTTGGCCAGCCACTTTGGGTTCCCCTAGGCGCTGCTGGACAACGCTGGTGCGGGCTGCCCAGTGCCCGCCACAGCACGGAGTCCACAGCTCCGGGCACAGGTCCTGCCGTGGCTCCAGGCATAGGCTGCCCACTGCCCCCTGTGCCAGTGCAGGGTGGCCCTGTGGGAAGCAGCTGCAGGCACAGCCTCCAGCCACGGGCTGAGAAGGAAGGAGGGCTCAGCCCCTTTCCTGCTCAGAGCCCGACAGACCTCAGCTCCGCGGGTGAGGGTGTGTGCCCAAGCCCACCCTGCCATGGCATGGTGGCTGATGGCTGTTCTGTGAGTTCTTACTGAAAGATTTAAGGATATAATAGGAAAGCCTTCCCAGTCTAGGTCTTAGCTCTGGCCAGGCTATGGCCTTGACTGACAAGGGAAAGTGTAACATCAAAACCGGGTGTTTCTGTGCTAAAATTGGAAGGAAGTCACTTTGACTAGCTAATTTGGTTTTGCAGAAGCTGGATCACTTTCCTTTGAGATAGACATGGGAGCCTTATCTGGAGAAGGTTCTCCAAGTCCTGTGAAAAGAAGACTCCTTGGCAGACCCTGGGTGATAGCAAAGCATATAAGCAGTTTTAAGTTTCACCTTGTTAACTTTGTTTGCAATTAAACTATGTTCCTGTTATTACTGCTCACACCAGAAAGAAGGCTCGTGATGCTATTCTGCATTGGCTCACCTGTTTTGCCACTCTAGGCCTTCCAGACACATCAAAATGGACAACCGACCTGCCTACACCTCAGAGCAAGTCCGTAACTTCTTGCAGCAATGGGGTGTGTCTCACAAAATGGGCATTTCCTGCTCTCCCACAGGGCAAGCTACTGTTGAGTGTGCCCACAGAACTTCAAAGACCATGCTTGAAAAACAAAAAGAGAGGGGAATTAGAGTGCCCTCATGACAAACTGATTAAAGCCCTTATATGTCCTCAATTTCTAAATCGAGATGAGATGGGACAGACTGCATGCGAGAGACAGTGGGTTCCATCACTGGAGTGTGCAGCCTTTTGTCACACCATCCTGATGGAGTTGCTATGTTACAGACACATGTTACAGATTTTGAAAAGTTGCTGTGGTCATTATTGTTGTCACTGTTATTAAAAAGAAGGGAGGGAGATACAGGGTTGTGTTAGTTAAAGTTGTTAGTGGTTATGTTTACCAGAAAGGCCTGTGGCAGGGCATGGCAGCAGGCTGTGCCATCAGAGCTCAGTCAGGGGGTGAGAGGCACTGGTGGGGAGAGACGTGTGGAGTGTTGTGAGTGGGAAACTGATTGCGTGGTGAGACACATGGACAGCAGACTGCAGCTGAGCAGCCAATAGGTGCTCTTCTTCTGTTAAGTTTTGGTTATGTCCCGTAGAAACTAAAGATAAATAAGGAAGGTGTTTTCTACAATAAAGCGATTTCCTTCGCATGCACAAGGGGTTCCGTGTCTTTGTTCCCCATTGCTACAGTCCCCAGCCTATAACGTTGCAGGGGGTTATTGTGGCCAAAATGCAGGCCTTTGCACTTGGACTTACTAATTGTATTGGACTTACTTACTGGATTCTGCCCATCCATCCAACCATTCCAGGCCTCTCTGCAGAGCCCTCCTACCTCCCAACAGATGAACACACAGTCCCAGCTCAGTGTCATCTGCAAATTTACTAATGAAGGACTCAATACCCTCATCCATGTTGTCAATAAAAATATTGAACAGAACTGGCCCCAGCACAGACCCCTGAGGGACACCACTGGTGACTGGCCGGCGGCTGGATGCAGCACCGTTCTCTGGGCCCGGCCATGCAGCCAGTCCTTAACCCAGCAAAGAGTGCTCCTGTCTAAGCTGTGGACTGCCAGTTTTTCCAGGAGTATGCTGTGGGAGACAGTGTCAAAGGTCTTGCTAAAGTCCAAATAGACAACATCCACAGCCTTTCCTGCATCCACCAGGCGGGTTACCTGGTGATAGAAGGAGACCAGGTTGGTCAAACACGACATACTCCTCCTAAACCCATGCTGGCTGGGTCTGATACCCTGGCCATTGTGTAAGTGCTGCATGATGACACTCAATATAAACTGTTCCATTACCAGGTACTGAGGTCAGGCTAACTGGTCTATAATTACCAGGATTCTCCTTCCAGCCCTTCTTGTGGATGAGTGTTACATTGGCCAGCTTCCAGTCATCTGGAATCTCACCAGTGAGTCAGGACTGTTGGTAAATGATGGAGAGTGGCTTCACAAGTTCATCTGCCCACTCCCTCATCACCCTGGGATGGATCCCATCTGGGCCTGTAGGTTTATGAACATCCAAGCAGCTCAGCAGTTCTCTGACTGCCTTCTCCTGGACAACAGGGGCACCATTCTGCTCCCTGATACCATCTACCAACCCAGGAGGACAGCTGTCCTGAGGACAAGCCGTCTTCCCACTAAAAGACTGAGGCAAAGAAGGCATTAAGCACTTCTGCCTTTTCCTCATCTGCAGTTACTAAGTTTCCTCCTGCATCCAGTAGACAAGAAAGATTGGTCTTACCCTTCCTTTTGCTGTTAATGTATTTGTAAAAGCATTTTTTATTATCCTTTACAAAAGTTGCCAAATTTGAACTGAGCTTTGGCCTCCCTAATTTTTTTCCTACATGCCCTAGCAACTCCCTTGAATAGTTCCTGAGAGACCTGACCCTCCTTCCAAAGATGGTACATCCTCTTTTTATTCCTAAGTGCCTGCTGTTCTGAAGAACTGGGGGGCAAAGGTGGGGAATAACCAAGTCTTGCGAGCGGTGTGTGTCACATCTCTGGGGACAGGTGAATTCAGTCTGAGTAAGCAATACTAGTGACCAACATGCAACTTAACTCCCACCCTAAGTTACAGTAATGCAGCATCCCAGCTCCTCCCTTAAAGTTAGCTTTTTGCAAATAAAAGTTAACAATGTCTGTGATGATATGAAAAGGTTATCAGACCAAATTTCCATTGCATTTTCCCTCTTTCACTGGGATCTTTTTATGGTTCTGATTAAAAAAATCTATGATTTTCATAGATGTTCTATCAGATGTTCAATATGAGGAAACCCAGAGGACCATTGTCTTTGCAGCACTGGACTTTGATATGAGGATCTGCCCAAAACCCATGGTTTTGTGCACAGGCTGTATGTATTCTTACCTGCTCTACTTGTTACTGTTTTTACTCAGCTGTGTATTCTGGCCTACAGCTACTCCCCTGCTGCAAAGGGAAGCAGTCATCTATATTCCAAACAACTGTTCTTAGTCTGGGTTTTTACCTGAGCTGCTGCAGTTTCTGAAGTTCCATCCAGTGGAAGATCACAGCCTCCCTACCCTGTGCTGTGCTGCAGGTACACAGTTATAGCACCATGAAGGAGTTAGGAGTGAGAGTCTGACTCCTCTTTTCCCCATTTGCTTGCCCCTGCTCAGGGTTGTCTTAATTTTTCTGCATAAGCCTTGCTAATCCTCAGTGTTCACATCAACCTCTTAAAGTATGTGAACTTTGCCCAAGTTTCACTGAAAACTGCACAGTAACAATAATGCTAGTTTCTGGTTTACAAATGCAGCACCAGCTTGCTTTTCTGTGGCTGTTGTCACCCTACAACAATACTGTAAGTTTAAACTTTCATTTACAAGGTATTCCAGGATCAATATAATTTCTAATACTTACATTATAATTATATAATCTTTAATATTCATTTCTTTCCTCAGTATTTATAGCATACCCAGCCTTGTAAAAATAATTCATCAAAATGGGGAGCAAGTAATTTGCTGGTGAGTTGATTTGAACTTTAAAGCAATAGACAGTCTGTTGATGGGTTAAAAGTGCAACTTGAAAGAGAAAATGCAAGCTTCCCTAAAATACAATGCAAATCGGGTCACAGTGTGACTGAATTCTGCTAATTGCTGATCTGGGATATGTGTTCTTTGAATGGCAGAAGCTTGTTAGAGATACCCAGCGTTTGTATAAAACATATGTGGCCGTAGATAAGGACTCAAGTGGTTCAGTGGATCAATAACTTCAATACTTTGCCTTATTCCTTAGCTTCCTGTTCTGAGCAAGCAAGTTTATATGTTCTTTGCCAATACAGCAAGCCACAGAGGATGGAGGTTTTCATCTACCTCCCAAGACTGCAGAAGGTACCAGGTTTAATTCCTTCTTTGATATGTTGCAGAATGACACAAGTGATTTTTTTCATCAGCTGAGGTTATGTAGTTCAGTTTTGCCTCACTGTAGCAAAGTATTTAAATATATGCTCTCGATACACAGTGGCATTTTGATTAATTTTTAATACTTGATGAATTAAGATACTTTCAGCTCAGAAGCTGTTAGGATTTGTAAAACAAAAACATTTGTTGAATAGAATATGTATTACTTACACTAGGGGGAAAAATACTTATTGATTGGTAAAACAAAGCTATCTTTAGTGAAAGTAGTTGAAGTGTCGTTGTGAATTTAAATATGAATAGTTCTGGGTGACAATCTATCTGACAAGGCTGTGTATAAAAACTCCTCTGCAAGTTGCCAGCATCTAGACATTGTTGAGGCTTCTCCTTTTCTCTTAGCCAGGAGAAAAAAATATGATGGGAAGGTGTTTGAGGAAGAAGAGAGATTTTAAGAGCGGTCTGAGGGCAGAAGAATGACATTAAAATAGAGATGCTTATGTCAGGAAAATGTATTGAGTCACTGAATAACCTATTAGAAGTGGAAACTCCATTGGTTAAGCCACTTGGAAACAAAAAAGGCCAAGAAATAATTTAACTTCTGTTAGAATCTAGGCTATTTCTCTCCTATGCAAGGCATGGAAGATACTTTAAACTATCCTTAAATCCCCTAAAATTTGGAATTATCTACAGTGTTGCATTCATCTTAGTATCAAAAGCATTGTGGATTTTTTACTTCTTTCTCAATTGCTGGCAGACTGAAACAAATACATTTTTCCCCTGATTTTCCAATTATACTTTTAAAATTACTAGCGTTCTTGGAAGCTGGAAATTCACCGTTTACCTCATAAAAGCAGAAGCTGCAGTAGCTGTGCCTGGTTCCCATACAGTACCAAGATGAAGCACCTCTCTTCTACCCATGAAAGACCATTCTGAAGAAAAGGGATTATTGCAGAGCCTGTATCAATCAAGTTGTAGTGATTCAAGGGGAGATGCAGTTAATAACCCAGCGAGAACTACAGCGAGGCTGCTCCACTCATTTCCTATGAGCTCCTAAAGAGCTGAGAAACACAACTTTGTCTTGGTGACCCGAGCTGCATACAAATCACCTCCCTGGGAAAATCATAGCTCTTCCTTAGGCCATCTCACTGCTGAGGCTTCCAAGCTTACTTCGTTCTCTCTTCCATTGTCTTTGAGGTTAAAAATCAGTGTGGTGAGACAGAATATTCTGTTAGCACCCAGAAAGTGTGGTTAATTAGACCAGTTTGTGTTATTGATGAAATTCATATTACTTAAGCCAGTGGGGAATCTGAAATTGTTGGGTTGTAGAGAACGTAACAAAAAGTAGTAGAAATTGGTCATTTCTTTCCCTTTCTGAAAGGAGGAAGAGATTTTGTTTAAATGCATATAATTGAGCAAATTCTTAAAAAGAATACTCAGCAGCATGGTTTTATAAAATTAATCATGGAATCCCAGAGTGGTTTTGGTTGGAAGGGACCTAAAAGATCTCCTGGTTACAGCCTCCAACCATGCACAGGGACACCTTCCACTAGACCAGGTTGCTACAAGCCCCATTCAACTTGGCCTTGAACACTGCTAGGGATGGAGCAACCACAGCTTCTCTGGGCAGCCTCTGCCAGGGCCTCACCACCCTACATATAATGCCTAGCTGTTATACATCATGGTCTGTCATTAGTTTTTAAAATGCATTATAGAAGTGGGAAATGAAGGAACAAGAGAAATCACAACAACTTGCAGTGCTGCTGATCACGTCACCATCAGATTTGATCATTTGAGTTCTTAGCTCCCCTTGACCAACAAATTAATTTCATCTTGTGGGTTTTTTTATAGGTTGAGCTTTGCTTCCTTCGGAAAGATGACAAAATGCTGCTGTCAAGAAGTTTGTATCTTGTTTTATTTTCTAGATACTCAGAAAGTGCTCTGTAATTTTGGGCTTCCTTAAATGATGACTCAGAGACCAAGGATGTAGGTAATGAGAAATGAAAAAATGATTAGTATCTGTGAGGCATCTAAGGCTAGAAAAAATGCTGGCATTTTCACAACGCATTTTCTTCCTTTACCTACAATGACCTCATTTATTTTATATGAGTTTACTGACAGAATGTGAAACATTTAGCCATGTTTCTGTATTAATGAAGTATTAATGAAGTAAGTCTAAACCATATTGTCTTTTTTTTCTTCTCCTTTTTTTAGTCTATAACTGGAACACTTGATATTTTGGTCATCAGACACAAAGAAATGCTGTCTAGTCTCAGTCTCCTGGATTAGGCTATGAGATCTGAGCTAGCTGCATGCAATCATTCTGCATTCAGACAACCCTAGTTCAGTTTTACAGAAAGATCTGTGTTGTTCTTGGACTGGTCAAGACTGTACAGCAGCATAGTGATTTCTGTGTGATTTGGGATTTGACTAGACAAGACCCTCCTGACCAGACCTTGCTGGGCTTGGAGGTAGTTTTGATGCATCTGCTCAGACAACCTTGGTTATTGACCCAAGCTGATCAACTGCTACAGAGCTCTGGTTTTTTATGCTTTTCAGGACTCATTGTTTATGAGCTTTGGGCATTTTTTGACTTTGTCTATGCTATCTCAGCCCTCCCATATTTCTGGATAACGGAGAATTGATTGTAGGCTAGCCTGAAGTAAATGGTAACACGATGGCTTTAACTACAAGGAAAATCTGGCTTTCAGACTTTCTGAACCTCTCATACATCTCCAAGTCTGGGTCTTCATCCTTAATAAAAAGAAATATTCTTGGAAATCATCTTACGACATCTGTAGAAATGCAGCAATCACAGCTTTAGACATTTCATACATACATAACTGACTAATTTTTTACATCACTGTTCTGTGTGCTGAAGGAAATGAAGCAAATACCATTTTCTTGAATACATACATATAAACATATGTAAGTGTCAGTGTGTGTCTGTCCACCTTACACACAATAACTTCCAATTCTTTTGGCTACTTTCATCCATGTTGGAAAAAAAGATCTAAAATAAATACAAAATAGATCTAATTACTTTTAAGGAATTTAGCTACTAAGCAGGTCTGAAAAAAGTATTTCTGCTCCTTTGGTGCTGCATCATTAGCAGTGATTTCATTCTGAGAATAGAGCGCTTTCATAGACACACAAACTCCAACATAATATGCAGCTAAAATGTAGCTCTTAGTAGATAAGTTTTCTTTAAGAATGCAGGTTTGGTAGTTTCTGCTCATGGAATAATTTATTCTACAAATATCAGGGCTGGCTTTTAAACATCTTGGATGCAATAAAACTCATACTCTGCTAGAGCATCATAATTACAATTCCGAATAAATCTCGAAAAGGTTATATTCTGGTAAGTGGCGAGGCTGTCCTTGCCTGTTCCTGTTGACTGGAGTAGTCTGACTAAAAGACACATTTTGAGCCACCTGGTCCAGTGGAAGGTGTTACTGCCCATGGTAGGAGTTTGGAACTGGATGAGCTTTAAGGTCCTTTCCAGCCCAAACCATGCTGGGATTCTGTGATTTCAAGACTTGGAATTTGTGTTTTCCTTTCCATTGGAGTCTCTGACCTGGAAAGGAAAACTTCAATTTCTGGCACAAACCTGCATCTTCCCATTTGTGCAAATCTTAGGAGATTTATTAGGCAGTATTATGCAAAGATGATGCTACTTGCCTTCAGCTCATTCTTGTTTAGGAAGGCATTAAAAGGAGAAAAAAATTTTCTAGCTGTCTTGTTCTGTTCAGCGTAATTGTTTTCAAGTACTCGAGATTTACACCGCTTTGAAGAATAATAGGAAACTGCAAGTGAGAAAAAATTCAGCCGTGATAACAGGGAAGAAACATTTCTATCTATAGGGAGGTGGAAAAAACAGCCTTTGCAGATCTGCTGGAAATAGGTGTTACAATTCAGTGCACACCAACCATCCTCCTCGGCAAAGGTGTTCCTGGTATTCTGAAAGCAAACTGTAGCACACGATTTTCTGGGAGAGAGCAGAACAAGGAGGCCTTCGTTCGTCTTCACCAAACTGCCTGGTCCCAAGCGCCTGTGTCCAGAATGCATCCAAGACTGGGAAGCTTAACAAGTGCTAAACAAGTGCTAAACAAGTGCCTGCAGCCAAAACCGAGCCCAGTGCGACAGAGGGCCAGGAGCAACCCTCATCCTGAAGTGGCTTGGGTGTGATTTTTCAGCGATTTCCTTGCAGGCAGTCTTATGGATCAGATTCTTTTATTCTTTCTCGCCGCAACATGCAGCCGCAACTGGATGCGTTGCTTTTCAGCTGCACCCCAGAGACATTTTATTTTCTATTTCTAATTTGATCCGAGGATTTTCAAACAGATAAAATTTACTGCTTTTCATGGAAATCTTCAGGCAAAGAATTATAATCGCTGTAATATCAAAAACAGCGGCCAGGCCCGGGGATCTGAGTAATGGCACTCGCAGTGTTGGGGTGCAGGTGGCTGCTGTACTCGAGGGAGCAGAAACACCCCGGAACGGCTGTGAGGGGGATGTAGGTGCGGAACTTAATCCCTTATTGCTCCTTACAGGCGGTTCGCTACAGTCCCGCGCGTCCGTTTTAAGTTAGAAAACTGCAAACGGCCAAATGGGGTCGGGGTGATGTTCTTCCCTGCCAGATTTCGTTCCAGGAGTGGCGGCCAGCTGTTAATTCCTGGAGTTCGGGGTACGCAGCTGCGTTCGAACCTCGCAGCGCGCCCGAGCCCGGGCAGAGAACGCGCAACCTGTTTTGTCCCCTTCGGTTGCCCGTACCCGCCCGCCGAGCCATGGCGGGAGAAGGTGGGCGCCGCTCCCCACGCTTCGAGAAACACACAGAGAACTATCATTCCCGGCATGCTCCTTGTCACCGCGCGTGCGTAGTGTTTACTCGCGTGCCCATCTTGGCACCCACTCCTTCCAGCTCCTCACGGTCGAGGGGCGGCAGAGACTACAATTCCTAGCGTACTTCGCGGCGCCCGCGCATGCGTAGCGCTCTTGTCCGCCATCTTGACCCGAGTAAACGGCGTCGCCGCCGCCACTAAACAAACCTGAGCGCGGCATTGGCGAACGGTGTGTGGGGGGGTGCGGCTGCTGCGGAGCCTTCGATGTACTGGGCACGGCCGGGCAGGTGGGTCCTGCTCCCCGCCCCACCCGGGGCGGTCCGCCTCGGGGAGAGGGGCCGCTCTGTTTCCGGGACGGCGGGGATCCGCCGCCCCCTTTACGGGCCCAGGGCAGCGCCCCGCCCCCCGCCCGCCCGCGCCGGCCCTCCGCCCGATGCGGGGAAGCAGCGCCAGCCGCCGCCCGCTCCCTCTCTCTCTTTCCTCGATCGCGGCGGGGACGCAGCGCCGCTGGCTCCGGCCGGTCCCCCGTGCCCAGGGCCCGGGAAGGGCGGGCGGGGAGTGCCCGTGTGGCGGCTGCCTTCGGGCGCCCTTGTAGGAGACCCTCCCCTCCTCCAGCCCCCCGCTGGAAGCTGCGACGGCGCCAGGGCTTTTGTTCCCGGTGCCCACCCCACTGTCGTGCCGTTCCCTGCCCAGCCCAAGCCCCGCTTGCCCAGCTCGTCTCCGGCTGATCTTTTTTCCTTTATTATCCTCGTCGCATCGGGGAGATGCTCCCTCTCTCCCCGCCATCCCCGGAATTTCGCTTTGTTGGGATCGAGGTGTTCCCGTGTTTGGCTTATTTTGCGGGGGAGGGGGCTGGTGTTGGTATGTGGAGAGCGAATTTTCACACACGATGTTTTTGCCATCCTGTCATATAATATAGGCTGGCGCAAAACGCATTCTCTGGGGGGAAAAGGGGAGCGTGCGGTTCACTGGAAGAATTCTTTTAATAGGTACTCCGCATAAAGAGAGGGAGGAGACTTGAACGTCAATTCGAAGAGCGTTTCAGCGTGAAAAAGAAAAAGGCTTGAGAAGGAGATAGGAAACTCTGTGAAAAGGCTTGGGTGATGCATTTGAGCTAGAGAGTATAGGAAGTTCATGCCCTTGTGAAGCTGCCGAATTCCTTCATGCCACTACAAAGATTGGGGAGGGGATGGGAGCAAATATGTTGGTGAAGTTGTGAGCAGACTGAGAGGAGTTTACATTAATCGGCTTGGGAAATCAATAAATTATGGGCTTGAGTATTTATATTCCTTTTCCAGCAAGGCTGAGCTCTGTGGGAGCACAGACACAAGGGAAGGATGCCTGTGGTGTGGCCAACTCTTCTGGACCTCAGTAGGGATGAGTGCAAGAGGATCCTTCGCAAACTGGGTACAGTAAGATACAATTTGTGGGTCTGTATTTTGCTCTTTTAAGATTTTCCTTCTAGCTGCTTGCATGAAATATTTTAATATTTCTACAGGCAATAATATATCTACAGGCAACTTGCAAGTAATTTCCTGTGTTTTCCATGTGTCATTGGTTTGACAGCCCTGGCTTAAAGTTATGTTTAGCTGACACTTAGCTCTAGCAATACGAGTAGAGAAGAACTGTTTTGATTTGGTTGGATCTCTCTTGGATGTCCTGTCTGCTGTGTTGCAGGGCTGGGTTTTTCTGTCACTATTAACATGCAACAAAATTTTCTGTGAAAGGAGAACCTTTGGGGTTGGGTTTTTTGGGGGTTGGTTGGTTGTTTGTTTTGTGTGTGGTTTTTTTGGTTGTTTTTTTTTTTTTCCCCCCCAATTCTGTATTAGACACTTTTTTGTACCCCCAAAAAAACTAGTGGAATCCTGGTTTAACTGGTACTATAGGGATGAATTAATGTAACTAAGTTGTTATTATGAAGACATAAAACAAGATTTTAAAAAATCCTGTTTGTGGTTTGCAGTTACACAGGTAGTCAGGGAAGTGGGAAAATGATGTCCTCACTCAACTGCCATAACCACGGGAGCCTTTTTCATTGTTTCAAATGTAGCTCAGTATTTGAGGCCCCTGCCCAAGAGATAGACACCAGGAGATATTTTTGTGCTCTATCCTTGTAGACCTAAGTGTATGAGGAGAGATGCTTCTGTGTTTTGGAAAGTAATAAAAACATTTGCTTTTTCCTCATATATCTGCTTTTGGCTACTGCAGGGGAGAGAATCGTATGTTAGACTTTTGATCTGATCCAGCATAGTTGGTTTTGAGTTCCTATAGCTGAATTTGTGTAATTAAGGATTTGGGGTTTTGCTAATTAAATGATACTAGATGAGGGGAAAAAAAAGCCTTAGATTTTCCAGAGTTTCTTCTGAGGATCATAATCTAGAAGACGATGTCAAGAAGATAGTTGAAGTTCCCTCTAACTTTCTGTGACTGTCAAGTGACAGCTTTTCTTGTTCTCATTTTGCTTGACTGCTAAGAGATGGTGTGTTGTATTTCTTAACTGTGCCAAGGTTCTTGTATGTTGTGGAGCCATCCACTTTCTTTTTGGGAGTTGAGAATTTATTTTCCCTCCCTTTGGCCTTTTTATTTCATTTCTTGGGAATATGGAATTTGTGTGCTGTTGAACCGCTGATGCAGATGTTGCACACAACATTGCAACAATCTGTTAAGGTGACAGCCCTAATTCATAAGCGAGGCTCAAGAAGTACAAAAACTAGGCGAAAGTTCAGAGTGCCAAAAGCTTTTGACCAGATCCGTGCTACTAAGTTTCATTAATGTAGCTGTGCTGGCTGGAAGCATGTAAAAAGCACTTCCACCTGAGCTGACAGTGTGTGCTGGTGCGGCTGAGACAAACAGAACTGCAGCTACACCTCCTTCAATGACATAATCTAGGCTGACAGGAAGGAAAAAAATTCGAAACATAATCATTTTTGTTTTGCTGGCATGAGCTGTGTCCCCACAAGGGGGCCCTGCCAGCAGCGTAAGGCCGAGGCGCTGCTCTGAGCTGAGAGGAGGCACACCATGGGACTGGGGAGGAAGGAGCACAGGCAGCAGGAGCAATAGCTGTGTGACTGTCGCATTCAGCAATAGCCACCTGCTTTAGAGGGTCCTGCTTTTCCAGCTCACAGCCCAGCATCTAATTTAGCTAATGGGACAGCCAGTAGTACTCTGTAGGGAGTGAAGCAGGGATGTAGGTGAGGCTGAAATGCATCTTGAGTTATGCAGGACCTGGTGTTGATCGTGGTTTATTACTGAACACGGTGATGATGGTAGCACCCAACACTAGCAATAATGGTACTTACTTGCCAAACCCATTTTAGCTATATTCTCTTTTTGTGTTGGAAAGAGAGCACCAGTTAGTGATTGCTGCATAAACACAAAGGAGTGGAAGTTACAGCTGTTCTGTAATCCTTACTAGTTTCCAAAAGACCAGAATGTGCATTTTTACAGCTCTAGTGTGGAAGATCTTTATTTATAATGCAGAAAGGAAAAAAAGTGTGCCCTTGATAAATAATTATATGGATGCATCTGAGAATTACTTTAAGTTGTTAACAGAGGAAAATAATTAGTATCATAAATATTGTAACATGGTTGTCTAAATAAATGTTGATATTAGTAATAACCATTGCATTAATTAGTGAGTGTTTTGTAACTGAAGCTGTAAATGCTTCTCTAGGTCACTCAGCATCCCTGTGCAGGCTGCATAGTTAACCAAAATGACTCTGCTTTTTGTTTTATCTGCTAAATTGGGACAGGAGAGCAGAATTTCTTTTCAGCATAATTCCTTGATTTCATGTGTAAAGTAGTTCTTTGGAATCCTAAACTGAAAGCTTTTCAGAATAGCATGAGCCTTTTCTTTTGCAGCAAACTTCGGCAATGTTAGGTTTTGGCCTGCACTTTTTATTCTTGGTTTTGGTTAACTGGGATCTGTTTGGTTAACTGGGATTGCTGAAATGTCAAATGAAAGGCACCTATGTAAGGATCAAAAGAATTTTTGATTCTGGTTTCCCTAAACCATGTGAAGCAGAGAATAGCAAGTCATTCCTTGCCAAATTAGCTTTATTTGAAGCCAGTTAGGCTTCATTATTTGCACTAGGTGTATCTTCACCCTGTTTAGTAGGATGGAATTCAAAAATATCAGTAGCCTTTTTATGGTTCCAATTTTTTAAACTGCTGATGGCATGACATCACAGTCATCTGGAATTTTATATTTCTGGTAAATCAGAGTTGCATTTTTGTGAGTTAGTCTTTGTGGTAGCTCTGTGTTTAAGAATAGCTGGATTGTTTCTTTTGTGTTGAGCAGGTTTAATTAAGTGTGTTACATTTCTGTCAGATTCAAGCAGTTGTACCATATCAAGTAAATAGGCACAAAAGATTATGATGATCATATTTAACAAACTAGAGCTGATATTCTCCATGCTAATTAAAGAAAGGCATTCCAAAAAAAACCAGTTGCTCTTTTGATAGTGTATTTCTTTTCCAAGGCAAGCTTTTCCATAGAACTCTTAATAATGATACGTGTTAAGAGAATTCTGAACCACTTTCCAAACACTTTCTTCAAGCTTTTTGCTGAAATTGTCAGGTCAGAGAGAGCTTGACACGTGCATTTGCGTTTGTAAACTAGATAATCTTCTGTGATGAGTTAATTGTTTCATAGGACTGTTTTATGCTGCAGAGTAATTGACTGAGAAAGTTCCAAATCATCAATCTCTTTTGAAAAAGCGCTAAATAACTGAAAGACATGTTCTTCTTAATGATTTTGAAAATTATTAGAATACTGTCGGTAATATGGAAAACAGCATTTTTCCCCCTTTTTGCTGTGAGCATTAAATAGAAATATTATTCGCTCTCATTCTTCAGAACTGGAGGCCTATGCAGGTGTCATCAGTGCCTTACGTGCACAGGGAGACCTTACGAAAGAGAAGAAGGATCTTCTTGGAGAACTCTCTAAAGTGCTTAGGTAACCCTGATGTTTTTAAACTAAGAACTGTGATCTGTTTTCTTTTAAGGTGTTACATGCTTTTTCTTTCACAACCTAAATCTGAATTTGGAGAAGTAATTCTTCATGTTGTTGAGGTTTCATTCCTGTTCTCCTTGGAGTTTTAATAAGGAAAACTACCATCCTTTAGTGGTAGAAGCCTTGCTGGTTCGTTGGTGCTTTATGGGATACTGAGTGTTAAAAGGGTTACAGCCAAGTCGTGAATGTACACTGGCTTGTGGTTTTGTCAAGGTAGAGCTCCAAAGTCTTGGAGCCCAGGGTACGTCAAGAAAGAATGCTGCATGTTCTGTGTGAAATTTTCTGCCGTATCTTTTAAATGTATTGCTCTCATTAGAAGGTTGGATTCTAGCTGTTTTTCAAGGATACCCTGTGAACAGTAACGTTCTTTTCATTCTTTAGTAATGAATTAAATCAATTTTTGAGCAATAATAAGATTCATTTTCTCTGTGATAGCAAGGGTTAAGTGGCACTCTCTTAAATGTGAAGTCCTGTTCTCTTTCTTCTCTTAGATTATTCATAAGTTTAATTTTAGCTGGAATTTTTAGATGAGTGTTCATGTCTTCCTCTGATTAAAATATATTGCTTCATTGTTTTTTTAATAGTATTTCAACAGAGCGACATCGTGCTGAAGTTCGGAGAGCAGTTAATGATGAGCGACTAACAACGATTGCACACAAGTAAGTTCTACGTCATTTTGTCACTGATTTCCAAAAGTACCTTTTGGGAAATCCATTATGCTTTAACTGAATGGTAGAATTTTGAAGATTGATGATGGTTTAAAGAACCGGTAGTTAAAACACTGTGTGGATGAAGGAATTACTGTATCAGATCTACAGGGACCTAGAAACAGTTATTTAGTACCACTACACTTTGGATCCAACGCCATCCCATTCACTGTACAAATACAGTGTAAGAAACAGGTTTTTGGCATGGAGACCTTTCTGTAAAATAAACTGGAATAAACAGAGAATGGAGAAAATAGAGAAGCTCTTAAGTAGGATGGACATGTTTGATTCCGTTTGTTTGTTTTGCTTTTAGTTTTATTTTAATCAGTTTGGAAAGGCTGTATTAAGAGCAAAGAGAAAACTACCTAGGAAAGACAAAGAGAGGAAAAGTGGTGCAGATTAGTGGAAAACAGTGTATCAGCATAGAAAGGAAAAAGTGTTCAGTGTAGAAAAAGCTGCAGCAAGGTAATGACATCAGTGTCCACCACTCTCTGTGATGCAGCTGCTGTGCTGGCATCAGCTGGGCTGGTGGCTCCTTGGATTTGCTTTTTACAAGCTCCATGTGATTTTGATAGGTGGGGGAGCAGTAGATCAATTGGTTATGTATGTTTGATAATTTAAGTGTCTTACTGTTAAGGACAGTCTTTAAACAGAGCTGCATTGTAAGTGTCTGTATTATTTTCTTTTTCTGTGTTACAACTGTTGACTTTTTAAGTTTGACTGTTGTAGTTTAGGTGTTGTGAGGAGGAAAGAAAGGAAATAATATGAATAGCAGGACACTTGGAGTTAGCTATTGTTTGATCCAAGTCTAGTCAAAATCAGCATACTTGTTTACTGCTGTAGAAGGCCTTTGAAGTTTTAATTTCCAAGTTTAAAGATTTAGAAGTATGCTGTTCACCAAACCAAACCCACAAACTTCCTTACACCTCTTTAAAGAAATGAATGGGGAATAATGAAGAGCATATAGTTGTCGAATCATGATTCTTTTCCTGAATCAAGTTTTCCTTTTAAGTAGTACTTCTGGTCTTAGCATTTTGCTGAACATGAATAGTTTGTCCTGAGGTGTTGCACTTCAATGAAATATTATAATCCACACAAGGTGCAATTTTGAAGTGCTTCTTTTCTTTATTTTTCCTTTGGTGGTTCCTTGTGAGTGATGGTTGGTAATATAGTATTTGACTTACATAATTCTCTTAACTCATCAGGAAAGCTTATTTTGCTAGTTTTTGTACCCTTTATTTTTTGTTTTTAAAATGTATTTTTACCTCAGCTTATGTGGCTCTCTTTATATGATCTGCATACATGTATGAGGAATGCTGAAGCATATCAAGATTTAACAACAGAGCAGATACTCTGCATTTTACAAACTACTTTGTAGTGTCTCTTGCTGCTACTTGCTTGAAAAATTTCCTGTAAGAAGTTATTTTTTAGAATATATTAATACATTAAAAGGGTTGATTTGCTTAAGAACATTACAGCATTGAAAAATAATTTGCCATTTTGGTTTTGCTGATTTGACAATTGACTCATGTAGAACAGTCAAAAATATTTCTCCATCTAGATAAGAACAGTGTTTTTATGAAGCATTTTAGTGTGGGTGTAAGTACTAAGGTTAAGAGGAAATTAGAGCAGAAGACTGCTTTCTATTTATTAAATAATCTCATGTTCTGTCACCTTGTTTGGGACTACTTTAATAAGCATCAGAAACTCTTCTGTTCAGGTAAAACAAAATTTGCCTTAGAAGCTGAGAGTTTTTCCCTATAACATAATCCATTTCAATAGTCTTTTATGGTATCTGTTTGGTTTCTTGGTATTTCTGTAATCCAGAAGTAGAGAGTATACCAGCTGTACCTGAATAGTAGCTAACCTAATGTGGGGGTTTTGAGTATGGCATTCACATAGCCCTGGCCCATTAACAGCTCTGCTAAAACAAAACAACAGAAGAAGAGTCTACTCTTCAATTTAAAATGGGATGGTTTTTGTATCAGATGACAAAAATGCAAGGGCTTTCATGAAATAAACAAAGTTGAATATTTGTGCTCTAGTATGTCTTAAACTGCCTTTTAGACTTGCACTACCGGAAAAAAAATGTACTTAAATAAGATACTGAGTATTTGGGGACTTGTCAAAATACTTACAGAGCATGCATCTCTGTTTAGTATGTCTGGACCAAACAGCTCTTCTGAGTGGTCCATAGAAGGTCGTCGACTGGTGCCGCTGATGCCACGACTTGTTCCGCAGACGGCTTTTACTGTTACTGCCAACGCTGTTGCCAATGCGGCCGTTCAGCACAACGCGTCTCTTCCAGTTCCTGCAGAAACTGGAAACAAAGAAGGTGAGAGAAAGATGGGATTCTGCTGCAATCTATGGGAATGTGAAAACAAAGTCACAGTAGAAATTGGTATCTTAGATTTTAAGTGTTAAATATTAAAGGTATTTTTTTGACGCCAGGTTGGATGGGGCTTGGAGCAACCCAGTCTAGTGGAAGGTGCCCCACCAGCTGATAGCAGGGCGTTGGAACTGGGTGAACTTTAAAATTCCTTCCAACCCAAACCATTCGATGAAGCTATGAAAAAAATCCAAATCTTTCTTATGAAACATTATTCTCAGAAATATAAACCACACCTTTTTTTAAAGATACCTTTGTGGTAGCTGCAGCATTAATCTGACTGCTTCGTGTTATTGACACTCTAGCAACTGAAATATAAAAACAAATATAAATTTGTCAGGAAATGGCATTCACTGATAAACTTCTTCAGCTCTGTAAACTTTAAAAACTTGACCTAATGGCTGGATTCTGTAAAGTTCTGTAAGTGATGAAAGCTGTTTCAGAATGCTTTATTTTAAGAATGCAAGTAGGTTTTGGTGAAAGTCAAGAAAATACTGCTTTGGGTTTTTTCCTTCAGATTAAATGTATTATCGTAAAAAGTAAAAAGGTTGCTTTCTGCTTTCCCTATGCTTTTTAAATAATAGTATACATTCCAACTAGCTTTGCTCAGCAGGCTTGAATTAGGCTTCATACAAATGGAGAATGTGGAACACTTCTTGAAACAAGCTGTTGCATCCTGGTTTTGTGAGAAATGGTGTATCATTGTGCTATTACTTAAAAGCAGTGGTTTTAAAAAGCTAATTAGCACAATCAGTTCTTCACTACTGAAGGAATATTTTGGTTTTTTTCAACTGATGTACTGTTGAGGCAATAACACTTTTCTATCAGTTACTAGTCTAGATGTGATCACTGACAGAAAAGCAAAAAAGATTGACATATTGAATTAATGCTAAAATTAAAAATAACAAATTATAAAAGTAAAACAAAGATTAATACAAAAAGATCTCACATTGGCAGCACAGATTTTTGGGTATGGGAGGATGGGAGTTTAGATTTTTGTGTTGTCTTTGAAGACCACTAATTCCATGGCCATTCTTAGCTAAAACTGGGGAGTATTCCACAGTAACAGGAATGCAGAGGCAAATACACAGATAATGATCCAGTAGGTCTTTGGCTTCCATTTCAGTTGTAAAAATAGTGATAGGATAATGGGATTCTGCACTTCAGTTATATGGAAGGTGTCTTTTCTCCTCTTCAGTGGTGGTTTGCTATTCCTACACAAGTACCACTTCAACCCCAACATCTACCCCTGTTCCAAGTGGCAGTGTAGCAACAGTGAAGTCCCCCAGACCTGCCAGTCCAGCCTCCAATGTAGTCGTCTTGCCAAGTGGAAGTACTGTTTACGTCAAAAGTAAGTGATACTAGCAACTGATTAACAAAAGGGAAAGAAAGGCAGAATGTGGCTGAAGCCACAGTTAGACCAAGTTAAACAATCCAACATTGGGCAAGTCATTTAAGGCCTTTGTGCCTTCGTTTAGTCTAGAGAATGAATTTATTGCTTCCCTTTTTCAGATAAATAGTGTTCAGGATAAATTCGCTCACTGCAAAATGCTGCAAGGAGCACTAAAGCTACAAGGACAACAAATGAAAAATATTTTGAAAATTAAGTATAGAAATTTCTGGATATCAGTGAATTTCTGATCAATCTTGTTGAGAACTAATGCATAATAGTCACTTACTTGAACTAGAAAAGGTCCCTCTTCCACTTTCACAGTTGACATAGAATTTTTTCATTTTTGGATGCAGTTTGGCAAGGGTTTGTGTTTACATACTATGTCTGGCCATTTTGTGATTTACCTGGAAGTCATTATTAGTGAGGTTTATGTTCCTTGGCAGCTGTGAAAACTTCATACAAATTCCTACCAGAGACCCATCTTCATGTATTTAAATCTGGAAATCCAGGACATACAATCTAGAAACAGTCTTTTCTTGAGTGTGTATGTGTCCCCATCTTTGTTTGGCTAATAAGTCAGCTAGGTCTAAAAGCAGAGTATATTCTCATATATATGCCCTCATCATGGGTAGTTTTATTTTACTATTAAAATGTTTCCTTCAGTTCTTATTTGATTCTATTAAAACAACAAGCAAAGATTAATAGTGAAGTAGATAAATGCTATTTTTATGCTTGCTCTGTATACCTTTAATATTTTAAAAATTATTTCATTATTATTATTAAAATTTACTATTTTTATGCTTTATATATACATCTGTATAAGCTAGCTAATCAGAAATGCCACATAGTACATAAATATAATATTACTTGCAAAAAACCATTGTTAATGGCTCTGTCAACCCATTAAACCCATTACATTATGGTTTTTCATTTTTCTGATCTATGCACTAATCACTTGGCTTTAATTTGAAGATTCAGGGGAAAATGTTCTTAACATCTTAAAATTTTAATGTAGACTTTGTTGAACTATTACATCGAAATGAGTATCAAATAAGACACATGATACAGGGATGATCATTTTTATTGTCTGTCCCTAGATTTAATTTCTTCCCTACTTCATGTGCTTCATTTTGTTGTTACTGTTTTTATTGACTTTTTTTTAAGGAATTGTGTTTCTTCCAGAGTATGTTACATCAGTCACATTGATTTTAACAAACCTGCTTAGGAGCAGATTTGGGAGATCTGAGTTACAGTCAGGACTTTGCCACTGGTCTGTGGTGGTGTAACTTCTTCTAAGTCACAGTCCGATTGAGCCATTAACCTTTCCATGACTCTGCTTCCTTACTTATCAAGTGTGAGTTACAGTCAAAGCTGTATTACCTTTTAACTAAATGTCTGTGGAAAACTGTACAGCAATTTCTAACATGAAATGATAGGAATAATATTCTTGCAAAACGCCAGCAGTGAAAATGGGAGGTGAAATGAGCTGTACTTAACATAAAATAATGCTCTGCTTGTTTAATGTTACTTTCTTATGTCTTGATTGATTGATTGGTGGGTTTTTTCGTGGATGAGGATCACAAGCAAAGTTTTCTTTATTTCTTGGTGCCCCACCAAAATAACAGCTGTGTCCTAGCATGCTAGTTGCATGTGGATTTTGGATTTAAATAGATTCTGAGACTTTTAAATTACTGCACATGTTCAATATGATTAGTGCACTCATAGTTACAAGTTTCTATAGTGCACTCACAGTAATACATACAAGTCTGTCCATAATAAACCTTAAAGTTATGTCACCAAACTTCTGCTTTATAGAGGGAGATTGCCACAAGGCTTATTCGGGGGCATAAAGTAAATAATCGATTAGAGCTTTGAAATCTGGTTTTGGAGATCCATACTTCACTTGTACTGCTACAGGCAACTAAAGCTACATTTTTGAAGTTTGCTTCTCTTTCCTAGTTCAGTTTCCTATCTCTGATAAAACTGTGTCAGCTTTTGGATGCATACCTGCTAATGAGCTTCTGCTTCTGCTGAGAGAGAATACCATTTTTCAGAAATGCCTCTTGTGGCACTGGGCAGTTTCTTGTCTGTGTTAGTTCTTGCAACTTCACTTTTTGAATGCCAGAATATTTAGTAATTTTAATTAGAGATTGGCCGTAATTAGATCTAGGCCCTAATTAGAGATTGACTACCAACAAAGTTTGCTTTGATTATCAGCAAGACTGCTTTTTGCTGTGATAGTGTTCTTTGTCTTTAAGCTCCAGATACATGGAACAAGATTTTCAATCATCTTTTGCATAGGCAGGATTGTATCTGTTCAGTTTCTCTCTGATTGTTTTTCTTTTTAAATGGTTTGGCACAGGTTAACATAATAAGCATAAATAACACGATTGCAGATTTGTCAAGGTTGGAAGAGATCAACCTCTTGAGATCAACCACTACAAGATCATCTAGTCCAACCATCAACCCAGCACCATCATAATGGCCCCAAACTACATCCCCAAGTGTCTCATTCAGATACTTCCTGAGCACTTCCAGACTGTCATCTCCCCGGGCAACTTATTCCAATGCCTGACTACTCTTCCAGTAAATTTTTTTTTTCTAATATCTGATCTGGACCTCCCGTGGCACAATTTGAAGCTATTTCCTCTTGTCACCTGGGAGAAGAGCCCAGCCCCCATCTGGCTATACCCTCCTGTCAGGGAGTTGGTGAGAGTAAGAATGTCCCCCCATAACCTTCTTTTCTCCAGTCTGAGCTCCCCGCACCTTCCTCAGCTGCTCCTGGTATTCTAGACCCTTCCTCAGCTCTGTTCCCTTATCTGGATGTGCTCCAGCACCTCAGTGTCTCTCCTGTCAGGAGGTGCCCAAAAGTGATCCCAGGACCAAAGGTACTTCAGCAGTGCCCAGCACAGGGAATAGTCACTGCCCGGGTCCTGCTGGCACACCAGTGCTGGTACAGGACAGGTGCCATTGTCCTTGCCAACCTGTGCATACCTGGTTCATGTCCAGCCAGCTGTTGGGCAGCATCCCCAAGTCCCTTCCTGCTGGGCCACTCTTAAGCCACTCTGCTCCCAGCCTGTTGCTGTGCATGGAGTGGGTGTGATCCAAGGGCAGGACCTGGCACTTGGCCTCATTGAACCTCAGCCTATGGATCTAGCATGTTCAGATCCTTCTGTAGAGCCTTCCTACCTTCAATGCTACCCAGTAGCTCTAAGAGGTTTGCAAGGTTACTAACCTGTGTCTTTCTGTAACCTAGACCTGTGTCTTTCTGTAATTTACGAATCTGTTGCCTACTTTGGCAAGTTTCATTTGGATTGAAGATCCATTAATCATGCTGTTATCCTTTGCTGAGCTGAATATTGCAGCAGATTTTTTTTTCTATGTGTGCAGTATATGGTTGTGAGGAAGAAAGAACTCTCTTGAGCCCGGACTTTTGTATCTGTAGCACAAAATGCACCAAAGAAGGCAAAAATTGATGAAGTGAGGATTGACCTTCACAGTTAAACTACATAATAAAAAAAAATTGTATCTCAAGATGCTGTATTGAGGTGAAAGGTAGAAGAGTACTAAGGATAAACATGACACGGAAGTAGGTGCAAAGGCTGAAGTGTAAGGAAACTATAGGGGGATAAACTTTGATAGTCCAGTTGCTGTAAATGAAACCACCACCAAAAAACCCAAATTAGTGTCAAGTTTTAAATTGTGTGTGGCATGATCCCAATCCCCTTGTGTGTGTAGTCTCACTAGTCAAACTTCTGTACACAGAATGAAAACCCGGTGCTGGCTCTTACGTTCTTTTAATCTCTCAAACTGAATGAAGTAGCCTAGTAACTGAGTAGATTGGGGTTTTGTGCGATTTTTCTCTGATTCATGGCACTTTGAGTGTTGCCCATATCAAGGACTAAGAGCATCTGAGGTGTGATACAGCTTGGTTGTGACCATAAGATGTAATTTGTCCTTTATTTCTTTTTATCTTGCCTGAAAGAGAGTGTAAGCCTCAAGAAGGATGTAGTGTTTCAGAAAGCACTGAGATCTGCAGACAGGGGAAACATAATTTAGAAAAAGTATTTCTTTTCCAGGTGTCAGCTGCTCAGATGATGATGAAAAGCCCCGCAAAAGACGGCGAACAAATTCTTCTAGTTCTTCCCCTGTTCTCTTGAAAGAAGTCCCGAAGGCAGTGACTCCTGTCACTAAAACTATCACAGTGCCTGTAAGTGGGAGCCCCAAAATGAGTAATATAATGCAGAGCATTGCCAACTCCTTACCACCACACATGTCGCCTGTGAAAATAACCTTCACTAAGCCCTCAACACAGACAACAAACACCACAACACAGAAGGTATGTGGGGGAAGCTGCCAACTGTTACTTTATTCTGGTTTTATCAATGAATAAGATGTGATGTTTGACTCTTCCTTTCTATGATCTGACTAGCTGATTTTTAAGGATTGCGCTTGGGATAAAGTAATCCCTCTTTAAAACAAACAAAGGGAAAACCAAACTCTTGTATGAATTTAGTTCACCTGTGTGTGAAAGGACCTGGATTGACAGCCGTGGAGACTGAAGCCCTCTTTTTATCCACAGAACAGGTACAGCACAGGCAGCGGGAGTGCAAGCTTCCCCCAGACTGCCCCACCAATGTGCCTCAACCCTGACCTGAAGGGACCACTTCTAGGGATGAGAGGGGATTCAGTCTCCATGCTCATTAAATTCTTGGCCTGTCTGGTGAGACTGCCAACAAGGTTACCAGTTAGTACCATTTGTGGTGTTGGGTTTTGTGATATGGACACTAGTCCACTGAAAACTGGATCACATAGGCCACTGAACAGCCTTCAGATGGTAACAACTGTTGGTCAAAGGTAATCTTTCTTATTTCTATTTTCATTCTTTATAATTATTCTGTGCAGTAGTAGAATTCCAGGAGAGGTGGCGTGGGCTTTCCCTTGCCAAGCCTTTTATCTAGAGACTAGTTTTTTGGGGTCTATAATGCTTATTCTTGGAGCTGGTCAAAGTCTGGGGGGCTTTTTTTTACCTTTCAGTACTAGTGTGCCATTTCTCTTTCTACATTAACAGTGTTACAGTGGTGAAAATCAGTTGCATTATTTCAGCTGAGTGTGCCTGGCATTCACCACAATGCAGTGTGCAGAAAAGGTTTTCCTTGTTTAAATTTTGTACTGGACTTAGATTTTTAAGTGCCTAATCTATGGCATGACTGCATTACCATTCTTTAGGAGGCATTTCAGCTGTGTCTGTTCTTCTGTTTTTAAGATCTAAAAAAAGATGAATGGTTCAGACCAAGTTCATTCTTGGTACAGTTATTAATTACAACAGACTTCAGGGAGAGGTGGGGTCTCTGTGGAATTAATTTTACCTCAATACCAACAGACTTGTGGTAGGCTGGCCACTAACAAGCATTTTTGCCAACTGTGAGAGACTATTGAGCTCAAACCTTTGCATGTATTTGTCCTACTAGTTTTCTTAATTGCTTTATGGCTCTTTTTGGATTAGCAGAGTTCATGTGTCTTGATTTTTGGAAACTTTAAAACCAAGTAAGATTAACTGAAGTAATGTGCAATAATTATTTTTCTTTCTGACCTCTTCCCACTCCAAGAAAGTTGCTTTTGTTTGATTCGCTGTTCATTAACAGTGTCCTTAATTAAATCTCATTTCTGAATACATGAGTGTGTAAGAGAAATCCATGAGTGAGCATAAACCATCAAATTGAATTCAGTGCATCAACTCCACAGCTACTACACAGCTTAACCTATCCATCCTGTTGCACATTAGGGTTATAATTTTTGCAGGAAGAATTTTTTGCCTTAAACATCTGTAAGGTTGTATTAAGTATGGGTGTTATTTATCATGAAAGTTAAAGATGGAGTGTACGTCACCAGAAGAACAGACTGTTGATAGGACCTTTCCTGCAGTTATGCCTCTCCACTTGTTCTGACATGGAAATTTTAGAGTTTGCTTTGCATTCTATTATTTGACTGTCGTACTAATCTGCAATGACAGAAAAATCAGTGCTTTTTTTGTTAGGCAGCCAGAGTAGCGTTTGTATCTGAACTTGTCACAGTGCCCTCTTTTGTTGGGTTTAGATATACCAAAATATATAACTGGATGATTTTGGTGGGTGAAATCCCCTTTAGTAGTTTTAAATTAAAAGTCAGTCTTGTTCATTCATATCCAGCAGCACATTTCCAGTTTGAATGTAAGTTGTTAGATATGAATGAAATTCTTTGTTTCTCTATGCCAGCTCTTTGAATTGTTTTGACATTTTAATAGGTTGGAGGAAGATTTGTCGTAACAACTAATAATGTCACAGCTCCAGTTTCTGGATTCTCTTGTAATAAAGTCACCTGTGTAGGACATGGAAGGAATCTAGCTAGTGAAGTTCCTGGCAGTTATAATAACCTTATTTTTTTTATAGACTAAGTTATTACATCTCTCAAAATAGAGCTGACAGTACTAAAATCAGTAAATGTTGGGAATTAGATTTTACTGCAGCAATTAAAACCAACAACAAAATTACCACCTTGATTTGTGTGTCTGTGTGCATGTTTAAAGTCAGGCAGTTTGTCTGCTGTAAAACACGGCATGCAGTTTTAGTACCCTTGATGAGATTATTTAGATTGCTTCAACATACATGACAAAATAGTATTTCAGAAATACAATGGTTGTGACCTGAACTTTAATATACCTAATTTTTTACCTGAATTTTATGATTTCTGGATATACTCCACACATGAAGATTCCTGAACTTTGCTCTGCTCTGTTAATTTTGAAAGATGAGATAGAATAGACAGACACAAACTTGCGTAGTCACAGTATAGCCACTGTTGAACTGCAATGATTTACAGGCTTTATTCCTTCTTTGATTAAGTAAAGTATTTTTAAGTGACTCAAGGAAGTGCAACGGTCTACAGGAGTTGCAATTATGACCAGATTCATTCTACATATCTGTACTTAGTTGTAATGCTGAACTTGCCTTGTTGTCGTATAGTTTATATTCACAGTAACCTATAATCTACCTTTTTAAACTGCAAGTTGTACTTTGACTGTGTTCCAAAATCAGTTACCCTGGGTGGAATGGAGCTGACTGTAAACTTCAGACAGTTGGAAGTATTCCTAGTGTTAACTGACAGTTTAAGAAACAGGATAAAACTCCAGAGGCGTATCACAGAATCGGTTCACTTCCATTTCTCAGACTAGAACAAGCTGTGTCATATTCAGCTCATCTGTATGTTTGTAGCCTAAGAGCAATTTGAGAAATGTGTTTTGATTAAATCAAGATTAGGCAGAATGCAAAAATAAGACTGATGCAGAGAAAATGTTCTCACTGGAAAATGCAATCAAGTAGAAAAGCAGCAGAATGTGGAAACCTTGTTCTTCAGTCACTGGTTAGTTGTGGTCAACTGCTGTAGCTTGTGGGGTAGAAAGGTTTTGGTTTACCTCAGATCAAGATATTAAAGGTTTATCTGAGCAGCAGAGACCATCAAACTAAGAATTGAGGCAAAAGAAGAGGCAGAACCAGGCACGGTGGTGAAATTTGCTGCTTTTATTCCATCCATGTGACTATTTATCTTTTTTTTTTTTTCTTCATTTTTCTTTAAGCAAATTATAAACTCATAATCTCTTGCTGCTTGATTTGTTGCTTAAGTCTATTTCTGGTGCCATCATCATATTATTTCTTTAGCAGCCAAGGTTTCAGTAGTGTTTGGCCAGCAGTGTGAGACTTTCTGTCTGAGCTGACACAGGTTTTCTTTGCCCCTTTTGTACCTTATTTTTCTATCGGCTTTTGTTACATTGAATCATTAATAAGTTTAAATTCTCAAGGTTTTAATAAACAAAATTTTTGTTGGGACAACAGCATTATTAAGATGGTTTCTCAATATTCTTGCATGATAAACTGAAGATGTATTTTTATGCTTTTTCTATTTTAACTATGTAAGTACAAGAAGGGACATATAAGTTGAATAAAAGGAATTTCTTTACATAAACAGTCCCCATATTCAATACTTAATAAATGTGTAGTTTTCTATGCCAGTTGCATAAGGACAGACTTCTTCCAATGCTGTCATGAATTCTGTGTTTTTCTATGTCAGATCAGATTCATGAAGTCATAGTTGTAACTTGCACTGGAGTGGTGTTTATTCTCTTCAGACAAATCAGAAAGAATTTCTTGTTACTGAGAGCACTAAAAGCAGAAATTCAAACCTAAATCATTTTTCTTTCACTGATGAAACATTGTTTACAGACTTGTAGATCAACAGCATTTCCCAATACTTGACTCAGCAAGTGTTTGTTAATTGTTAAAGAAAAAAAATCATCTATTTTCTCTCATTGCTGTTTCTTGATATTTTTGCAAGGTTTGGATGAATGGCACTTAAAACTTGATGGAAATCGGTTCAGTTTCTCATAAAATGTGTTTCAAGCTTTCTGGCGCAGTTTAATGAAGTCAGGTTCATTCCTGTCTGTTTGCCTTCAGACGTGGGATAATTCTACTTTAATTGGATAGTAATCGTTTTCCTTAAAAATCTTAATTTTAAGGAAATGTTAATCACCACTTCTTCAAAATAGTTGAAACTTTTTCTTGTGAGCAAATGTGATTGATAGTCTTAAAAGCTCTTAATAAACATGTATCCCTAAAACTAAATACACTGAAATTTCTAAAATGTTACTGAAATTTCTATGCTTCTAAATAGATGCAAGGAACAAATGAATTTCTTCTTGTTTTTTTTTTCTTCTCTTTTCTTTTTTTAGGTCATAATAGTAACCACCTCTCCCAGCTCAACTTTCGTACCCAACATCCTTTCCAAGTCCCACAACTATGCAGCAGTTACAAAACTTGTCCCGACATCAGTCATTGCCTCAACTACTCAAAAGCAGCCCGTGGTTATCACTGCTTCCCAGTCCTCTGTGGGCAGCAGCAGCACCTGCTCCACTCCCTCCTGCACTGCAAATACTATTGCTGTGACTGCTGTAGTGTCATCCACACCATCAGTGGTTATGTCAACAGTAGCACAAGGTATGGCAATTATCTTATAAAGGCTCTTTCATTGAGGAATTGGACTTTGCATTGAGAATAGCACTGGGGAGATGCACTTTTTGTTTACATATGGGTGAAGCACAGGACATGTGAAAGACATCGGCTGATGAACTAATCCAAGAGACTTCACAAAAGTTCTTGTGGAACTGTTTTCCTCTGTATGTCAACAGTTAATGTGCAGATCCTCCTTTTAAAGAGGATGTGGTGGGCTGGTGTGACCTAGTTCTAAAACAATATAACCTCAAAATGACTGGCTTTAAGAACTTTGTCTGGTGCATTTGAAGGTGATTGCATCTCTAAAAGCCCAATTTACAAAAACATGCAAAGTTAACATCAAGTAAATACAACTTATTAGCATGCCCAGATGACAATTCTGAAAGGTAGAGAAGTGTTTACACCTTTTGTTGGTGTATTTTATCAGCATGTCAGCTTTAAAGTCCTTTATAATTAAGTCCTGATTGGGCCTGATTAAAATTCTTACGTTTCTGATTTCAAATTCCAACTGTGTATGCTAGCTTGACTGTCTCAGCTTCACAGCCACCAGCTAGCATTTGAAAGGGAAGCTGTGAATGAATGAATGAATGAATGAATGAATGAATGAATGAATGAATGAATGGGCTTTAGTGAGCAGCACTTGAAAGAAAAACTGTCTGACAATGACGAGTGTCACATCACAATTTTTCATGGTCTCTATTTTCCACTCTTGTTCCATTCCACAAAACATTGGGTAGCCATATCATGGTATTTTCCTTCCCTATTTCTTGGATTAATATAATCAGATATTAATCTATGGAGCAGAAGGGCTCACATCAGGCTTTCATATTGTTTGAACAGTTGATTTTTAGTTGGGTTTGATCATGGAGGAGACTTTCGTTCTAAAGTACATTAGGTGGAGTATCTCTGCAGCGTTTTTTTTTCCAAGACTGTCAGTGTCACTGCAGAAGATGCTGGTGAAAAGTTTTGCGTGATAAACTGATAATATATTCAAATGTAAAGTTAAACTCATGAATGAAAAGAGTTGCCCAAGGAAGTGGTGTAATCATCTTAAATGATGCAGTGAGAAAAGGGTTGCTTATTTAGATTATCAGAATTGTACCTTTATTATGATTTCTGTCATCATCGCTGTAATCTGTTTCTGTTTTCCACTACAACTGGGATTTAGTTAAAAAATTACTTCATAACATATGGACTTTGTTTGTCTGTTTTGGTGCTTATGGATGTGTAGTTCAGAATTACATACAAAGCTAGATTTTGCTGTAAATGTTGTGACAGCTATGTAGGGGAATGACAGAAATAAGTAATGAGATTTATTTTGGAACTTTGTCTTTCCATCTGACAGCAGACTTCTTTTAATCGCTTTCACTTACAAGATCACCTAACCTAATAGCACAAAACAGGTGGCCCAGAGTTTATAACTTACATACTTGATTTTTTTAAAATGCCAACTGATTCTTTTGCTAACAGATAACTCTCTTCCAGCGTTGATGGGTTTTGATGATATTTGACATCGTCCTACCACCAACTTTATGTCATTGTGATTTTGGAATCATTGAATCACAGTATGTTTTGGGTTGAAAGGGACCTTAGAGGTCTAGTTCCAGCCCCCCTGCTAGGGGCAGAAACACCTTCCACTAAACTAGGTTGTTATAAATATATATAAATATATCTATATATACATTTAAAATACTTTCACTATAGGTATTTTGCTGTCTTGAAGCCTAAAGATGAGTCTTTCAAAATATTATTGAATTATTCGTATTACAAAAGGTGCAGAAGTAGACTGGATTTGTGGTCTTTCCATTAGCTGCTGTTCTGCTGCCACACTGAAAAGTCTGTGTAAAGCTCTGTTGCCTCCTAACAGAGCACTTCTGCTAAATGGGAGCTTTATTTCATTTCATTTTTCAGTAGTAAAGATAATTGAAATGTAAGATTATTTTAGAAATTATAGTATTTTTTTTCTCATTGCACTGTTGAATCTTAAACCCTCTACTCTTTCACAGGTGTATCTACATCAGCAGTTAAAGTTGCCTCTACCAGACTACCTTCCCCAAAAGGTTTGGTTGGGAATCCAACTCAGATCTTAGCACAGTTTCCCAAACAGCATCAGCAATCTCCCAAACAGCAGCTGCACCAAGTCCAACAGGCCCAACAGCAGCAGCAGCAGCAGCCACAGCAGCAGCAGCTGGTGCCGTGTTCTGTAGCCCAGCAGCAGCCACAGCAATCTCAGTTGCCAGCTGGCATCAAGCCCACCATTCAGATCAAACAGGAATCAGGTAGTTGGAATTGATTTTGGGTCACATTGATGAGGTCTGACTGCAACTCAGGAAAGTAGGGCAGAATTCTGTCCCAAAGCGTGCGTGGGGGAGTGGTCATTAAGGCATCATTTCTTGAGTACAGTGAATATAAGTAGATAGCGGAAGATGTTTTAATGTTTTCAAGTAACAGTAATTAAAGAATTTGGTTCTTTCAGTCTTCTTGTTTGGTTCAGGTATTACAGATCATGCTTTAGGTATAGAAAATAACTTCAAAAGTAATGTGATTGGCAACGTGAAATACAGCAGTTTTCTGAAGATCCAAGAGTTCAACTGTACCACCTGGAAAAAGAAGTTACTCCATGTCTTAATTATTTTCTTTGGTCCAGAAATCAAAATGTACTTTTGAGGTACTTGTCAAAACAAATACCATTAGATGTGAAAGTTGGACTGGATTCTTTTTGTGACATTGATTAATTCAGCTGACTTTGGGCAAGTCACGTTATCTTTATTTCTTGGCTTTTCTCTGCTGTAGCACACAGTTTTTCTCTCAGCAAGAAGTAGTAAGAAATAAAGTTTGCAAAGTTATCTGGTTCTCAAATAAGTGCTATAAAAGTGCAAAGTATTTTTATGTATATTAATATAAAATCAGTATTTTATTTTAATCCTGTCAGTAAAATTATTATTTTATATCATACTATTTAGATCAAAGAATTAAAATAGAATGAAAAAATAAACAGCCCTACTCCCATCCTTTGATAAAACTATCTTTTGGATTGTAGGACCCATTGCTTAAGAAAAATAATAGCTACTAATTAAGACATAAAAAAGGCTTCCAGCCACTGAACAATATCAATATGAGCTTCATTTCCTTATCTTCTACAGTAAATTTTGGTTCATTGTGCTTTTTAGTTAAAAGTTTCTTTGGAAATATCATTTGCTACCAATTCTTTCTGGAAGATGTGAATCAGTTTTCATGGAAACTTTACTTTTTATCCAGTTTTGTCTCTGGATGATGCAGAGACTTCAATTTCTCTTTCAGTTTGTAGCTTACTTGCTCTGTACTGCTTTTATAGTCAGTGTAGAGAGAAGAAACATCTCTGGAGGATGTTCCACATCTCCAGTGGACAAAATTTTTCACCTAGGAATACTTGTGTACAAATTTGAGTGCTTCATCTAGATGGGATTCATCCAGGCTGTGTGTTCCATGGCATTTGGCCACCACAATGCAATGCATCGTGGAACAGATCATAAGATGCACATCTCCTGGGTGCAGTTTTAAACAGATGTTGTGAATCTCCTGGTTTGCAACTGAGAAGTGAATCTCACAGAGGTACCATTCCCCAACACAAAATGGAGCGAGAGGAAGCAGAATCCTGGAGGTACTAAAGGTGCCCTCATCCTTCATTCTTACTGATTCTACTCATAGCTTAAGCCAAATTTCTTTGTGGCTTTAAGATAACCAGTAAATCAAGGGAGAGCAGTTTACTCAAAGTAACCTTTCCCAGGCAGTGTCACAGTTGCTCCCTTACAGTTACTAATACTCCTTGTGCAGAAATGTTTTTTAATTTATTCAGGATGGTAAAGTTGGTCTAGGCTTATGACGCATTAGGATTTACTGAATTGATGAAGAGTTACTATGCTTCTAGGTGGTTCATTGTATATGAACCAGTTTAGTCTTGGTTGTGACCTGTTGTCTCCTGGGAAAGTTGTGGGTTTTTGTATCATGGACCAGGAAAAATAAAAAATTATGTCAAGAAATCAGTGATGGAATGGACAATGGAAGTAGCTAGGAACAGAAGCAGGCACATGAGAGGCAAAGATGATGACTTTCTTGGTATTTGCAAAATAAAAAAAAAACCCAGCCCAAAACTAAGAAAAAAAACAACCCAAAAACACCACCAAAAAACACCCCAAAAACAAACAAAACACCCCCTCAAAAATTAAATATTTTTTTTCTTGATCAAGCATACCACAAGAACCACAATGGGCTCAGAACTGAAGCCTTGTGGGGCTACTTGCCCACTAACTAGGCCTTGGTCTGAGAAAGCATTTCAGAAGGTAACTTATCGTGCCTGTATTTTAACAGTAACCTTTCTCCTTTCCTAGGTGTTAAAATAATCACTCAACAGGTGCAGCCCAGTAAAATCCTTCCCAAACCAGTTACAGCGACCTTGCCCAGCAGTAGCAATTCACCCATTATGGTGGTTAGCAGTAATGGGACTATCATGACAACTAAACTGGTCACTACTCCCACTGGTAAGTTATGGCTCTGAGAAGGGAAGGGAGGGTAAACCCAGACATACAGGTGATCAAACATGGTTTCCTAGGTTTTAAAAAAGAGCACTTACCTCTTCTGAACAGTGGGCACAACAGCACATTCACAATCCTGTTGTTATTTATTCTAGATCAGGATTTTTGCACTGAGTGCTCTTTTATTCCTCTGTTTAAATTGGTACACAAAAATACCATTGTTCATTCCCCACTGGGTTTATTTCAAAGGAAGTTTTCATGCAACCTATACAGATACTTTGCACTTCTGTAGTATCTTATATTACATGATTTATACTGATTTAACTCAAGCAGACAGGTCAGCACCATTCCTGTTTTGCATAGATGGACTTCAAAAAACATGTGACTTGCTCATAGTCCTGCAGTGAATTTATAAAAAGACCAGTAAATTGAAATTTAAGCATCCAGTGTTTTTCTGGGCATCTGATTGTATTTGTGTTTCTAGTAGATAATAATGCAGACTGTTCTGATTGTAAACTTGCATGAGGAAAACCTGAAAGGTAGCTTTATCCCAGTTTTCAGAAAACTCTTCATTTCTTGATTTTCTTTTTTTTTTTAGCATGGGCTGGGAATATTAGAACCATAGAATTGTTACAGTTGAAAAAACCCTCTAAGATCAAGTCTGACCACTAATCCAGCACCACTATGTTCACCACTAAAATCCTTGTCCCAGGTGCCGCATCCACATGGCTTTTGAATGCTTCCAGGGATGTTGATTCCACCACTTTCCTGGGCAGCTTGTTCCAATGTCCAACCACCCTTCCCATGAGCAATTTTTTCATAATATCCTACCTGAACCTCCCCAGGTGCAACTTGAGGCTATTTACTCATGTCCTTAATAAACTAATGGTTAATATTCTGTTTAACTTGTAAAGTACTCCACATTTTTGAGTATGTTAGAAAACCCAGAAGTTTCACAGTTCATTTAGTTGGTAAAATCTGTACTGTGCTCTTTTGGATGTGAACACACCTTTCTTGATGAAACAAGCTGCTTTGCTCTGTGATTTTTAGCAATTGAGGGCACTACCTGCAGCAGTACAAGCAGAATGGAATTTCAATGTTTGTGTAGCTGTTACTATTTTTGAACAAGTTTCTTTTGTGGACTCAGTTCAATTTTCATTCAGAAAAGCACTAGTTCTAAAAAAACCCAGCATTTATACTATGTTGAGAGGTTTCTTCTGTGCTGCTGTATGCTAAGTCCATAAAATAGCATCATCATTGTAAATTATATTTTTTTCTAAGGGTGTTACTTAAACCGATCATTGGTGGTTCTCTTCATAAGCAATCTGTGGTATAGGAGAAGTGTCATTCCTGAGAGGAAGGGATGAGATCTAGTCGTGTCATCAGAGGCCTGACTCCTGGGCATCTAAGGGAGCAAGAGGCAAACCTACAGGCATAATCTGCACATCTATTGAAAATTACAATTTTATGCACAAGGACATGAATTAAAATAAGGCAGTGGTGGAACATTTGTTAAAACACTCAGAAGACTGTTATATCAATTTAAGTTTAGTGTATACTTGAATATTGCTCTGTGGATTTAAAAATTACTAGAAGAATTTTAAAGGATGGTAATAGATTGCAGGGTAGCATATCTTTGAATGAATCTGACACACTTCTCCTGAAGTAACATATTTTTCCACATATATTAGTAGAGGATTGTGTTGTAACAGTGAACTATTTTTCTCTCTCTTTAAAACAGGAACTCAAGCAACGTATACACGGCCAACAGTGAGCCCCTCTCTGGGAGCTCGGATGGCTGGAACTCCAGGGGCTGCTGCTTATGTGAAAACTACAAGTGGTAGCATCATTACTGTAGTACCAAAATCACTGGCTACTCTAGGAGGGAAGATCATCAGCAGTAATATTGTTTCTGGTAGGCATATGAGTATTTTGTTACTGTTAAGACTTTTATTTCAGAAGTAACTTTGGGCATGCCTTAATTGTTGAGAACTTTTCTGTGGGTTACATGCTCAAATAGTTATTAGGGCCTTTACTGAAGAATTCAGAAGAAAAATGGCTGAGCATGAAGAAGAAGGCAAAAGGTAGAAGTTTGAAGATGAAGTGTCCTTAAGGATTGTGGTAGTTCTTGTGTTTAAGAAGGAAAGAGCAAATGTGAAAGAAAACTGGGAGGAAGGAGAAATGTGTGGTGGGGACTAATATGGTGTACAGAGAGCAGAAAGATCAGAAAGCACTATTGGCCCAAATTTAAAACATTTTATAATCTCAATGCTGCCCTTCTGTTTTACCGCATGTCCAAAGAGCCAGAATAAAAATGGACTGTGGATGTTAAATTCAGCTATGCAGTCTCCACCTTATTTTGGTATCTTATCAGTGGCAGCCTGTTTTTCCTTTAGCCCATGTTCTGCCTTAAGCTTTCCCTCCCAGCTTTATGCTGTATTTTAACATGCTACTTATCTTTGTTAGTCTCCTGACTAGCCCTGGTTCTCCCTGCTGGTTATGTACTGGTACAGGTTGCCCAGAGAAGCTGGGGCTGCCCCAGCCCTGGAAGTGTTCAAGGCCAGGTTGAACAGATCTTGGTACGACCTGGTTCTAGTGGAAGATGTCCCTGCCCTTGACAGGGGTGGAACTGGATGAGCTTCAAGGTCCCTTCCAACCCAAAACACTCAATGGTTCTACCATCTCTAACGATAAGGTCTCTTTGGGACCAGGACCAAGCACACTAATACCAGTAACAATTTCTTGGTATATGTTTAGGACTTAAACTTTGTTTAGCAAAGACCTGATATGGCACCAGCCAGCTCCAGTCACCCTAAGGTGCTGCACAAGCAATCCAGTAAGTGCTGGGCTGTAAACTGTTGGGCTGTAATCTGGTAAAGCAGTTTTACAGGTTTTGATTTCCAGAAAATTATATTTAGCGATGATACAGCATCTTCTTTGGCAACAAGTAACCTTTTTTAGCCTGTTGTGGGTGTGGTGAATTGTTACCACAATTTCTAGGTCTTGTAATGAATTATACACAAGTGGAATATTCTTCTGAGCAGCAACTAATGTGGGGAAATCTGTGAGTTATCCTGATGAGAATAATAATGATTGTCTTGAAAGAATACAAGTTTGGAAATCATGCCTGCTTTTTTTCTTTTGTTTGCTTAACTGTTTTTGCTAAGGGAGCAATCTTTAGATGCCTCCGAAGTCAGTAGGATTAAATAAATCATAATCTTGTTTCACCGTTTCTTCCCTTTCCCAGAATTAGTAGACTTGTTAATTTGAAATAGGTTGTGAAGTACCTACAGTCATGACTAATGGGTAGAAGGTAGTAAAGGAAATCATTTGGTTTGCAGCTCTGTTGTGACTGAATGGTGCTTTCCTCTGGAGGAAGGAGAAACTGTTGATAAAAGATGTCTGAGTAGCTACTGCAGTGGCAGTCTGATAGCACTGATGATTGATTCCAGTGTATGTACTTTTGTAGACTGTGGAAGGCTGACCAGAATTATCTGTCACTGTAGGTAACTAAAAACCTGATAAAGGGAATGGAACCAATTAAATACTAACATAGGAAGAGAAATAGCCAAGACAACTCTTAAAAACAAAGCAAAAACAAAAAAACCCAAACAAAAAAACCCAAAACAACCAGAAAAACAAAACCAGCCAAAAAAAACCCAACCCAAAACCACAAAAACCAAAAAGCCACCACACTTCTAAACTTAGCTTTTATGGACTGGTTGTGAAACAATAGCATGTTTTTCTTTTTTCCTTCTTTCAATCCACTACTCATCACTTACATTACATCAGAAAGAGCTGGTGTTTCTCTTGACTGGAGATACATCCTTGGTATGTAGATTCTTCTACAGAGGTCATCTGTAGAAGAGTATTTGTCTGTGCAAATAGGACCTTTTGTTGAGTATTAGTGATGTCATTACCCCACCCTAATTCCAGCCTTTGAAAAGTTCTACATGTTTGCCTGAGAAAGCTGTGTTAGTCTGCTCTGTAACTGGTGAGAAGGGGTTGCCTGTCCTAATATAGAATACATTATGTTCCCCTGGGCACACCTGTTCTTACTGTAGATGAAAGATTTGTCAAGTTGGCATGTAATCTTTCCATGTTGAGTTGGGTGACATGAATTCCCATTCCAGAAGCTGCTGGTTTCTTGATGTGCTGTCAGATTTAAATACAATGATTCCTCTATAGCTTACCAACTTCTTTGGTGAAAGGAAATATACAAAATGTGATAAACTTTACATTATTTCTTTTCCCACAAAAATTTAGGAACTACAACCAAAATCACTACAATTCCAATGACATCGAAACCCAATGTGATTGTTGTGCAAAAAACTACTGGAAAAGGAACTACAATTCAAGGGCTTCCAGGCAAAAATGTTGTCACAACACTGTTGAATGCTGGGGTGAGTAATTGTTTCAAGTCTCAAGTGGAGAGCCTAGTGACAAGCTGTGTGGTGGCTGCTGCATTCATTCTGCTAAAGGCTCAATTAAAAGCAAACTGTGCATGAGCTCTGTAACAGATCCAGCATGCCTTGATGTCAGGGGTGTTTGAAAACTGACTGTGGTTTGCAGAATATGATTCCATGTTTAAAGGAAACTGGGGATGTTTTCAGAGGTACAGGAAAATACAAACTTTAGAACTTGGGTTTTTTTCCCACGGATAATGATTTTGTATTCCTGAATTAAATTAAATAGATGAAAATTACTAGAATCTTACCCTGATTGCTCCAGTGAGAACTGGGGTCCTGTTTTAACTTGCATCTCCAGCCATTTGTGTTTTGGGTATAAAGGGCAGAAATAAACTGTGTCTTCACAGTGGGGGAACCACTTTCGGTTAATGTGGTGTGTACCATTATGACATCCTGTGCCCTGGGTATGGCATAGTGGTGAGTTATTTTTTTGGATAACCTGAGGTATACCTAAGAATAAAATCAAGTTTCTGGCATCAACTGAGCTTATCCATAAGTACTTGTAAATAAAAATTATCAATGTTCCTAGGTAAAACTGTGAGATTTAATGCCTTAGTCCTGTAAAATTTAAAAGACTGCTTCAGTAGCAGAACTACTGAAGGGTTTTTTAAAATATTTTTTGATTTAAAATTGTTATTTTTTAAATCTTCTTTGATTTTTTTTTTAAGGTTTTGAACTTCCCTAGTTTTAGAATTAAAGGTATATTTGCAGACAAGTGGAAATCTTAGGAAGTTTACACAATAGTAGCTACCAAAATGGGATGGTATTTTTGAAACAGGTATGGTTTGGGGGATTTTCAGCTATTTCATGGATATTGGTAGGAACTGGCTACTAATGTTGTTACTCACTTTGTTGCTGTGCAGAGCTTAAAAAAAAGCATGCTCAATGTCTTTGCTCTTCTTAAGCTATCAGGACTCTAGTCATATGTAAACACTATTCTATAGTCAAATGATTCCTGTAAAACTGCTGTGAATCTGCATTTTTTGATGAAGTGAACTTCTAGTTGAAAAAAAATCCATACATAATTAATGTCTTGGTCCCAGAGACAGTGCCAAAATCTGTATTTAAATAATTTTTTTAGAATCTCAATTCAAGTTTTGTAGATGTCTTGCCAAAGTTAGCGTTAACAGAAATTGGTGGTCTTAAAAAAACATTTGTGAAGGATTTGAAGAAAGTTCCAATTTAAAAAACTTCATGTCTTTTAGTTACTTTTTTTACTTACCCCTTCAGAGCTGCTCAAACGGTAAGGTAATGGAAAAGTGGATTTTGGTAGCTTTTTCCATTCAAAACCATAGGTTCTTTTGTTCTTGGTCATCTAATGTATTTTGTATCAAATAAATGTAGTTGTGGCAGCAGATTTATTTCATGGTACACATATAACTGTATTTTTTTGGAAAATTGGGTCTCACTGAACAATTCCATTAAGTTAACCTTTAAACTTTGACTTCTCTACAGGGGGAGAAAACTATTCAGGCAGTGCCAGCAGGAGCAAAACCTGCTATCATCACTGCCACAAGACCCATCACAAAAATGATTGTTACACAGCCAAAAGGAATAGGGTCCACGGTCCAGCCAGCCACCAAAATCATCCCAACTAAAATTGTTTATGGTCAGCAAGGGAAAACACAGGTACAGTGAGGACCCCTTTCTGTCTCGGAATGTACCCCTAAATTTTAATGGGAAGTAAATAGTTTTTCAGTGTGTTTCCTCACTTGTTCCAGGTTTAATACATATCTGTGGGGAATGAGATTTAGTGGTGTAATGAGGTGGGCTCGATCCTGATTTCTCAAGCACAGTATCTGCATTTGTTAGCTTTTTCTGAAGGCCTAGAGCAAGCCAAATGGATTTACTAAGCCTTTTCTGTAGCTGAAACTGTCTGGCCATTGCTCCAGATACTTGTTTGCATCTTACAGCTAATGGTCAGACCATTAGAAATAAAGATGCAGAGTCTGGACATAGGTCATTCATCAAATCTGAGATTTTATTGAAGTTTATTTTCTGCTTAATACCTGTTCTGGCTGTCCCTGCAACCGTGTGTGGTTGGTGGGGCTGTATACAGAGAATCTGGCTTATTTTTGGATGCTTTCAGTTTCAGCATTTTCTCTGGCTGCACTTAATATTTGAAAGAACTAAACTTTTATCAGATGCAACATTTTGTGTGTTTTGGTTGTTCAAGACTGTATTTTTTGTGGAAGTGCTTGTTCTTATCAGTGCAGTGCATGTTCCAGCTCACTTGCATAGCTTTCACTTATCACACTAGTTTTATCTGGTCCTGAAAAATAACTATTTAGTGGTTTATTGTGTTGAGCACTTCAAATTACTGAGTAAGAAGTACATTCTTGTGCATTGCTGTTTACTTGGGCTTTGTGGTTTAATAATCAAAGTTGCTGAATTTAGAGGTAGACTGTCTAAGTAAAATGTTACGTAGGTGGTGTACATAGATCTGAGTGGCACCCTGTACTTTGATTGCTCAGATCTGTTTCTTGAGTGCTTTTACTATAAACAAAATTTACCTTTCTAATTAGGTTCTCATAAAACCAAAGCCAGTGACATTTCAAGCAACAGTTGTGAGTGAACAAACCAGACAGCTGGTGACTGAAACGTTACAGCAGGCTTCAAGGGTAGCAGAGACAGGAAACTCATCTCTTCCAGAAGTGAAAGAAGAACCACAAACCTACACTGACAGTAGCTCTTCTTCTACAGAGTCTTCCCAGAGCTCTCAAGGTCTGTGTTGGTGTCACATAATGTATGAGTGGACTGTCTTCCAAGCGTGCCAGCTTGCTCCACAGAGCTCTGTGTGTCTCCTTTAGCACAGGTTTCACCCCGTCTGTTTGCAGTGAAGCACCATTGTTCCCTTACTTTTATATTTTTTTCTTTTGAGCTACTTACTTGCTTTCATTAATCCTTAATATTTTAAATTAATAATTTCTTTCATTAATTTGTACTTACTCGCTTTCATTAATCTTGAAAAGTGGTGATAAAGGTGTCTTGCTGAGCTCCAACTTGCTGTTACAATGCAACCTGTTCCCTCTTCCTGGAGAGTCTGCCAGAGCTAGGCAGGGTAGCAAGTTTTGGAGGTTATTTTGGCAGTCCATGCTCTGCCACTGTCCTTCTGGAGCGTACTGAAGCATCTCTCTGTCTGAAAGCTGCTGTGGGACCAGCACAAATCTCGGTCCTTTTATAGACATGCATGTGCATCAGGACATGTATCAGTCTTGATGGGAATTCTGCCCTGGCTTCAAGCCATGATATGGATGCAGTGTTTTGTGTGTAAGAGGAGCATAAATAAAAGGGCATAAACAAAATCCAACCTGTGTTCAGGAGTGACCATGATATGTATCACTACAGCAAGTAAAAGTAAGTGTCTCAGTGAAAGCTTTGTACCTTTTCTATGTAATTTTGTAACTGTTGGTCTATATGGCCATTTTTAAGTAAGTTCTGAAAAAGTTCTGAAGATTCAACCAACTTACCAAAATTTAGGTGCTGTTAGTTCAGAAAGCTGAATACATGGTGATCACCTGAACACTTCAGGAAAAAAAGTTCAATCCAAGGCAAATTCAACATGCAAAGAAACCTGGTGAACTTTGATTTTTCAAACAAAATCTTTTACAAAAAACTAAGACACAGAACTTTTGTTTTTTGCTGGAAACTGTTCATAACTTCAACAGTGTTTTACTTCAAGAATCAGTTGAAATAGAAACTAAAGTGTTGCAGAATGAGAGTATGACTCCTTGGCAATGTTCAAAGCTAGTAAGTAATGAGTAATTTGGTATAATTTTGAGCTATCACTCTGTTTTAAAACAAGAAGTTGGATGAGAGCCCTCCAACCCTAAATGGTTCTGTGATGACTTGAACTGGCACCAGGTTGCCCAGAGAAGCTGTGGCTGCCCCATCCCTAGAAGTGTCCAAGGCCAGGTCAGACAGGGCTTGGAGCAACCTGGTCTAGTGGAAGGTGTCCCTGCCATTGGCAGGGGGTTAGAATGAGATGGGCTTTAAGGTTTCTTCCAACCCAAACCATTCCATGATTCTATGATGTGCCTGTTTTTTTTGCAAACAGATTCTCAGCCTGTAGTCCATGTGATTGCTTCACGAAGTCAAGATTGGTCAGAACATGAAATTGCTGTGGATACAAACCCTACAATAATTTACCAGGATGTATCCAGTGAATCTCAGTCAGCAACTTCCACAATAAAAGCTTTGCTGGAACTTCAGCAGACAACAGGTCTGAAAACCCATGAGATTGTTTAGGATAACTTCAGAGATTATTTTTGCTTAAGTAGGCTTTTGTAATAAGTTTTGTATTTGAAAAGCACTTATCTTGAATCAGCTTGATTCCTTCCTTTTTATCCTATATCAGTTTGTTTGCATCTATTCTATAATGTTCACTATATTTAATTAAACTGGTACATTTATATTATAGGTTTATTTTGTTATGAAGGTTTATATATTAGAGGTTGATTTTATGCTTTGCTTTTCTTCTAAAGCAGTGAAGGAAAAGTTGGAATCAAAGCCAAGGCAGCCTACCATTGACTTGAGCCAAATGGCTGTTCCAATCCAGATGACTCAAGAAAAGAGGCATTCTCCAGAAAGTCCTTCAATTGCAGTTGTAGAGTCAGAACTAGTGGCCGAATATATCACAACTGGTAAGTGGCTAAGGTAGTGTGAGGGTGGCTTTGCAGTTGAACTCTGAGGACTTAATTTTGGAGTTTTCACTTTTGTGTTTTTGCTGTAATTTTCTGTAGAGGAAATGAGTCTTTTCTTCCACTGCTGAGACTCTGTGCAGTGAACAGAGATTGCATCTGCCTTGCTGGGGCATAAGGGAAGATGTTTCTAACTGAAACCTTTGAATAGATTTGAGTAGGGTAGCCCATTTGAGTAGATTTTCTGTTCCTGGATGTAGAAGAGAGACTGTCCCACTACCCTTAAACGAAAATGTCCAGTAAGGAGAAACTAGAAAAGCTACAGGAACTGTAGCTGAGTTTTTGTACGTAGTGAAAGGAGTCAGACATTGAGTTTGTTAAAATCCACATAGTCCTGGTTAAAGCCAGGTGTGCATTTAGCATACTAATGTAGCCCCAGTTTCTTCATTTGCTAGAAAACTTTGAACTAATAAAAGTGCACTTTTAAAATATATGTTACTCAGATTCATCTCTTTAAATTCTTGACTCCTCCTGTTTGGACATCCATTTTGTGCAAGTCCTTTCTCTTGTCTCTCTGATGTTCCCTGTTACCCCAGAACACTGGGTATGAGCCACTTCCCATACATACATGAAAGGATCAGATTACCTGTTTTCCATTTTAATTTCTTAAACCCACATTGCTGGTCTATATATTATTTGGAAAGTGAAAGCAAAAAAGTGTTAGAAATCTACACTGGAAAAGAGAAATAAAACTTAATTGTATTAAAGTGTATTACTGCATGTATGTTGATCCAGTGATTTTAGTGCTAATTACCTAATCTGATATTTTCATTTTGTTCTGTACCTCCTCTCTTTGCTCCCATCCCTTGAACGGCCTGAATTTAAGTTGTGTGAAATTGGAGCTGGGGGGATGTTATTATTTTTCTTTTAAATAGCACTTACTGTTTCTGGCTTCAATTTCGAATGTTTGAATCATGCTGCCTTGGATCTCCTTTAAAACAAACTCCAGAGTATAATAAATGGTGTTAAAGTGCTTTCCAGTTAGCAGCTGGATATCTTCCTGACACAGATATTGTGCATTGAGCTTCTCTTCAAGGTTCTAGTTTTTGATGGTCTTGCTGTGAAAGTTGATGTATAAGAGGGCTTTTTGCAGGGAGGATGGAAAATTACAGTCAGTGTCTTTGTAGACTTCAGTACTTTTCTGCAGCTTACAAGACATACAAAGTACAATGACTAAAAATTTCCAGGAGATATGGAAATACTATTTTAAATATTAGGATTTCTGTAAACATTGATTTGAAATGTGGGAATCTAGCAGAGAAGTGCAGACGACTCCTATGGGTTGACAGCAGCAGGTTCTGCTGAAGCACTAAACTGGTTATTTTGCAGTTAGATTTTTGTCCCTTTCTCCAGTTTCTCTGAACATTGCCAAGGAATGCAAGTAATTGAGTTTCTTTTTGGTTTAGTTTGTGCTTCTCTGAATATCAGTAACCCACACAGCTATGTTTTCTGCTAAAAATTCAGTAGTAAGATAGTAAAGAATATATAGTCTGTTATGAAATGTCCTACATGGGCCTAGACCAGAGGATTAGGTATTTGGGAGCTGGGATTCTGCATGTGCTTCCTCATGAGCTGAAGAGAGCAGTTCACACATCTTAGTGTCACCATTTTTTGTCTGTCTGCAGACTCAGGAAGACAACACTGTATTGGTTCACATTCGGAAGAATATCTACACAACCATATAGGTTAGAAACTTTATTTCTAAATTAAGTTTTCAATTGTGTAGGAATTGTTGGGAGATACCCAGGATAAATCTGGCACAGCATGCAGGCCAGTATTGATATAAACCAATTTTCTTGGAGTGGGAAAGTAAAATTATCATATTAATTCAAAATTTGACCTTTCTTTGGATATTCTGGAAGGTCGCTAGAAACTTTTTGTTATGTTACAACTGAGTTTAAACTTTGCTTATTCTCTTTCTGTGATTAAATATTTTGTAACTAAGAAATTAGATTACAGAAATATTTGCATATTAGTATGGACAGACCTAAAGTGATTTATATTCATATCTTAGCAGTGACTGGAATATAGAATGTTTGTTTGGGTTTTTTTTTTCTCAGCAGCACATGATTTTTCTGTCAATCCACTGTGCAATTAGAGGCCTATCACTACAGCTCTGTAACTCAAGATAGATCTGTTCTCAAAAGTGACATAGACCCATAACAAGGTCTCAGTTTTTTTGATCTATCATTTCTAATCAACCTCACTTGCTTTCATAATAGCCCAACATTTTCTGTCTGCTAATCTTTCAAATTTAGCTTATGCTCTGGGGAGTATTGTGTGCAGTTTATCAGTGGTAGAAACCTGGTGAGCAAGGCTTGCTGTTCTTAATTGCAGTCAATTGTGGAGGTGCTTTTAACAGTGTAGAAACCACAGAATAACTTGTGTTCTACAGCAATATTCTAGTGCCAGGTGAACATCAAGTATAAACTCTGCTTGTGGAATCGGTGTATTGGGAAAGGGTGGCCAGAGGAGGCTTGGACCAAGTGTGGTTACTTAGGAAACAGACAAAAAGCAAAACCCCCGAGTTACTACTTCAAAAGGTTTCTCAGAATAGATCTATCCAATAAGGTTGACACTAGCACACGGTGAAAGACATTTTCCATACTTAGATCTTTTTCACTCATATATGCTTTCAGTTGAAGCTTAACTGCAGAGCAAACAGTTGAAGTTCCTGCAGTTAGTTCTGGAGAAGTGCTACTGACCTCTTTACTTTCAGTCAGTCATCGGTCCCAGCCCCATCAGTCATCTCAGCCCCAGAGGACTCTGCTGCAGCATGTGGCTCAGTCGCAGACAGCAACGCAGACTTCGGTTGTGGTGAAATCTATTCCTGCATCCTCCACTGGCGCCATTACCCATATCATGCAGCAGGTTGGATCCTTTCTTTTCCCAGAAGTCTATAAACAGCAGTAGGTCATATAAATTACGTAGGACCAGGGCTTATTCTGAATGTATGTATCATGGTGCTGCCACCAAAAATGTTCAGCGTACAGGCAAATTAATGATTTTAATATTGGTTCATTGGCCAAGGGAGAGAAGGTATAGATTAAATATTAGAAATAAATATTAGGGATAAATTCTTTACTGTAGGGTATAGTGAGGCATTGGCATGGATTGCTTGGGGAAGTTGTGGATGCTGCATCCCTGGAAGTGTTCAGGGTCAGGTTGGACAGGACTTGAAGCAAGCTGGTCTAGTGGAGGGTGTCCCTGCCTGTGGCAGGGGTGTTGAACTAGATGGTACTTAAGGTATTTTCCAACCCAAACCATTCTGTGATTGTGTTTTGATGATGAGGGTTGTTGTAGTGTTGTGGTGACCTGACCTCTTTAGATTATATTGGTAATGTAGGGGTAAGAGGACTGAAATTGAATCTGGTCAGTACATGGAGCACACAGTATCTTTTCCATTTGATGTCTTTAGTTTGTCAATAAGAAAACTTCCCCGAATCAAAAACTCAGATCATATTTAGATCAGGACTCTAAGGATTCCAAACAATTTGAACAAACAGTGGAACTTGTGGTGAAATCTTGTTGAAGCCACTTGAATGACTGATCAGGACCTGCTCATCTCGGCAGTGCTTTAACTAGGGATCTGAGTTCTTGAAGTGGGAACTTCAGGTGCAGTCTAGAACAGTACTGCATTAGTTATAAAACTCATGTTAGGCAGGTGTTGGATTAGGCTGTTTGGTCTTGCTAACACCATTTGTCAGTACATTTATACATTTTGGTTTACAAAGCATAGGTTGCTTGTTCCCTCAAAAAGTCAAATGTTTGTGTAATGCCCAAGAAAAATTGCAATGCAATTTTGAGAAAGGAAGAAGATAGGATCTCTACTGAAATAGGACAGCCTGTAGTTACATGGGGCCCTGCAGGAGAAACCCTAGAGGAAATGATTAGGCTTTCAAGAGGCAGAATAAAAATGTATTATGCAGAGAGACTCTGGCTTGAATGTGGAGCTACTGGCTCAGCCACCTGCTACTCCCTGCTGCTTCATATCCAACTGCCAACCTTAGGGAGCTTTGAATCTCAGTGTGACACAAGCAAGATCTACGTAATCCCACTGAGGGTTAGTTGTGAAGCTCATGTTCTCACATAGAGATGTACCACAGTTTAACATGATAAAAATAGATCTTGATTGCTTATGTATTGTTAAATACCCACATAAGAGTATCTTTTTATGCATGAATTGGGAGTCTGTAATGGTAAAACAAGTCAAAGTAGTACATTTGAAACATTAAAAATTCCTTCTAGCTTGTGTATTATATTTGTCTTTACTAACTTGCTCTAAATTTTTCTTCTTAAGGCCTTAAGCAGTCACACTGCATTTACCAAACACAGTGAACAACTTGGAACTGAGGAAGGAGAAGTGGAAGAGATGGACACCTTAGATCCTCAGACTGGCCTGTTTTACAGATCTGCCCTGACACAATCACAGTCACAAAAGCAGCAAAAACTGAGTCAGCCGCAGCTGGAACAGACTCAATTGCAAGTGAAAACTCTGCAGTGTTTCCAGACTAAGCAGAAGCAGACAATCCACCTGCAGGCTGATCAAATCCAGCACAAACTCCCACAAATGCCCCAGCTTTCCATAAGGCATCAAAAGCTAACCCCCCTGCAGCAGGAGCAAGCACAGACCAAACCAGATGCACAGCACCCCCCACACCATATGATGGCCAAAGAAAGGCAACTCCCTACCTTAGTGGCACAGCCACAGCAAACTGTAGTACAGGTGCTTGCAGTAAAAACCACGCAGCAGCTGCCCAAACTGCAACAGGCACCAACGGCACAAAAAATCTACGTGCAACCCCAGCCCCCCCAGAGTCAAATGCAGCTACCTGCCTCTTCAGAGAAACAGCCAGCAAGCCAGGTAACGGAATATTGATAGCATGCAAAATACACGTCGCTGTTCAAGGAAAAAAATAAAACACCGACCCTATCGCTGTAGCAGTGTTTTGTCCTGGCAAGAGAGAATCCCTCATTCTGCTGGGAGTAATTACCCCAGCAGAAGGTTGACACTAGGAGAGAGAAGCACATGTTATAGGGGAAAAATCTATAGAGCTCACAAACGTGTTTTATTGGACAGTTTTTATTAATTTCAGCCACCATTGGTGCATGGAATTTGTCCCTAGTTATTTTCTTCTAATTTTTTAGATAATGACGCATTAGTAATTTCCATTCCCGTAGCACTTTTTATTTCTGTAGAAATAAAGATGAATACACTGCAGTCTCCTAATGCTTTCCATTGTTCCTCTTCCTTTACATCTTCCTGAAGTTATATGGCTTTCATGTACAGGAGTAATTTGATTTTCCTTGGGAGGGAAAAAGGCAGAGACTGAGGAAGATGGGAAAAAATGTATTTTAACTGTCTCCAGAAAAGTACAATTTTTTTTTGGCCCTTTCAGGAATAGATGTGAAAACTAGCAAACATACCAGGGGGCTGTAAATCCCAAAGGAAAATTAGCCTACTGCTACAATCCTTATCTGGCAGCCTAAAAAGCTGCTTTTCCCCAGGCTTCAATTAACTGTTGCCCTGTCATTGCTAATTCCTTTGTTAAAACACTGAGTTTCAATTGTCTTCCTAATTGCAAGTATGTTGTTTGTGCCATTCTGTCCTTGGAAATATTGATGAGGATTTCAATAAAAATATATTAACTGTAATATGCACAACAAAAATTTGATTTTCAGGTGCAACATCTAACTGTAATGCAAGGATCCACTGTTAGAGAGATAACTTGAGGGGCATGAGCCTCCTTTTGTTTCAAAGGTAGCAGGTGGCAGTTCTGTGCCCAAACTGGCATTGCTGGTTACCAGCCTATTTCCCATGCAGGCATCCACGGAGACATCAGTAGCAGATATATTGAGAGTGTCTGTGGTGGAAGCTCAGATTGATGCAAACATAGAACATACGATAGTGGATCCCCCAAACAAGGCCACGTCCACTAGTAAAGCTGCTAGTGAAGCAGAGTCGTCACCTTGTACCCAGGGCCCGAGGGTGGCTGCAGTAGGGATGACGGCACCTTCCATCCCCCAGCAACAGACACATACAGAATCCAGCCCAAGTCCTCCTGCTGTTGGTCCTACTTTACCAGAGAGGAAACTCGATGCGCGAGGAATACCTCCAACAAACCAGTTTATACACATTCAGAATATATCACAAAAGAAAGCTGAAGAGAGCTCATCAGAAATTGTTGTCCAGGTAAGAGAAGACTGAGCAAATAAGGCAGAGATTGAGCAAAGCAAACGTGTCTGATGCGGTGATAGTCACTGAATGATGTTTGGGTACCTGTGGGTTTATTCTCCAGGTTTTGGTTCTGTTTCTACTCTTAGCTTGTAATCAATTGCTGTGTTGAAGTCTAATTCTTCTTAATTGGGCTCAGGTTTCTCTCGTACTGTATCATTCACTCTGTCCTCAATGTCTTCCTTCTTCTGTTAAGAAAACAACCAAACTCATCTCATTTTGCAAAGTACTTTCATTTGCAATGCTTAAAACTGCTTCAACACTTAGTATGGAGTTATGTTCCAGAATCATTTATATTATCTATTAATGTTGCTTCTGAGTATAAAATTACTGACGTAGTAGGGTTGTGCTTACTGGAAAAGTTGAGCGAATAAGGTCTAAAATCAGAAGAAAGCTTTTTAACTTCACTTAGGGTAAGACCACTTCTAAGTTAGCCTAAATGCTTTGAATCATTACTTAACTGCTATGCTTGATTATTTCATTGATTCTGCTGCCTTTAATATGATGGTTTATGTTGCATTAAGTTGTTAGAATGTCAACTAAGGAGGTATTTAAGTCTTCCAAGTGGCCTTTGTAGACAAGTCCGCATGGCCTATGTTCAGGCAAATGGTAGTGTGGTTTGAAATTGTTTTAATACGTATCATACTTGTGTTACAATGAAAATACTTCTGATGTAGGAAACAATTTGTGTACAGATGTTTCAAATTTTTCATGCTACTTTGTGAAGTTTTTACTGGGGCTTACTTCTCTTTTGTAGAAGTTACCAGTTCTGTATTCATTTTTAGTCCTTCTTGAATACACAAGGGTTTGTTTTATTTCAAACCTCTATCTCTTGAGAATTGGTACCATTTATCATTGTGGCATGCTACAAACTGTTTCAAAAGTCAAATAATGCCCAGAATTTGGCATAAAGTCAGAGATTTAGCTTCTAACCTATGAAAGTATAAGCAAAAATAAATAATACAATAGCCATAAAAATAATAATCTTGGAAATAAATAGCTATTGTGTTTCCTCAGCCTCTGAGCTGCAGCTCTAAGCAGGGCCAGTGCTTGAACTCTGTTGTATACAAAAAACATAATCCTCCTGGAGTTCTTGGACAATGCACTGCCTGGTGGTATTCTTGTGCAGGGCCAGGAGTTGGATTTGATGGTCCTTGTGAGTCATCTTAACTCAGATTATTCTTTTATCGGCACGTCTTGTCTGAAAAAGATCAGACTGCAGAAAATACATCTGCTTTGGGTTTGCAGAATGGTGGATGATGGGCATTGGTTATGCTGTCACAGACCTTTAGGGAAGATCAAAGGCCAAGATCACTGCCTGGAGAGCAAGATTATTCAAATTTTACCTTTCACAACCCAATCCAGTGAAAGGGCTTTGAAGCCTTAGTTAGGGAAAATTGCCCTTGGAAAACAAATATTCCCTTTTCCACAAATCTCTGTGCTTGCACAGATGCCTTTACCTTCAAAATTGTTCATTAAACTTAAATATTTTCTTTCAGACTATCCCTCACTATTCCATCCCTTCATGTCACTCCAGCTCCAATGTGGTGGTGGAACCCAGTGGGCTCCTGGAGCTCAACAACTTCACCAGTCAGCGCCTTGATGATGAGGAGACAGCAATGGAGCAAGATGTGGACAGTAGCACTGAGGACGGCACTGAGCCCAGCCCCTCGCAAAGTTCTGCTGAACAGTCCTAAGGAATAGGGACACTGGAGTGCACTTTAAAATATCTTGGGATTTTGAGCATCCAAGATGCCCTTCTATTGTAATGTCTTAGAGCACTTTGCCTATTAGAATTGTTCATTGGACTCTTGAAGCATCAGTATGTTTTAACAAGACAGCATTGCAAAAGCTGCATCTTAAAAATTGTTTTGGAAAAAAAAGAGATTACCAAGATTTAGTAAACCTGTGACAGTGGAATGTACTCCTGTTCAAAAACAAATCTGCAATGAATTCTACAGCTTGTGCTATGGAAGCCCTTCCCCAGATACTGAAACAGCTTTCAGTGAGAAAGGATCATTATTTTGTGGTGTCTTTTTAGCTGTTGAGCCAAACACCATTAAAAAAAAAAATTAATAATTTTTTTTTTTCAAATAGCATGTGAGAGATAAAATGTCTCTGACAGTGCTGAAAAAGCCCCAGGAATTTTGGAATTGGTTAGCTTTCTTGCACTCATGCTCACTTAAAATCTTTTTTCAGAGGCTTAAAATATTTTTTTTAAATTCTTGTTGGTGAATGTTTGGAAATAAGCAAAACTGCTAACTGGTAGCGAAGTGGATTTGCTAGTGGAGTTTTGTTTTCATGCTTAACAAGAAGTAGGGTAATGGTAGATGAGGCATTTCTATGTGCCATAAGCATGCAAAACACTCATCTACCCTAGTTAACCAACGATTATTTATTTAAATATAAAATTTAAAGTGAGAAGTTGTTGAAAAAGCTCCTGTGAAACAGGCAATTGTATTGATTCTAGTACAAACCAGGGAGAAGGAGGTGTATTTTGCTGTTAATCAGTTTTTCAAAATTGGGGATAAATAGTTCAACATCTTTCCAAGTTGAACTTGAGAATTTAGAAGTGAGCTAAGACTTTTAAAATCTATATTTTACTCTTACATGCTGTTTTTAAAGTTGATCATTTGGGGAGTTTAAAAGCTTAAATGGGTATACAATGGTAGGTTTCCAAAATTAGCCTTATGCCTTGGCTTGTTGAAGCAATACATTGGGGTTTTGTGATAGTTACAAGTCGCAGAGAGTGGTTTGGGTTCAGGTGGGACAAGAGAACCAGTTTTAATACATTCTGGTAATCAAGACAATACTTTTTTTTCCCAAAATGTATATAAAACCATGTTTTTAACTGTTTTGTATAGATTTCATTATAAATAACTAAGCATTTTATGACTTTGACATATCATTTAATTGTATATACATGTATAAGCCTAACTGCCCATGTTTTGGTGCTGAAGTACTGTAAGTAGATTTCATCCAAAGTCTAATACAGCTTTTTGCGTCAGTCTTTTTCTTAAGCTGTCATTTTACTGTTGATATTGTAGTTAAGGTTAAATTCCAATTGGAGTAACTCCAACTGAAAAATACAAACCCTAAAAACCATTTATCTTACCTCTCCTGAGTATCCACCTGTGTTAGAACTTACAGTAACCCCTAGAGGGGGCTCTTGGTTTTCTCTAATGTCAGTTATCCTATAAACTAAGTCACTAGGACCTTCATATACTTCTTTTTTCCTTCTGTTTTCTTTTTCCATCAACATTAGTTCCAAAATAATGTACTTTATGATTGTGGAGAAGTGTCCAGATTTTATTTGATATCCAAATACTGGAATAGTGGGTTATGAAACTAATGATTTTTGTGTTTACCTTTGTATTGAAGTAAGTACTAGTTTGGGTTCTGCTATCCATAGTGCTCAGGATTGAAGAGAATAATGTTATAAATGAAGCATTCCACATTTCTTTCTTTAGTTAAATAATAACTCTGTCATTATTGTAGGTAGTTAAGGTTTTGGTTGGGAGATTTTACTCGTTTTACTGAAATCACAGCAGTCTGCAAAAGTGAAGAAGTTGTGCTCTAAGTTGTGAAAGTTCCACATAGCTACAGAATGACAAAAGCTTAATACTGATGTTATCAGCAGTGAACAGTCTGTTGTGCTTTGCATAAGTCAGCATAAGGAATGGTCTGTATTTCCATACCCAGCTTTGAAGGGCCCAAAGCAGTGACACACAAGTTCTTCTGGCTTGTATCAAATTTTCATTGTCACCTGGGCTCTTGTAGTGCTTTGAGTGTCCCTGGCATATCTAGGACTGGAAGGCCATGAGAATATAAGAGAGAGCAAGATTTTTCTTAAGTACTTATGACTAAGAACATTGCCCTAATTATAGTTTCAGTTTTAGGTGAAGGTATATGCTCTCCCCAGCCAAAAATAGATACCAAGAAATGGCCTAAGGTGAATTCAACACCTAATGCATTCACTATAGTGTTGAGTTCTGGTCCAGTTTATTCTGATGTTTTATGTATGACTTTATTTGCCTCTTTAGTGATGACTGGAGCAAAGGTATGGACAACTACAGTGGACTATTTGATAGTTCTTTGAAGACAGCAAATTGTTTAACACCTCAAAGCTTTTCATGTTTCTATGAGAAGTGATTGAATTAAGGTTGGCAAGTTCAAGCACATGGTAGGGATGTCAAGGGGTGATGTAAGAAATTTAAAAGAATGAGCTTTGGTAATCAGTGTGTTCATTCTTGACACTCTTCACTTACTGCTTTCCCAAATTTCAACTTGTTTTTCTTCAGATTCTTTTATTTAATTTGTCTGTTTCAGCACTTCATCATATGAATACCTTTACAAATAAGAAATAGACAAGATGAGCTAAAATGTAGGGTAGATACGTTGGTTTGTTTTGTTTCTTTCTTGATTTTTGATAGTGACAGTAAGACAAGGTGCTTGGAGCATTTGGCCCTCTCTCCTTTGCATGAACTCCAGGCATCACTGCCTGTTCTTTTGTCCTCCCTGGCAGATGTGCAGTTTTTCTTACCGGCCCTTGAGATACTTCATCCCTCTGCAGCCATGTATCCACTTCTCACAGCCCTATAAATATCAGCAAATTGCTAAAAATAAAACATCAGTATGTAAAACAATATTTGCATATCCCATGTCCCTCGTAAGCTGCATCTTCATTCCTGAAATTAATTTGATATCCCTTCTTGGAACAGAAGAAAGAGTAGGTATGGTGGTGATAATTTTTGGTACTGGGAATTAGCAGGCAATAGGCTTGTATCTTATCAGAAAGCTGTGGATAAATTGTAGAGCAAGTGAAATGACATTAGTGAGTCGCTTTGAATCCAGCAGTTTAATGAATGTGCTCTGGTACCGCAGTAACACATGAATTTTCAAAAAAGGATTCTAAGAAAGTGAACTGAAGTTAGAGGAAGTAAGACTTGGGGGAATTTATGTGTGCTTTGAAGATGCAGGGAATCACAGAAGACTACATGTTTTCTGGAAAGCTTAAAGCGTTGCAATAACTATGCTACAGTTATATATAGTTAAGCCCCTTAGGGCCCTTTGAACAGAAGACGTGACTAAATCAATGGGATTTAAAAAAAAACAAAACCAAAACAAAACAACCAACAAAAAACCACACCTATCTAAAATCTTCTAAAAAAATAAAAAATCTTGAATTAAGAATATATGCTTTTGTTTCTAATGCAGAAATAGTTCCTGAAGTCTAATGATTTCACAGGTGAAGGTGGTTTTGCATCACCACAGGTACACACAAAGGCAGATGATTTCAGCTTGGCAACATTCAACCCGGAGAAGACTGATCATAATTTAGGATAATGAGCTAGAAAAATACCGCTTTGGGGTTTGCCTGTATTGGAAAAAAAAGTATGTTTAGCACCAGCATGTTTATGCTCAGCTCCTTTCCCTAAGTTTTGAAGTAAATCATGAAGAATGTTTGCCAACAGCCTGTGCATGGTTTCCTTCCACACTGTGGGACTGAGTTTTTCCCCTACTCAAAGTCTGTCCTGAAAATCTTTGGATCTGTTTTCTTCCAGTAGAAAAGAAACACTTAACCTTATGATAAATTTAGAGCTTAACAAAGCTTATCAAAGAGAAAGTTAGGGAAGAAGTATCTTTAGGTGTATTTATGGGTTCCTTTGCAGGAAGAAATTGTTGTTTGGGCATTTCAGTCTGGTATAGAGGCACAGTCTCATCATCAAATGATTTGTGTTGGAATGGACCTAAAAACTCATCCAGTTCAACCCTCCAGCCATGGACATGGACACCTTCCACTAGACCCGGTTGCTCCAAGTCCTGTCCAACCTGGCCTTGAACACTTCCACGGATGGGGCAGCCACAGCTTCTCTGGGCAACCTGTGCCAGCACCTTGATACTGTGACAGGAAAAAAAAAAAAAGGCTTGAAAAAAAAATAGTAAGACTGAGGATAATTAACTGGGATTGACAAGGGGTATAGTATTTTTATAATTTGCAGCCTTTTCTCTCTAATCAGCATAGATGCTGCAGGTAGAAATCGAGTGGCCTTGTCTCTGATCTTGGTGATGAATTGAGAGTTGCATTGGTATGCTAAGGATTTAAAGTGTGAAGAAAAGAAATGGAGAACTTGGTGGTACCTTGAGACATGTAGAGCTATGAGTGGCTTGCAAAGATGGTTAGTCATCTTGGATGGGTTTTGGGGGGTGGTGTTTTCATTGTACTTTGGTGAAAAGTTGCTGAAGTGTTAAAATAGGAGAATCAGTACCTGTGAACTTGCTCATTAATTCTAGAGAAAAGGGTCTTTGAATTATTTGGTACAGAATAGATATTAAAAAGTTTTCAAGCACTGTGGACTGAAGAGTAATCAAATGGTCTTGTATAATTTTTGAAGCCCAGGACTGCCCCCACACCAAGGGGTTGAAACAGGATGATAAGATACTTTCCAGCTGAAACCATTCTGTGATTCTGTGATAACTGTTAGAAATATCCAATACTCCAGATCTGGTCCTACTCAAAACTTCCTATGATTTTTGTTTTGCTCAATCCTTGGCCTCTTTTTTTTAAAAGAGGGGGTGGGGTGGTGTTGGTGTTTTTGTTGTTGTTGTTTTGGGGTTTTGTTTGTTTGTTCAAGGTTTTTTTGTTGGTGTTTGTTTGTAGGTTTTTTGGTTGGGGTTTTTAGGCCTCTTGGTGTTTTCATCAACTTTCTAGCTCAGTAAGGTTTTCAGGAGTTTTGAAATTTTCTGTGATCCTGGTGATCCTGTTTTCTGTAGCTGCTTTTATTAAATGCATTTAGAAAACCTACTCTTGTCACCCAGCTGGGAGTGGGTGATTAGGACCATGGGTTTTTTGGGCTGTTATCAAACACTTCAGAGAGTGGTAGGCACATCAGCCAGTCTCTTATGGACTACATAATGGTTTTAGACTCCACAGAATGGTTTGGCTTGGAAGGAAGGAACCAAGATTATTTAATTCTGTCACTTGAATGTCCAAATTACCTAGCATAAATCCTTTTGATGGCACTTGTACTAAAATTTGGTTAATCCTTACTTATAGGAGCCTAATTTATTACTCGTTAGAGAAAACATTGTTCAGAAATTGTCTTTTATAGTAAAAGAAAAAAATCAGTTTGTCACAGCTCTTAGTCAGAACTGTCCCAGAAGCTCATATATCTCCAGTACTTTGTGACTTCCTTAATATAAGGCTCTACAAGAAGCCAGCTAAAGGCTCTGGAAGTCTCTTTGCACAAGCTTTTTTTGCTGTTAAGGATGCTATCCAAAACCGGCATACAGCAAAGAGCTGGGGACAGTTCTTTGTGCCCATACATTAGTGAGGTGGGCAGGAACCTCTGGAGATCATCTGGTCCAACCCTCTTGCTCAAAGCAGGGTCAGACTGCTCAGGACTGTGTCCAGCTGGTTTTTTGGAAACCTAGCATGATGAAAACTCAACAGCCTTTTCCAGTGACCACCCACTCATTCTTTTTTCTTCTTTCCTAGTTTGTACTGTGTTTTCTGGTTTTTCTCTTGGTTTGTTTTGGATGTGAAATAGAAATACTGTATGGAGAAGAGGGTCACAACGGCATGAGAACAAACCACCAGGAAGAAGCACAAATTTAGTGAGAGCAAAGTGTCATAGCTGCAGTGTTCCCAGAAACAGGGATATTTGTTTTCCTTTCCAGATTTCCAACTTGTTCAGTTCTCCCTGCAGCCACTTCAGGATTGCAGAGACACAGGGTACTAACAAAACACTGTCATCAGATGTCACTTTCTAGTATTTCTTAATATTAAAAAGGTGTCCAGAGAAGGATTTGAAGGCTTGGAAATGTTTTTTCCAACTGTATCAATTTACAGGTGGATGCAATAGCTGTTACTGAGCATTGTGCAGCCTTGGTTTTTTGCGTGAAAATATATAATATAGATCTACAGGTGACCACAGCACAGTTTTTCCTCTTGATTTACAGCTTTTGTTCAAATCCACCATGTAAATGTGACACATGCAAGCCCAGAATGCCTAATGTGAAAACTGGAGGGCTACCTTCCCTGTGAAGCAGGGATTTTGATCAGGGTGGAGCCTTGCTAGAGCCATTCCTTGAGGATGCACATACTCATTTGGTTGCAGATTGTGCTCCCCTCTGAGTTTGTCCTGAGGCATGCATGAGTTCTCCTGTAATAAATAGAATTGAGGAGACAAAAATCATAATAAAAATCTGCCAAAGCATCTTAAGACAACCCAGGAAGATGCTTCAAAGCAGAGATTGCTAAGTTCAGAGAACACAGGAAAAGGCTTTACTACAAAGAATTGTTAGCAAATGGCTGTATTACAAATAATTGCTATGAAGTTTGACTGATAGTAGGGCATGGACTCAGTAAGCAGTTGCCTCATCTGATCAGCCACTGTGAAAGTACCGTAGGGCTTGGGTTTACTTGGGGTTAGGTTAGGTTTAGCACAGGTGCTTTATGAAAAGTTATTGTTTGGAAATAAAATAGGAAATAAAATAAGAACCTCAAGCTGAAACAAACTGGGGTTGTGGAACAGGGGTTGCAAACTATAAACTTGAGGGTAGATGTAGCACCGCGTGGCTACAGTGATCATCCTGTCCAGGGAGGTACAGCTGCCGGCAGGGAAAGAGATGAAACAAGTCTCTGTTTTGTTAAGCACAAGAGTCCATTTTATTCCCCCCCTGCCCTGAGCTGGGGAGGGAAGAGAAGGCGAGAAGAGAGCCTGCAGGGCAGGGTGGTGGGGTTTTATCAGGTATTGCAGGGGAGGAGTCTAGGGTTTGGGTCAAGGGAGGAGATAACATAAGGAGAGCAAGATCAGATTTCAGCCTCCTCAAGACAGTAGGATTCCACAGGTAAATGTAACCTGGATCCTTTAAATTTTTTCAGTCAAGGTGCAGATGGCACAAGAACATTCTGGTCCCAGAGCTTTAGTCCCATTGCAAAAGTTGGGTAGAAGAATCGATCTGGTAGATTGCCTGATTTGGATGTACATGGTATGTACAGATGGAATGTGAAAAACAGTGCTGTACAGATGCCAGCAGGACAACTGGAGGGGAATTACCAAAATCCCCTACAGAGAGTGGCAGCTTCTGTTATGGTGAGAATGGTGAGACACAGCCATGGTTTGCACCTAGATGGTTGATTTGGTAGTGGTACCCTTGTTTGCAAAACTTAACTCAAAAGGTTACCAAGTTCCTGACTGAGGTGGACTATGCCCCCATTACCTATTTTCTCCTTACCTTTCACCCCTAGAGAAAAGAAGTTTAAATTACCCAGCTTCATTCTTAAAGCTACTGGAAATTACTTTTCTTGTCCAACGACTTTTTTATGGGAGTGAGGTTCTTTTTCATTACAAATCAGTCTTGATCTTGGGTCAGGCAGAAAGGGTGTCCTTTGTGTGATTTTCAAAGGACTTCATGATTACCCTTTCCCTTCTTCTCTATCCTTTTCTTCCTGGACTTTGTGGTCATAATGCAGTAATCTACAGCCTAGAGATTAGCAGGACAGCAGTAATGTAAGGAATGGAGGTTCTTAGACCAAATCTGAATTAGGTTCCCCTTGGAAATTGCCAAGAAATTCCTTTGTTGGTTACGATGACTGTAAAAAAATCATGAGACGTCTTCCCCACTATAGGCCTAGAAGATCTGGATTTCCATGCCACGGAGACTGCCTCACAGAACTGAGTTTTGCTGTGGGATGGGACACTGGAACAGGCTGCCCACAGAAATGGTGGAATTGCCATCCCTGGAAGTGTCCAAAAGATGTGAACATGGCTTGGTGGTGAATACGGCAATGCTGGGGTAACAATGCGACTCAATAATCTTTTCCAACCTAAACAATTGTGTGGTTTATGGTTTGGAGGAGGGTGTGAGGCACTCTGAATGCATGGCACAGACCAAGGTATTGATGTTGTGTTACACATGCACTTTTTCTTTGGAGAGACACATGAGCTTCTGCACAGATCAGTGGAGTTCATGGGGCCATTGAGAAGCAGGAAGGAAGAAAGAGAATGCCTTCTGTAGCCTGGTGAGCTCAGCAGGTGAAATGACACATAGCTTGCAAACTTCAGGTTGTCAATCACACCCCTCAGAGATGTGGCGACATCAACAGTGCAATCATTACAACTCTCCCATGGGATATGTAAAGAGTCCTGAATGTGATGAAATTAAGCAGTACAAAAGCAAAGACAGGCATTATAATGACCCCCAAGCACCTGTGGAATCTCCTGTGAGGAAGCTAACGTGTTTTCATCCTTCACCATGTTTTTTGGCAGGATGCTACACAGTCCTCCACAAATAAATGAGTCCACACTACAAAAACATTCCCCATTGCTGGACATCCCATTTGCTGCCGCATCCTATGACAATGTCCCTTAAAGCAATGACAGCTCTTGCATTATTTTTTGAGCTCCCTCATGAACTCTGGAATATAATAGGCAATGGAAACACCAGGATGCACTTGGACAGCTTGGATTTTATTCCTATAGGAAATGGTGGTTGTTCCTCTTACAGACTTAAGAATCTGTTTCTAACTTAGGTTTCCACTTTTTGGCTTGATGTTTTATGAAAATTCAATGTCTTGTGATTTGAGCCTTCCTTTTGTTAAATTCCACCCATCCTGCTGATCATAATATTTTTTGTAGAGTCTCAAGTTTCCACCAAACCAGTGCAATAAGTCCAATGAAGCAGAGTAGTCTCACTCCTGAAATTCTGGTGCGTATCTTTCTGGTGTGACTTCTCCATCAGACTTGTCTTCTGCTTCCCTTGGCCAGACATGTTTTGTAATAGCTACTTAAAATAACACTATTGCTCTGTTGGAGTATCACCAAAAATGTTATTTGGTATTTAATTTCTGCATTTAATTTTGTGATACCAAAATGAATTTTCCAGCTTAGTGTAGAGAGCTTAGTGTAGATATCTTCTGGTTTGGCTTGGCAGGGACCCAGCCTACAGAGGTCCATAACACGTTCCGTGCTGTGCACAATGTCTTGGCTACAGTCTTGTTCCTCTTAGTTCGTGGCTGTAACATCCCCGTTTTACTATTGTGGGGTGTTCAAATTTATCCTGTTCTTTCACAAGCTTTTTGAAAAATTTCTTCTTAATGCTAGTGCCTCATGTTGGTTCATCTTCTCCTCACCAGAGAGGAGTCACCAGGGGGACTGCTCAGTCTTGCTCCTGCTTCCTTTTCCTTACAGTCTCATATTAGCACACAGATTTACTTTTCAGTTACTATTATTTACTATGTTGTTGCTATCCAGGTAACACCTTCTGAACTATGTAGGATACCACTTGTTTGTGTAATAAAATAGCAAGGAGCCCTTGCAATTTCTAATGTACTAAGGACAAAGAGTAGCTCAGGGCTATGAGTAGTGTGGATAGGTTAAACCACAAAATTAAAGGCCAATTATACTTTGGATTTCATAGAACCATTGAAAGACTTGGGTTGGAAGAGACCTTTGAAATCATCTCGTGCTAATCCCCCTGCCATGGGAAGGAACACATTCCACTAGACCAGGTTGCTCCCAACCCCATCCAGCCTGGTCTTGAACACTTCCAGGGATGGGACAGCCACAGCTTCTCTGGACAACCTGTGCCAGGGCCTCACTACTCTCTGGGAAATGACTTCCTAGTCTAAATTTCTCCTCTTCTAGTTTAAAACTATTCTCCTTGATCCCCCCTTGATTTCTATGGGTTTCTCTGCCACAGCTTCAATTTCTGTTTGCTTTCAGGAACAGCTACTCAGAATTTTTTCATATGAAAAGAGTAAATAGTTTTGCCAAAATAATATAACTTGATTATAATGGAAGTGAAGAAAGACTGCTGTTTTGAAAATACTGACTTTTAATTGGATGCTTCATTTTTGAAACATGAGTTCATGATGTTGTATGATTCCATTTTTCTTTTATGAATGATGAAGGATTTTGCTGGCAGAAAATGTACCTGAGTTTTAAATTCAAGATATGATTTCACTCTGTCCCCCTCTAAAACATACAATTATTGATGTAAAAGACAAATCAAAGGGTCAGGTGCCTTTATTGGATGCCACCTGCATGAAGCTCTCTAGGAGTATAGCCAGGCTTCTCCAGCCATGCTGTAAGCTCTCCCTTGTTTTCCAGGAGTGTAAACAATCCTATGCAGATGTGTCACAGTGAACCTAAGCCAGAACAGCCCAAACCACATCATGCTATAAATGGTTTCCTGTGAAGAGCAGTACCTAATAAGTTTTTATGTTTCAGTTTGAGTGTGGTGGCAGGCTGGTCTTCTTTGTGATCTTTTGACAAAAGAAACAGTTCAAAAAAATCAAGTTAATACCAGAAAATCCCCGAATTAATTAATTTGGTTATGCCACATACCATGACAGTATAAATATGAATTTTTCACTATGAGAATGAGTTCCTCACTATGGGGTTGGAAGTAGATGATCTTCAAGGTCCCTTCCAACCCAAATCATTCTATGATTTTATGTGTCAAATGGAATAAAAAAATTCAGCTTCTGCATTTAATTTCTCATTCTCCTGTTCACACATCTCCCATATTCTGCTTTTACAGGTGAACTTTTGTAATAGAACTTCTAAGCACAAAAGGCTTGTGCTGAAGCAAGGAAGACTGTGCTGCATCCGAATGATGGGAATATCACCTAGCAATGATCAGGTTTATATCTGTACTAAACTGCCAGTCTAAGAGCCACAAGGAAGTGTTGTTGTTTTGGGGAAAATGTGTTAACCTCACCAAACTGTTCAGACGGTGGGAAACACAGCTGGACCAGCTGTGGCTTCCAAGTTGAGAAGTATGCAGGAATCCTTTTCATGTAGCCTATGGAAAAAAACCCACATGAATAGCTATAGTGGACCAATACTTGCCTCTCATCAGGACCCATCCCACTACTATCTCTCATGAGCAGACCCAACAGTGTGATGCAGAGTGCAGAGGATGTCTCAGCTTGGCACACTTAAAATACTGTATTTCTTTTTCCAGTGGAAAACTGTTATAATAACAATGTGGTTATAATGGTTATAGTTTTGTATGTGTGTGACACTTCTCCATGATATGGCAGATGGGGACATGGTTTAGTGGTGAACACAGCGGTGCTGGTTTAATGAGTACTTGATAAACTTAGAAGTTTTTTTCCAACCTTAATGACTCCATGATTAGTGTTTTCCTTATTCTCAGGTCTTTTTTCAAATAAACACCAGTAGGCTGCTGATCAGTTCCTTCCTTTGGGGAAAGCATGCCTTTGTGGTGAAGGGGCTTAACAAGGGCTCGCATCACCAGAATCTCTGTAACCCCTGGCTAATGAATCACTTGCTTTGCTCTTCGCCTTGGTTCCCCAAGCCTTTGGCCCTCTACCTTCTCCACAGTGTAATGTAAAGATAAAATCTATTTGTTATTGAGTCACTTGGATACTGTTGGCACTTAGGGCGAAATTAAAAGTACATATCTAGAAAAATGCATCTTCTAGAGTCTTTTTTCTGGTCTCCATGTAATGGAGACCTTCATGTAATTAACCAACCGCTGTGTCTTTCCTTGGGCTAGTTCGACATCCCAAGCTGCTGCTCATCTGATGTCCTTGCTCAGCAGTTCTCTACAGGGTCCTGCAACTTCTCTCCCCAGCTAGCAGCTTTTAACTGCCAAATCATCACTCTCTTCTAGCACAATTCCTCCCTTCCCTGCAATGTTCCTAGTGATGCCTGAAGAATGAGACCCAACTAACATCCTCTTCCAGAGCTTTCCCCACACTATCTGCTCCTCAGCTCAATTTAGCCTTATTTTGCTATTAGATTATATGTTATTTACATACAGATTTTCTGATTATCTGTCTATATCCTTTATTACTTAATTCAAGTCCAAGTTTATGAGTTAGATTAAAAAAATCCACAGAAGGCATAGCTATGACTGTACAAATACAACCATGCAGTGATGTCCAAGGTGTTTGTAGTTCTGATACGAGATAAAGTGTTTTACAGGGTTAGGTTAAGATGATTTAGTTGGGTTCAAAGGGACTGTACATCAACCAGTCCATGCTCTAGGTAGTAGAGCTACACTGGTTGAAACCTGCTGATGACCTTCAGTTCCATTAAAATTTAGTATTTTAAACTGCCTTTTGCTCTATTCCCCACTACACAGAAGGTCAGGAGGTACCAGTTTGGTGACTATAAAGTAACTGGAGGTCATTCTGTCTTCTTCTGAATTGTCAAAAGCCACTTTTATCTTTTGTTATTCCTTTTCTCCCGACTTACAGCAATACACATGGTCTCAGTAGCCTAACTTCATGGGCTGCAACTCTCCCAGTAAGCCCAACAGGGTCAGAGCATAGTCATGTGGTTGTCAAGACCTTAACTGTTAACACAATTGCTATTCATGCAAAGCAACCTGAAATGCTTATTCACAGATCTGAAGCACATGCTTCCGAGTAAATTCCACCTGAGTGGAGGCCCTGAAGCAAAACTCAGCATTTTGCTCAAATGCAAAAAAATAATTTCATTATACAACAAAGCGAAATCTCACTTGAAAGCTATAGAACCACAAAATGGTTTGGATTTGAAGTGACCTTAGAGCTCATCCAATTCCACTCCATACCTACCAGTACATCAGGTTGCTCCAAACCCTGTCCAACCCAGCCTTGAACACTTCCAGGGATGGGGAAGCCTCAGCTTCTCTGGACAACCTGTACCAGAGGGCCTCACCATCCTCAAAGGGAAGAATTTATTCCTAATATCCAATCTAAATCTATCTGCCTTCATCTCAAACCCTAATCCAAGTCTTCACATTGCTGGGTTCTTTGTTTTAGGCTTTAAATGGTAAACTTCACATCTTAGCTGATCTTCCTCATCCTTTTATAGCTGATCATAAATACAGTGCAATGAATACCATTAATTAGAAAACATTTGTAGGGTACCTTAGATGTGAACAGTATTTTATAGATTGCATGTAAGACCTACTCCCTGTCTAGGACACTCTGAAATCTAAAGTAGTCAAGTTTAATACTTGGCAGGGCATGAGAAAATATTTCATCACAAGGATTATGTGAGGTTGCCAGTGATTAGAAAAGAGGAGTGCTGACTGGAGAGCTGAATTTTAAGCAGTGCTTTGAAGAAAAGAGGAAAAGAAAAGAGAAAAGGCAAAGGCACAAGGCCAAGAATATGAAGAGATAAGAAAAGAAATTAGATGAGAAGATAGAGATAAGCCAGTGTATTGTGAAATAATAGTCTGGATCTTGGTCCTGGGTAGAAGAACTCCAGCTATGAAGGTTGGGGAGTAGTGTAGGTAGAAAAGAAGAGGTCTGAGGACAGCTGTGTTTCTAACTTCAACTGTGTGATTAAATACTGTATGATTTCTTGGTCTCCAAGATGGAAGTGTGGACTTGGGAATGAAAGAAAAGCATGAGTGATGTGCTGCACCAAGGGCAGAAAAGGAGGAAAAGGAGTCAGAGGTTTGTGGGTCAACACAAGGCGGAGAGGTGGGATCTTGGAAGGAAAATATGTTCACATTTGGGAACAAGAAGTGTGTTTGAAATGCAGGTCTTGGTAGTGAGAGCTCCCTGTGTCAAGGTAGAGGGGGAAGAGAGGTCAAAAGCCAGTGCCAAGGTCCAGCATCATGGCTGGATGGCAGAAGAAGCGTGGACAAAATACTTCGGGAGGGAAGGTGGATAGAAGGAAACATGGAGGACCAAAATCATGATCTAGCCCAACACCAATACACAGAATAAGATTAGAGATAGAGGAGTCCTAGCAAAAAGGTTTGTGGGAAAATGTTCAGGGACACCTTCTTCAACTTTGTTCTGTCAAAGACATTGTTCCCTCTGTCTTCTTCAATGTAGGGAAGCCAATTGCTTCTGCCTGGATATGGCCATTGTTGCTTATAGAATCATGGAATGAGTTGGATTGGAAGGGGCATTAAAGATCATCTAGTCTCCCTGCCATGGATGGGGACACCTTCATTAGATCTTGTGTACTTCCAAAACCACAAGTCTGTGCTTTTCCATTCTGCGCCTTACCCTTTATAAAATTCCCTTTCAGATAAATCTACACCTTGCAGAAATCTTGATGGCTTTTGTTGAGCATGACTGTTGCTTCCCTGTGCTCCCTTGTCTGTGTTGACCTGTCTGCCTCTTGCTTTATTCTTTGACTATGAGTCAAGTAGACCCTCCAGCTGACCTTCAGGGTGCTGCGGTGATGCAGGAAAGCCATGTCCTGGTCTAGATTTTCCACCCTGGCAGCTGATGCAGGATGGGTTATCACCTTTCTCTTGGCAGGACTGCTGGAGCTCTCTCCCTTGGGTATAGTAATATGTGTCAAAAAGAACATCTTTATGTTGCTAATTTGTATAAGAACCTGAGCTAAAAATTAGCATCATGATGTGGATCCAGGAGCTGGTCTGGTACACCTAGCTGGACACAGGATCTGAGAAATCTGGTTTAGCAATATAAATGCAGAGAGAATGAGCTGTCTCCAGCAGCACCAGCATAACAGAAGAGAGCTACCAGCAACTGATGAGTGGGGAGGTAGGTGGATTAAAGACAAAAATAAAGAAATGCATTTAAAAAATCAGGAAGACAGCTTTCCCCCCCACCCCCCCACCCCTGTTTTTTTATGCCTGTGCTTGGTGCAACAATCCCCAGGAAAAAAAATGAAGCTAGAAAAACAACAGCCTTTCACAAGCCAAAATTTGAGTATTAGTAGAAAAACAAACTCCTCTAACAGCAGCTGCTGTTTTATATGTTGGCTTTAAAGCACACAGTATTATGAAACTTGGAATAATATTTAGTAACTGTAATAATCCAGTTAATTCTTTTAATAGACGTTCACTTGCATCCTGTTTATAAGATGTCCCTGAGCATCTGCAATATTACAAAGATGTATTGTCATGACAAGGTGATTAGAGAAGATTGTTTGTTTGGGGTGGTGGTGATTAATTACAGTTTGATTTACAGTCTAGAAAGTAAACAAAGCATGTTAACACTTTGGTTGAGAGGTCTTCAGCTAGTCCAAGCCGACCTCGGCCATTTGAAGATTAAACTCTGGTCTGCCTTTTTATTTTTGGTTTTAATCAAAATCAAGTAATTTTACAAGACCTTGTAATTTGTTTACCTATTTGCACTATGGTTTTTGGCATTATTTATACTGTGTTTTATTTGACAATGTTACCCAAACCATGTAAATTGACTGAAATTGAACTTAAGTGTTTATAAAAAATCTGATATTTACCTAAAGAGCTTTTAACTCAGGAAGTCAGAATGAAATAGGGAATAAGGAGAGGGCTGTGTAAAGATTCCAAGTTCAGTGCAAATTTACCAGGTTATAAAGTTTTCTTCAACGAATGTTCCCATGCAAGGATGTCCTAGAAGATATCTGTCCATGACTGAGGAATCCTATGCTGTTTGTGGGACTTAAAACTGGGGCCAAGTGCTTGCACGACTACTTGAGTGACTGCAGACCTACAACATAAGCATGAGGTGAAAGACTATTTCTTATGAACCTTGAGCCCTGAGCATCTTCAGTGACATGTTGGAGGCAGCAAGATGTAAGTCATCAAGTAGTTTAGCAAGATGGGCAAAGCTGGCAGCCAGTTTTATGCTGGTATAGCTGATTTCATCATTTCTTGCAGCAAAGGAAGCAACAGCAGAGCAACAGCAGAGCCTATGTCTCATTTGATGATCTTGGTGGCTGCCTTTTGCCAGTGTAGTGTAGGGACAACCTACATGGCCGCAGTTTCTCTTCCACCTGTCCTGCAGACAAACAAGAGGATTCTCTCCAAAGGCCTATGTGGCAACTTCCAATGGCTCCAACTTTTTAATCAGAGAACAGGAGGGGGATGTGGTGAGTGTGGAAACCTTCACCCTGAGAAGTTTGTACAGTAGTAGCAGGGAATGTTTAGATAGTAGCCAACCAACCTATTCTCCTGGAGTGCGGGAATGTGCAGGAGCAAGTCCAAAATCAGTAAGACCCAGATAATAACAATTAACACACATATACAATTAGACCTCCCTGCCTAAAATATCAGCTCAGAGCATGTATTTACATACTTATACTTCCTACTAAAAATATACAAATTAAAATCACAAACCTACTGTGTGAGTAGGTGGGGGAGAAAACATTACATGTGAAGTATATCACGTGATATAAATTCCTCTGTGACGTGTTCAGGCTCCTTTCCCATCTCACCCTCCTTGCAGTAGTTTAGATTGAGTTACTAAACAATTCTTGCCAACTAATACCAGGACAGTGGGTCTGCTTTGTGTCTATGTTGTTACCCATTATCCATAGCTACTTCAGCCACATTTCCAGGCAAAAGTTACCAGAAATTCTTACCTCATTTTCGTGTGGCTTCTTTTGTTTATTTGGTTTTCTAGTGTTTGTTTGCTGGAGACACCAGGTTAAAGACTCAGATCCTAAGTTTGTTTTCTGGCTTTGCCACTGATTCACTGGCATTGTGGGGAACAGCCTGCACTCATTTCTTTTTCTCAGGGAATTTTCTTCCATCTCTTGCTAAGAGACAATAATGACCAGTACTTAAGAGAGACAAAAGAAGTAGCCAAAGAGAAGGGGGAGGTGTGCAGCTGGCTGAAGGGCATTCTCTTGGGAAGGGCAGAGATATCACCACATTTTGGCTGGGGGGTGAGGGGTTAGGCTTGGCTCCTCTCAGGATCAGAGGAGGACGGTCAAGCTGTTGCTTACTGGGGTGAGAATACGGTGCCACCACTGGAGCACAGCCTTGTACCACTTCGGGCATGGGTGAGCCTTTGCTCATGAGAGCAGCCATTGATCTCGGCCTTATTGGCACCCTGCCTTGCAGGAAAGAACCCTTGCCATCTGTTTGGATGCCTCAGAGAAAAATACCAGGACCCAAACCACCTCCCCCTTCTCAGAGGGCACGTCTTCCCGGCTGGTGCAGCAGCTGCTGAGGAGGAGCCCAACTGCCACTGCCCAGCCCCACCACTTTCTGCTGCTGCCTCAGGCTGTTACTCCCTACACTGCAGCTCTTCACCCCCTGCCTGCCAGGACACCCCACGGTTCCAGCTACTGCTGCAGAGTTTCTGCTCCCTCTTGCTTGCTGCCCCGGTTGAGCCCGCCCTGCCATTCCAGCTTGCTGCTTCCCAGGCTCCTGCTGCAGCTCTCTTTGCTACCCAGAGGAGGAACTGGATCAGCTGCCATGGGCATTTGTAAAGGAAGCCCCGGCTCCCTCCCTTTCTGCTGAGCTCATCCACCATTGTCCCCGTCTGTCACAGCGCCCCCTGCAGCTGTGGAGGAATCATCGCTCCTGCCCTGCCCGGCCAGGAGCCACCAGCGCCCCTGGCGGCTGTGACTGTAACTGCACCTAAGGGGAAAGTGTTTTGACAGCTGGGGGAGAAGGCTGTTACTGGGTTCCTGGTTTTGTTTGTTGTTGGTTGCTGTTGTTGCTGTTTGTTTGCCTTGTTATATATTCTTGTAAAGAACTGTTATTCCTTTTCCTATATCTTTGCCTAAAATTCTCTCAATTTTGAGGTTACAATAATTCAGAAGGAAAGGGGTAATATTCTCCATTCCATGGGAGGTTCCTGCCTTCATTGGCAGACAGCTGTTTTTCAAACCAAGACAGCATGTGAAGCAATATCCATCTGTGTCCATGTAAGGTGCTCCTTTGGCTTTGTCACTGTCAACTTTGTGCAGCTGAATCAGATTTCTGAAGTGGCAAAAAAGGGTGTTTTGCCTGGCAAAAGCAAAGCATTAGGTTGCTGATAGGTCTTGTTGTGTCTATTGTGTTTGATCTAGGAAGCAACAAAGAATAACTCCATTGTGACATCCATATTCCTCCCAGGTAGTAAAGCATGTTAGAATTTCTGTGATCCCTTTCTCTGAGGACTCAAATATTGTTCCTTCTAGGCTCAGGAAATTAATTTTGAGCCTCCCTTTCTTTTGGGTTGTAGTTTCACATGAGCTATCCCATCATCAAAAGCCCTAGTTTCTGTATCCTGAGTGTGTCTGGTGTAATTAATTCTCTCTAAGGTTCTGTCTGCATTAGCCAATTGGACTTGCCCATGGCTGCTCTTCAGCACTGAGATCAACTGGCTCTTGATACCCCTTTTCCACACTATTGAAATCTATTTGTCACCAAAACCTTGTGTGTGGGCATCTTGTGCTATTTCCCAGACTATGCTTAGTGGCACTTGAGAATGGGGTTGGTTCAACCAGGACAGAGGCATCCCAGGGGAAGCTCAGCAGCACTGACACTGACTCACAGTCTGAGTCCTCATCGTGTTTAGTTTACTGGAGTAGATGATGCTCAAAAGACTATACTGGCCATTAATTTTCACAAGGTATTTGCTTATCTTCTAGAGTTTTTTGATACTATACAATTTCCTCAGAAATTGGACAGTCCTTGCCCATTCTGATTGTCTAGAAAGAAGGCTCCAAATTAGTTTGGACCACAAACCTTCAAAGTCCTTGAAACTTCATTAAGACCAAGCTGCATCTTTCCATCTCCCTTTATACTGAACATATTATGAAGGATCTATCATTCCTTATCTTTTATGCATCAGTACATGTGGCTTTGCACACCATGTCTTCAGAAACAATGATATGGGGCACATTCTCATGCAGGAGCAAAAGAATATGCTTTCCATCTTTGATTTTTTCCTAATGAATCCTATTTTTGGTAAGGATAAGGTAAAGAACATGTCTATCATTGCTTTTCTTGTGCAGATGTCTGTACAATCACAATAAAACAACAGCAATAATAGACTGACAAGCAAATTTGTGTAGTGCTCCAGAAGCCAGAAGCTTTTACTGGTAGCATCTTTACTGAGAGAAATGAGACCCATAATTAGCTATTTCTTAGATTCCCAGCCTCTTTGCAAGAAAGGGTCTTTTTTGTCTCTCATCTGAGGACTGGGGAAATATTTTTGGTAGAAAAGATCTTTATCTTCATCATGAGAAATGCTGTTGTGGAAAGTATCTAAATTTCCTCATCATATCAGGAGAAGCATCAGTAAACCAGGTTGGATGGGGCTTTAAACAACCTGATGTGCTCCAGACTCTTCCCCAGCTCTGTTGCCATTCTCCGGACAAGCTCTGGCACCTCAATGTCTTTCATGCATGTGCCCACATAGTGCTCTGCATTGGCACAATCACAGGGAATGAAGAGACCTTACTGCCTCTTTCTTCTCCCAGAGAACCCAAGCTAGAGACTCAGCCTGCTGCTTCTTGGAAAAAAGAAAAAAGAAAAGAAAAGAAAAGAAAAGAAAAGAAAAGAAAAGAAAAGAAAAGAAAAGAANAAAGAGAAAAATAGTGTGAAAACAACTTAGTAAGCATAATCTGGAGCATTCACCTCTAATCCTTTCTATGAGGTATCTGTTCTGCCAACAACCAGAAATTTCCAGCAGCAGCTTTGCAGATTGCTTACCTACCATAATGATGCCAAAATTATTTTTGCTTTTATATATTCTTTATATATATTCTTAGCTCTGTAGACTATTATTATACAATTATATCGTTTCCTAACTGATACTTTTCCTATCAGACAAATTCCTGAAGGCCTGTTCTAATCTTGCTTCTTCTGGGAATGAAGACCAAGGCACCTTCCCAAGATGCTTTCTCATATATTAAATATTAACAACTAGCAAGGAGGGAGGCTTCAGAAGGAGTTGAACCAAGAGGAGGAATTACTTCCTTACCTATATTTCTAATTGGGGATTCTTGTCAATTATGCTAATTTGCCAAACATAAAAGTGTACTTGCCCTGTATCCCGTGTGCATTTTTGATGCATTTTCAGCATGTATTTCAGCATGTTGTGCAGTTGGAGGGACCCTTCATTAAACGGTAACTTGCATGTTTATCACCTTAACCTTTTTTGGCTCTTGATTTTAGGGGCTTAAGGCAACAATATCAGAATGGCCAAACTCCCTTGACTAGTGAAAGTCTCAGTAAAGCACTCTTCCTTTCAGTGAATACCCACATATTTCCAAAGTATTTTTTTTGTTAGGGAGAGTAGTTTTGCTTCATTTAGCTGACAGTCAATTTCAGTGATGCTATTTTTCTGCAAGTTCTCAGAATCCTGTGAGACAGACAAAAAAATTGGTTTTGCACATTTGCAGTGTGAGAATTATTGTTCAAAATAATAGAAGAGAGAACAAAGCAAAAAATTACGAGATATGGTGGGACCAATAGTAATTCACTTGAAGAGATTCACATCTCAAAGTTTGTGCTTACTTTGTCTACACAGGGAAAAATGGCAAAGATATTAATTTCAAACATGTTTTTATGAGTAAATAGCACAAAATTATGTTTGAGATACTTAGAATCATAAAATCATAGTATGGTTTGTGTTGGAAAAGGCTTTAAAGACCATCTAGTTCCAAACTTCCTACCATGGGCAGGGACTTCCTCTACTAGACCAGGTTGTTCCAAGCCCTGTCCAATCTGGCCTTGAACAGGGATGGGGCATCCACAGCCTCTCTGGGCAACCTCTGCCAGGACTTCACCACCCTCATCCAGCCTAAGTGTTGAAAGCCCAAGATTTGTTACAGGATTCATAGCACTCTTGATGTGTTCCTCTGCCTGCTGGCTTGTGGTTGTCTTCTCCTAGGTTTTTACTTGGAAAGTATGAGTTTAAGCTATCTAAAAAGCCTCAGAAAGCTGGTGAGCAGCATTTCTTCCTCTCATAGTCATTCCCTGAATTCATCATACAATGCCTGAAGATCTTTGCTACGACTGTCATGTAAAGAGGTTGAGGAATGGGAAAGTCTGTGTTGTGTTGTGATTGCTTAAGGGATTCCAGACAAAACACCATTTCAGTGAGAAAATAGAACATATGTGGAGATCAGGAATCTAGAATTCTTCCCTTCCTCCCAACTGAATCTTCTATACCAGAATCAGAGTCAGAGCTCTCCTTTTGGCCTTGTTAATTCTAGGATGTGTAAGTGTTCTCTGCTGGGTCTGGCTGGGAGAGGAGTCTGTGCTACTGTGCTTGGGCAGGCAGGCAGGGTGTGGGCAGGAAGCCCTGAGACCTACCTTGCACTGTATGCATACTCTTCTCTTTGAAGGCACACTCATCTCTTGAAAAGCTCCTGCTTCTGCCTCATGTGTCATGGCATGGGTCGGAGCAGTGTGTGCCCTCTCAGACTGCTGGTTCAATGCATGGATAGCTTGAGCACTCAGCTGGGTATTCCAAGATCCCCCAAGACTGTCTTCCCAAGGACCAAGCAGTCCTAACATCTCTGGTATCACCCAAGAAACCCTCTGTTAGAACAGTGGTCATTGGTCTTAGTAGAAGCAGGACACAAAACCTGAGCAACACACAGGTGTGTTGGACACAGGCCAGTTGGAAGATGGACACCCAAGTTCAAGAAAGAAACCAAAAACCTCTTGTAAGTTCATCTGATGGTCTTGAAAAACTGAGGATGTACATTTATTACAGAAACTTAATAGGAAACTAAAGCTACATTCAATGCAGAGGATCCCTTACTTTATCTGAGTTGATTGTCTACTGAAGTATCTAAACTTGGGGCCAACCACCTCAACCAGAGCCCTGCTGGAAGGCACTTTAGCTCCCTTTTCACACATGCATGCAGGTTTCCTTGCTGAGGAAATCAGCACAGGAAGAGTAGAGGAAGAGGTGCAGCTGGGTCTCCTTCCTACACACATTTAGGAGTGAGAAATGCTGCCTGTTTCTACTATTTTGCTGTTTCCCGATGCCCATCTCACACTCCAACCATTTCAGAATGCAATTAATAAGTGACCTTCTGCTAAAAATCCCTCTTCCTTCCACACCCTTTTCCAGGTATGGATTTGGGGAGCAAGCTTGGGCATCCAGGCATTAACTAATTTGCACTTAGAAGTGTAATCCTCTGTTGGATCCCTGCTTCATTCAGTATGTAAATTGTTCTACTCTTTGTCCTCAAGGAGATTATTAGAACACTATCTTGGTGCACCCATACAACACGAACAGGACAGCAGCTGGTGAAAGGCCAAGTTGTGTAGCACAAATTGTTAGCCAGTGTCTCCCGGATGAAGGTTATAAGGGTTTTCATTTGCTTTGAATACTTCAAATATTTTGTGGTTGTTACATGCTCTTTTCTTAAGTGTCCCATACAGGACCACTGTTTATATGTGTATATATATATACACACACACACATATATAGGTGAAGAGACAAATTATTTGTGGTTTCTTTCATTAGCAACAAGAAAATAGGTAACAGATCTTTAAACTTAAAACTAAAATGAAAAATCCATTATGCAGCAAAGAGTTTTGAATAATATCTTTCAGACTAACTCCAAGAAAGGCAAACAAGTCCCCTTATTTTTTAAGTGATCCAAAGCCCTGAACATCTGTCCCAAAATATTCAGGCTCCATGCAGCCAGCAAGAAAAGGACTGGAGGTTAAGGGCTTAACCTTCCTGAAGAAACTGTACTTGGCCAAAAACTACTTTGGCTCAAAGGCTCACTGGGGGATGGGCAAAGTTTCAGCCCAGAGCAGAAACTGATGCCAGTAGCTTGCTCAGATGCAACATTTTAACTGGAGTTTTTTTGAGGGAGGGTTGTTTTTGTTTTTCTATTGCTTCTCTTTGCAAAGTTGAAACTTTTCAGTAACACTCTGTTTCATTCTTTCATATAGATTATCAGACAGACCCTTAAGAAAATCAAACAAACAAACAACATGAATTCAGAGTCAGCAAGTTTGTAATGAAAGGTGGAGCGGTGACCTCTTGACAAAACTTCAGCTGAGATTTTGGCAGAACTAAAAATAAAGAGCTGTTTTCCTTATTTGCTGCCAGCATTTTTAAGTTTCCACCGGCTTCACTGGGCACCAAACAGGCATTAAATGTGGACAGTATAATTTCCAGCACCATGCATGGTGTATGGTTCCCCTGACAAGGCTGTGTTTGTGGAAAGTATTGTGCCTCGTGGTCTTTAACTAAACACACGTGAAGATCACACAGGTGAGTTTATTCATCAAGTCTGGGATTACTTCAGCTGTCACCATGGAATAAAAAGATAAACAGAACTAATAAAGTAATGAACCTTAAAAAATCTTCCCAAGACTTCAGCCCATCTATAATTTGCACAGTGATTTAGCAGAAACTGCACTTGTAGGGGCAAGGAATATGGGGCTCTGAAGCCAGTTATTTGGCTTCATAATAAGGTTGGCAGATGTCTCTCCATGTGTCTAAGTTAATGTCTATCTAAAGGCACCACTAAGTCTGTCTGATAGCAAAAGAGGGTATCATTGAGGGGTCAGAACCTCAGAGTTGCAGTGTCTTACTCTCTCCATAGTTTTAAGTTGTTTATTGAAACCCAGACTTTGTTTCCTGGTCCAGCTCAGATGTAACCAAGTGCAACCCACCCCTCTGACCTTGTGAAATTTCCATTATTTATATCTTGAAGAATTAACTTCAATATGGGACACAGAACTGTCTCCTAGGCTAAATCTTATAAACTCCATGATTTCTTTTATGCCTAATCCACACCCATCTCCCACACCACCTTGAATCCCACCCAAATTAAGGGAATGGTTTCTTTATCCAAAACCCATGAAGTCCCCAAGAGGACTCACAATATCTGTGATGTTATGTCTATGTGGTTATACCAAGTTTATGTTCTTTCCTGCTTTACAGTAGTGGAGGGAATTTGCTCAGGGACTTCAGTCTACAAAACACCAGCAGGCACCTCTAGTCTGCATTAACATTCAGAGTGAAGGCAAAGGTGCTGAAGAATAATAGCAAGATGATTGTTCCATAGTGTAGTGCTCTCAAAGGAATCCTGGGGAGGACAAAAGCTGCTTTGCCAGGGAACTAGAGATTCACAGCTGGAGGGGATTGACTCACATATAGAAACTGAAGGGCTGAATAGAGTCTAAAACTAAATAATAATAAAAGTCATTGGCCTTTTTTTGATAGGGGAAATTAATTTCTGCTCGGGCTGAGTGGAATAAGTGGGTTGGAATAATCATAAGATGTGGCTGTTGATTATATTAACTAGTGTATTGGGTCAGTCAGGAAATACCAGCTCTGCTTCAATTACATAAATGGGGAAAAAAATGATTCAGGGTTCTTGTTAAGCAGCAGAGGGAGACAGTCAGTGATGTATCATACTTTCATCCCTGCACACCAATGTAATTTGCTCAATGGGTAAGTAACCATGTAAAGTGAGTCCAGAGGAGGCCACAAGGATTCTCCAAGGAATGGAGCTCCTCTGCTCTGGAGACAGACTGATATGTGAGGGAGTTCAACCTGAAGAAGAGGAGGCTTTAGGAAGACCTCAGAGCACCTGGCAGTGCATAAAGGGCCTCCAAGAAACCTGAAGAGAGACTTTGGAAAAGGCCCTGGAGGGACAGGACAAGGGGGAATAGCTTCCCACTCCCAGAGGGCAGGGTTGTTCGGGGTATTGGGCAGGAATTCTCCGCTGTGAGGGTGTTGAGGCCCTGGGACAGGTTGCCTAGAGAAATTGTGTCAGCCTCATCCCTGGAAGTGCTCAAGGCCAGGTTGAGCAGTTTTTGGAGCAATCTGGTCTAGTGGAAGTTGTTCCTGTCCACTGCAGGAAATTTAGAACCAAAGATCTTTTAGGTCCCTTCCAACCCAAACCACTGTTAGTCTATGATTAGTATTTCTATTTCATGTCCAATCTCAGTGCTTTAGGTTTTTGTTTCTAGACCAGTTCTTTCCTTATTTCTCCAGATTCACACGAGTACAGTCCATGGGAATCAAAGTATTTCTTGAAGTAAATCTGGTGAAGCATCAAGGGAAACTGGTGCAGTTATTAGTCCTCCTGACTCAGTCTGTAAGAAATGCAATCAATATGGCACTGTCCTGCATGTTATCCAGTGTGGATATGTGGATAGAAATAACTACTAATGACCAAGCAGATTGGTTGCTTCCTCTGCTGCACCAGGAAACCAACACAACACAAGGTTCATTCTCATTTACCAAAATCTTGGTTATCCTGGAGCTTTCCCTCCCGGTGTATCTAGGAACTGTGAAAAACATGGCATTGTCTTGGCCATTAAAAGTTGGGCATTGGGTACTTACTGAATTCCACGCCTAACTGCCTCCCTCTCCACAATACAGACCAAAGCTGCAGATTACCTTTGCTCAAAAGATTACTCTAGACCTGTCTCTTTTCTTAGCACCATTTCTTTCACTTTCTGCCTTATAAATGCTGCATGCTTCTCACAGCAAATAACATAGGTATCTGTGTGCCGCATTACATAGGGCACTGGCTTCTTTTCTCCAGCCCTTTAGTCCTATTTCACCACTGTAAAGTCTTATGAACTTCTTTTTCTCTCTCTTGCAGTGTTTGCTTTTGGCCTGGAATAGCTGGGGAATTTACACTTAAAAATTAATTATCAGGAAGCCTACGCATTGATTTGTAAATGTCAGAGTCTTCTAATCTGAAAGACAAATCTTATCTGGTGTGTGGCAATAATGTGCAGGGGTTTCTGGTCAACACATTTTTCTTTGTCCTTTCTCAAAGTCACTTCTGATTCCAGGGCTTTATGCAAAATGTTGAGTTTCATAGAATCATAGAATGGTTTGGAAAAGCTGGTGTTGGAAAAGACGTTAAAGATCATCTAGTTCAACTCCCCTGCCATGGGCAGGGACACCAGGTTGCTCCAAGCCCCATTCAGCCTGGCCTTGAACACTTCCAGGAGTGGAACAGCCTGTGCCAGGGCCTCACCACCCTCACAGGGAAGAATTTCATCATATAAGCTCCCCTTCAGTTCCCTGTAAGAACAAGAGGGAGGATCAGTGAGGGCCCAGAGGGATTTGACTGCCTCAAAATACATCAAAACAATATTGTTGGGGGGGCAGGTGGATGACATAAATTTGTACCTTTGCCTACACAGCTGCTGGTGCTCTCGTGCTGCACTGCAGCTGAGTGCCTTGGCTGGCTGCTGAGCTGCTGAGCTCTGTGGTGGTAATGTTGTCAGAATTATTTTCGCTTTTATATATTCTCTATATTCTTTACACATATATTTGTAGCTCTGTAGCCTATTATTGTATTTGTAGCTGGTCCCAATACTTCTCCCTACCTTTTTCCTGGGCAGAAAAACATATTCCAGACCTCCAAGCCCTGGGGGGGTACACAGCCCCTGTGGTATCTTTGTTCTTCCTGGGAACCAAGGTTGAAACCAGCTGTTTGAGACACATTTTCATAAACAAAGTTTAGTTCCCATCTGGCGAGGAAGGATTTAGAAAGGGGCTGAACTGGGAAGGAATTGCCTCAATACTTGTGCTCCTAATTGGTGACTTTTTGTCAATCATGCTAATTTGCTAAACTTTTAAATCTGTTTTCACCCTGGTGGGAGTGGGCACTTAGGCATTTCCCATATCTGGCCCTTGGAGGCCTCCAGTAAAGACCAGTCTTTGTATTACCTCCCAGACTAATATTATCTCGAAAGTGTGTTTTTTCATTTCTAGGTTCTTTAAGGCATCAGTATCATCTCTTGTGGTGGTTTCCAGGCTGTTAATGAGCAGGCACCCAAAAAACAGACTCTCAGACACACCCTGGGGATGTCTCCATCTTGCACACATTGAGATCACACATTGATGAAGTCTTTGTCTGGAGGTTGTGCAACTGTCCTTGCAGCAACTGGAGTCCACTCTCATCCCATTCTCTTCTTGTGCAAGTCAATGGAGCTGGACACTGATGGAGAAGTGTGATCGTAACTGAGCCAAGCAGTGTCACCAGGATGTACTCTTAGGTGTCTCTTCACCCATGACACTTGTGACACTCATGGCACCACTCACTGCACTGCACTGTTGACTATTTTGACATTGGGTGATGTGTGAGCAACAGTGCCCTGAAGCCTGGGAGAAGAGATGAAGTGGCAGAGCAAGGATTTGACAGAGGCTGGGCTTGAAATGAGCAAAAGTGATCAATTCTGAAATCCTAATCCTACTGATGTGATTTTCTAGTAGATTTTTTGAGACAGCTTCTAAGCTCAATTTTGCATAATACTGGTAAAAAAAAGTAGTAGAGGTTCTTTGCTTTGCTCAAATTACCCCTGAACTCAGTTTTCTGAATCTAGTGTTTGGCTATATGTTCTGAGGTGAAATCCACATGTATTGCCTGACAGATATGGGTTTTGGTAACCCAGATGTTTTCAGAGTTTTCTTAGCTGTAATTAGGTACTGAGGACTTGTGGCCTAAGAAGGTTTAGAACTATTTCAAATTATCTTCCCCTAAATTGTGATAGTAATTTCTGAGAAGGGCAAGACATACTTGAAAACCCACTTCTACCTTTGTGCGTGGGTAGAGGTTTGTATGAGTCTAAGCTGGTCTCAGTCACCACGATCCCCCTGCCTGCAGATCTGGAGGGTAAAAAGTCCCCCAAACCTGCTTGTGCCACCACAAGCGATGCCACTCGGAGATATGATGCAATGTTTCCTCCAGCAGCAAGGTCTCCATTGCATAGACTGCTTCCATTTCTTCATTTCCTCTGCCTTAGCCTGACATCGTCTCCTGCTCTCACTCCTACCTAGCGACCTTTGCATCCTCAAAGCGCTTTCATTTTAGTTAATTTTATCAGTACTTCAGTTTGCAAACCTGTTGTGAGAACATCTCATTTCTGTGTCTGGTGGAAACTGGGCCTTGTTCACAAAAAAGGGGCTAAAGTGTCATATTGCAGCATCACACAAAATTAACTGCTGATGAAGCTCACAAATTTACAGGTCTGAAGGCAATAAACACTTAAACTCTTCATTCCCAAAATCTGTAAGGGATTTTGAAGGCTTGAGCATGGGATGGATTCACATTAAGCTTTGCAGAGAGGTCAGGTTTCTTAAGATGTTGTTCCAAATTTGGCTGAAACTGAACATAAAGAAACACCATTTCTATCTAGGAGTTGTCTTATAGTCAGTGATAAGCAGAATCTATCAGGTAGGAGCCTACAGAGCATTAAAAGGTTAAACAAAGGACACTGTGATGTCCTAAGCTGAATTCTTCTGCCTAGGAGAGGTCTTCTGCTATTCAGACTGTGAGGGGACTGGATATCTGGGATGTGTCTGCAGTAGGATGTGCCAGTGAGTGATAGTTTCTTCCCAAGATTTTTTTGGTGTCAAGATAAATCATCTTGTGCAAGTCTTTGGAATAATGAAAATAAAATTGTTCCTTCTTACTTCATTTTCCCGGGATGTGCTCCCACCGCAAGACCAGAAGAAAACAAGTCACCTAAGGAAGCCATTGATAATTTCACCTCAAATTGGCGAAAATTGCTCAAAGTGAGGCCTGACACATTTGTTGCAACAACTTGCCACAAGATTTTTGCCTGCTTTTTCCTCTTTTAAGGATTTTTCTCTTCATATTTCACATTCAGCCTGTTACAGCTCACTTTGTTACTTGCCATTTTGATGCCACTATAATTCCTTGGAGGTACATGTGATTTGTATGGCTGCTGGAGTAAAGACACTCTAATCTGCAGGGCTTGATGCAATGATTGATTTGAACCCAACTGTTTTCCTACTGGAGCATACCATATATTCATATCTCATGGTGATGGATAAGGGTGTCAACAGTGTTTGGGGATAATACCCGGGTGCAGGTCACCCTTGAGGGGAAGGGATGGGAGGGAGCCTCAGGACACATCATCTGACACAATGACAGCGATTGCAGTTCAATCATAGCAGATCATGCTGTACGTGTCTGCAGTTGATGCACAACTTAAGAGCTCTGTTTGGGTTTGCTCTGAGGAGCTGGGAGCTTTCAGACACCAGGAAAGGATACCAGATGCCTTGGAGATGATGACCAGCAATTTTGACTCAGCTTGACGTGAGTGAGAAGAACAGAGATAGGAGCTCTCTTCCAAAGCCCTTGTGAGTGATGATGGGCTCTGGAATGTGCTGTGCATCTTAAGATGACTAGGTGGCAAGCACAGTCTTTCCATCACCTCCAGCCCACTCTGGATGAGGCCCAGGACGTATCATCATGGCTGTGGTGTGTGGCATGGTCCCACTGTATACATGACTCTGTTATCAAATAATGTTTCTTTTAAGGATGTAGCCAATTGTGCAGCAAGACTGCGGAATTACAGGGAGCAGACAATGTAAGCTGGTTAATCATTTTAAACCACACATTCCTCCCCCCACTTTTCTTTTGAGTTTAATTTTTAAAATGGTCTGTAAGGTTTCTTGCCAAATACCAGTTCGTCACTTTTTTTGGTGAAACTTTCACAGCTGGGGACTTTCCATGGTTATTTGGAAAAAGTGATGCAAATTGTAAATCATGTCTTAATTTGACTTAAAATATCTAAGCCTCAGACAACATGTCATCATACTGAAGTTAATACACATGCTCAGAAACTCAGCAGGCATCCTTTGAAAACTCTCACCTGCAATAGAAGTCCCATTTATTTTTATAAAAAATAGTTGAATTCTATAGCTGATCCTAAAATGACATAATTAAATTTATGCATCAGATAAATCTTTTTTCTCCTTCTTGACTGATAACAGAACCATACAAGAGAATAACTGAGGAGGAATAAATGGCTGTTGAACAATTTTAATGGTATTTCAATAAGCAATAATGGTAAGTTAGCTACATTTCTTTTTGATTTGTTGGTCTGATAGAGAAAAAGCATTGCCTGGAGTTCAAAACCTATATCTCCAGCTACATACAAAGTCATGGAGTCATAAAATTATTTAGGTTGCAAGAAACCTTAATGATCATCCTGTTCCAATGCCCTGCCACGGGAAGGGACACCTTCCACTAGACCAGGTTGCTCCAAGACCTGTCCAACCTGGCCTTGAACATTTCAGGGATGGGGCTGACACAGTTTCTCTAGGCAACTTGTGCCAAGGCCTCAACATCTTCATAGCCAAGAATTTATGCCCAGTATCCCATCAAACCCTGCCCTCTACCAGTGGGAAGCCATTCCCCCTTGTCCTGTCCTTCCAGGCCCTTGTCCAAAGTCTCTCTCCAGATCTTTTGGAGCCCCTCTATGCACTGGCAGGTGGTCTGAGGTCTCCCTGGAGACTTCTCTTCTCCAGGCTGAACACCCTCACTTTCCCAGCCTGTCTCCAGAGCAGAGGAGCTCCAGTCCTTGGAGCATCCTTGTGGCCTCCTCTCTGCTGGAGCACTTGCCAGTGAAGACCAAGACAAAACATCATTTTATATTTACCCTTCTCCACATCCTGGGTAACCAAGTCTCCCATCTCCTTATGAAGAGGCATACACTTTTCCTAGTCTTTCTTTTATCACCAAAATATCTTTAGAAGCTTTCCTTGTTGCCTTTGGCATCCCTGGCCAGATTTAATTCTACTAGGGCTATAGCTTTCCTAGCTGATCACTGGCTACTCAGACAGCTTCTTGGCATTCCTCCCATGTTACCTTTCCTTGCTTCCATCCTCTGAAGGCTTCTTTTTTTGTGTTTGAGTTTTTCCAGGTATTCCTTGTTCATCCATGTAAGCCTCCTAGTGTTTGTGTCTGAATTTGTCTTTGCTGGGATGCAGTGCTCCTGAGCTTGGAAGAGATGATCCTTGAATATTTAAATGCCTTCTTAAGCCCCTCTTCCCTCTGGGGCTTTATCCCATGAAACTCTTCCAAGCAGATCCCTGAAGACACCAAAGACTGCTCTCTTGAAATCCATGACAATGAGTTTACTGTGTGCCCTCCTCTCTGTAAGGCTCTTGAGCTCCATCCAATACTTCATGGTCACTGCAGCCCAGGCTGTCCTTGAGCTTCCAATTCCCCACCAGCTTCTTTCTCATTGTGAGTGAGAACCAGGTCCATCATAACACCTTTCATCCTTGGCATCCCTATGACTTGAAGAAGGAAGTTATTATCAACATTTTCTAGCAACCTCCTGGCTTATGCCCTACCGTGATGTCCCTCAAACAGGTATTGGTGTGGTTGAAGTTCCCCATGTGAACCAGGGCTTGAACATGTGGCTACTTCTATCTTTAGATGATCTTATCCACTGGTTCTTCCTGCTCAGGTGGCCTGTAGCAGAGCCCCACTGCAATGTCACCTGTCCCTTTCTCTCCTTTGATCCTGACCCATGAGCTCATCCTCATCCATCCCCAGGCAGAGCTGCATGCACTCCAGCTGGTCATTGACAACACCCACTGCTGTCTGTCCTTCCTAAAGAGTCTGTATCCCACCATCCCCACACTCCTGGCATAGCAGCCATCCCACCACATCTCCATGGTCCTGATAAGTTTGGGGTGCTGCATGTGTGTGCATGTCTCCTCTTATGTTCCCCATTCTGTGTGCATTTGCACAGAGGCATTTCAGCTGACTTAGTGGCTGGAGCAGCTTTGTACGGGTGCTCTTCTGCTGACCTGTCATCCCTCTCCAGGTACTGGGAATGTGTTGCTGTCCTTGGCATCAAACTGGTAGCAATGGGATGGATTGAGGTTTCAGCAACTTCAGTTTACAGCCCTCCTCACCAGGTTGGCCAACTTATAACCAAAATTGCATTTTTCCTTTTCTGACAGAAGGACCCCATCAGGCCCCAGCAGAGAAGCTTTCTCAAAGCAAGTCCCACATTCTAAATAACTGAATCCCTGGCTGTGGCACTAGTCCTGTAAGGATTTGTGGACTCCTCAGATTCAACCCCTTCAACTCCTCAGATTTCAAACCCCTTCCCTTTGACCAGGAACATCCAGGAAGAAACTATCTGCACTCCCAAGTCTCTTACCACCACACCCAGGGCCCTGCAATCCTTCTTGATACTCCCCATACTTCTCCTGGCTCCATCCCTGGTGCTCACATGAAATAATGGCCACGGATAACAGTCAGTGTGCTGTACAAGTCTCTGGGAGACAACTCTGGTACAGCATTCTCCTGTCGTATGCTGCCGTTGAGGATAGGGGGAAAGTTTGAGAGATTCTTGTGGGTTTTTTTTTTTAATCTCAGATCACCGCATTGCTTGTCTGAGTATTTCCCAACAAAAATACAGGACAGAATGTTTAACTAAATTAAGAATGCAAATGCATGTCATTCGGTGGAAGTATATCAGATGTCTCAGTTAAATGGCATCCTACTAAAACTGCGTTCTCTGCTTTTGAAATCTGACAAAAGGCATGTGCCTATACTTGTACAACTTTTTTATTCTTGCTTTATTATACCAAAAAAAAAAAAAATTGTCATACTTTGGATCTTGAAGGGATTCATAGGCGTTTATTCATGATAGATATTTAAAATAGTAATTTAAAAAAATTAAAATGAAATTTCCCCAAAATGCAATGGGACAACATAGATATTACATCAAAATTATATTCTAAGTCTACTGAAAAACAACTTCTTGGTAAGCAAAATATTCAAAATTACAAGTATATGATAGTATATTGCACTAGAATTTTTATATTCTGTAGATATTCTGTAGATATTTCTGTAGAAAAACCACAGAATTTTCTTTATTTTTAAACCATGTTCTCAAATTAGACCTTAAAACCTATATTTAGACTCTTCAAGGCAGATAATATTTCAAAGGTGCTGAGCACCTCTTCTTTCCATGGCCACAGAAAGCTTCTTGACACTCCTCTGAATGAGATCACATTTCTCAGAAGACCTAAATATGGTTATAGGAACCCAGTTTTGACTCATATGCCTGCAAATTTCACTCAGTAAAACGGTGTCTCTAAAATGAAGACAAACTAAACTGAACTCTAAAGTAAAGTAACCGCAATGCTTCAGGGAGTTGTGAGAGATGTACATGGTTGTTGGGATCCTTTACAGGGAAATATAGGTTTGCCAAGGAATTTGATCACAAAAGCTGTGACAAAGGCACCTCCAGGAAAGGTAACCAACGGTAACAAAGTTTATTAATTCTGCCATGCCCAGAATATAGAGGCTGGTATTGAGTCCTTAGAAATTGTATCATAAGGAATCAAGCAACACTTGAACATTGCTCCCCATCCTGCTCTGAATCCAGGCAGAACCACTCCAGCAAAGAGCAGAGCTCATCCCAGGATGAGGAAAAATCTCCTTGTTGGGTCTTTTTCACCTTATTACAGTTGAAGGAGTCCTTCTGCCATTTTAAGGTTCTTGTGGTTTCAATCTAGAGACATTGCAAAATTCCTCATCTCTTAGAGCTCTCCATGCAACTGGAACCTGGTCTCTCCATGCTACTGGTCTACTGGAACCATCTCCATGAAAAGGAAAAAAACCAGTGTCTGGGCTAAAGAAACCTGTGCATCTCCAAGCAGTCGTTTGCAAGTGCAAGGTGCCATGGAGGGGTATCAACTGGGTCATGATTTTTCTTGTAGGCACCTGCCCATTATTGAAATGCCATGAGATCACTGAATACATGCCAGTGGACCATCTCCAGATGAAAATGCCCTCTTCTTACCACTGGCTTTCTCCTAAAACCCACAGCTCATAGCAAAAGTAGAACCAGGTGGTGTTTGGGTTCCATCTCTGGAGCAGATTTCATTTGTGTCAAGTCTCAAATCCATGGGCTATTTGTCAGATTCCTATTCCTTTTCCAGGAGGAAGCTGGAAGAGCAGTTCATCTTCTCCATTGCTCTTTTGAGTAACTCAGAAGTGCAGTAGTAACTTAGGGAACAAAAAGTAACACAAAACATAGATTGCAGGATATTTGGGGTTTTCCACTCATGGTATATCAATTGCACACATCATACACGAAGCATGAGCCTGATTCCACACAGATCCCCCAGAGTCTTCACTGGCACTGGCAATACTATTGCAGCAGAAAGTTGTTGCATTTCCTGTAGCCCACAATGTGTTGACTTCCTACTGCTACAGAGATGTAAGTATGATAAATAACAGGGTCTGAGTCAGATTAAAGTCATGGGACCTCAGACCAGATTGCCAGTTGGAACTTTTAAAAATTTGATTTAATTTAATTATGTTTTATTTTAATTTATTTTGTTTTATCTTAAAGAAAGGCTTCTGGCTTTGCTGCAATTGCCAAATGGCTGTCATGTTCTGGGCAAGACACAGATGTGATTCCTCACACATGACTTTAGATATTTGTGCTGATGTCTATACCTGATTAAGTCATTCATGACTGCCCTTACAGTCAGCAGAGAGAAGGAGGCACTTTAAGGCTGATTTATTTTAGACACTGCCTTCCCAAGAAGGTGAATCGCACCCCAAGAGTGTCTTCCCTTGGGTTACAAGAAAAGCCCAGAGTGACTCAAACCAAAGGATGCTTTTGGTCAGGCTCATCCCAACCTTGTGTATGCCTCTGTTTCCCCTTTGTTAAAATGGGCCCACTCTCCTACCAGGAAAATATTGCTTGAGGTCAGTGCTCTTTGAATGCAGTAACTTGCACCTCACAACTGGTGGTTCCACTGTCAAGGCCCTGGTGTGATCAGAAGTGCTATGGAATATGTTAGACAAAATTATTTATAAATTAATTTGTGGTAGTGCTTAAGAAGCCAGAAGGATGAAATATGATGCTGCAGAGTATTACATCTAAGTGGTTCCAGTGGTTTTTGAACTCTGATTTCATAGAAGCATAGAAGGGTTTGGGGTGGAAGGGGCTTTAAACATCACCCAGTTCCATTCCCTGCCATAGGAATGGACAACTTCCACTAGACCTGGGTGCTCCAAGACTTCTCTAACCTGGCCTGGAACACTTCCAGGGATGGGGCAGCCACAGCTGCTCTGGGCAACTTTTGCCAGGGCCTCACCACCCTCACATCCAAGAATGTATTTCCAATATCCAATCTAATCCCACCCTCTGTCAGTTTGAAGCTGTTTCAACCTTAATCATTTCAAATTGGAATGGAAAGACATTTAAGAAGCGACATTTTCCATGTTACCTTCAATAAACATGTTCTTAGGTTTCCCCAGATAATCTATTCTGCTGTGCTTATATTTTTGAGCAGCAGATATAGAAATTAGGACCAAATGTCAGGCATTGGACTATCTGCAGTTCAGTATTGATAACCTGTTTTTTGTAGTCTTTCCCAGGACAATTTGCTGGCTTCTTTTTGAACCATTTAAAGCCTTTGTTTCATGGAATAGGACATACCAAGGCTTGATAGCACTATTTATACTGGGCAAATTTCTCTGTTAAGCTGACAGATAAAAATGTGGATTAACCATGGGTAAATCCTAAAGAGACTACAAGAAGGGTGGAAAGGGGCTTTTGAGCTGGGCATATACTGAGAGGGCAAGGGGCAATGGCTTGAAACTGAAAGAGAGTGGATTTAAACTGGAAGAAATTCTTGGCTTTGAGGGTGGTGAGGTCCTGACACAGGTTGCCTAGAGAAGCTGTGGCTGCGCTATCCCTGGAAATGTTCAAGGCCAAGTAGGACAGGTCTTGGAACAACTAGATCTAGTGAAATGTATCCCTGCCCATGGCAGGAGGTGAAATTGGATGATCTTTGAGGTCCCTTCCAACCCAAACTATTCTATGATTATTAAATCAAACTCACACCTGAGTTTGGAACCTGCCTGGTTGCAAGGTGATTGCTCCAACATGAGGTTTTCAAACCTTGTCCTACCAGTTCCCACCCAAGACAGGGGGCCTGGTGGTGGTGTGAAATCTTGTCCTTTTTTCTCTGTCAAGCAAGGGTCACGTCATCATGATACCGGAAAGGTAAAGTCAATACAAGCTAAATCCATGCAGGTGAGAATCACTCCACGTGAAGTGTTCATGAGAATAAAATTATGAAAATCATTTAAAAAGTTTAGTTGATGCTGACTGGTAGAGTGCTCATTAAAAAAAAAAAAAAAAAAAAAAGTAAAAAAGTAAAAATTGGACTATTGCTGTGTTAATTCACTCCCCAAGAATTTCCCTTCTTGCAGCACCAGATTCATGACTAAGACTTCTTTCCCAGCTTGTCTGTGCTGTAAGGGAGTAAACGAAAATAATTTTGACTGTTAGGGCGATAATTGTTTTCACTGGGGCTTTGTTTTGTTTTTTTTTTTCCTGGAATGTGAAGATGATCAGATTATGAGTGGGAAAAAATTATGTAAGTAAATAAAGTACAAGTACACATACTCCCAAAATATCCCCAGGTTCAGAATTGCTTACTGTTCCTCTTGAATATTTGGAGAGGGTATTAAAAGAACTCACACATCTGCAGTGTATCCAGTCTGCTGTTGGCAACACCTTCTTCTGTTGCTCAGGGGATCTTGATTTCTTTTAGTGAACTTCATAACAAAGACCCTCTGGAGTTTGATTTTCTCTGTTCCAGCCCCATATGACAGCAAGAATAGGTGTCCAATTTTAATATAGTTTATCTACGTATAGTATAGTATAGTATAGTATAGTATAGTATAGTATAGTATAGTATAGTATAGTATAGTATAGTATATATATATACACACACACTATATATATATTTAGCAATGTATAGTACCCTACATACTTTCAGTATTTCTGAAGGCATTTCTGCACCCAAATAACTACTTTCATTGAGAATTCTTTATTGATAATAGAATTTATTTCCCTAAAAATGTCATTTTTGCTAAGGTTCTGGTAGGGTCTGATGACTTCATCTCTGATCAGGGCTGTGTGAAATGTTCTACAAATATGTACTAATTGGCATAACTAGAGCAAGTAGTTAAAAATAGTGGGCAAAGAAGATTTATTCTTCTGTATACTGTGTGGGAACGGAAGCACAGAGAAAAATCTCCCAAGTGGGACATAGCCAGGAACTAAAACATGTCATTCAGGTCCATGTATGATTCCTTTAGAGGTCTAGGACATACCAAATACATCAACTGTAGGTGAAATCCAAACTTTTAGACTCAAACCAAAAAAAGGTAGGATAAGCATAAAGAAGCCTGAGGTAAGAAAACCATCTGATATTTGATAATGACTCAAAGAAAAAAAAAAAAGCCTGTGTTGATATATAAAGTTAGGAGAGATGGTTTAAATTTATTTAGAACTATTTTGTAAAAATCCTTATTTTACCCTTATCAAAACAAGAGTAGAGGAAGTTGCAATAACTGAAGCACCAAGATGTTGAAAATATTGCATCTGTTGGGCATGGCTGGGAAAACCCATAGCATGAATATGTATAAGTGAAAGAGTGTGCAAAATTACATATAACCTAGATGGAAAACCAGAAAAACTTGGATGAAGAAGACACTGTGGGAAGATGCTGATATCTTCCAGGCTTCCAGGTCATCCTGACCTCATCTTTTATAAAGCCTTAAAAATCTCATTTGCATTTAATGAAATATAAGCATTTTATGCCTTTTGACCACAGCCCTGGTCTGGTGGGCAGATGGATGCTCTTGCTTATGTACATGCAGAACCTCAGAGCAAGGTGGCCAGGTGGGTTGTGCTCACCACTGTGTGTTGGGTACCATGTTCTGTGCTGCCAGGTGCCCTTGGGACTTCTCTTTGTGTGTTTGTTCATGGCCTGCTCTCCTGAAGAGGATGGATGAAAAGGATTTTTCCCCCCTGGTGTTTTGAGACTTGCTATGCAAAATACAAGTCTCATATTTATGCTACAGTCTGGAGTGCAGATTGTAAGCATCTGCCTTCTTCCCTGCAAGCAGAATCAGACCACACAAGAGCAGTCTCTTACATGGACATCCCTAACTAACTAAATTGCATCTTAATATGTGAGGCCCTGCCACAAGCTGCCCAGAGAAGCTGTGGCTGCTCATGCCTGGAAGTGTTCAAGGCCAGGTTGGTCAGTGGTGGGAGTAACCAGGTCTAGTGGAAGGTGTCCCTGCCTCTGGCAGGGCATTGGAACTGGATAATCTTTAAGGTTTCTTCCTACCCAAACTATTCCATGATTCTATGACTTTATGATTCCATAAATACAGATCTTGCACTACCTGAAATGCCATTTCCCTCAAACACAGGCACTGTCACTGGGGCAAGGCTGAGAAAACTAAGCATGGGTTGAGTGTGCTCACAGGTCACTTTTTTTTTAATTGTTTTGTATCAGCAAGGAGGTTTGTTGTCTGATACTGAATTTAAGTTTTTCATTCATCATTGAAGCAAAATCTGTTGTAGTGCTATCTTCAGACAAGAACTTTTGAATTCTTAGTATTCTGTGCACTTTATAGACCTCAGTGGGTACATTAGTAAAAAAATGGAGATAGAGCCAGCAACAAGAAATCTGACTGATTTGAGTTGAGGAAAATGCATCTGGATTGGTATGACCATAATTCATTAGTCAACACTTGAACAGACCCCCAGAAGGTTTTTCTCATTGAAGTCACCAGAACACTGAGTACATGTTAAGTGTTTCAGATATGTCAAAGCAGAGAGGCCCATGCTAAATCCCCTGCACTTCAAATGGAATTTAAGCTCTGTGCTTACTAAAAATGGACACTTTGAACAGGATGTAATCTATAAGCCCTGGAGCAAATGATCAAAAAGTATATAAAATATTCCCTCCTGACTTGAGCTTTTCATTGAAAATCTCAGTGCCCTTTTTCTAACAAGGTCGTCACCCACAGCACAGATTGCAAGGTCACATTTCTAACTGGTAGAGAAAAGCCATTTTCTCTGGGCATCCTATGGGAACCAGCCAGCACATCCAATGTACAATGGCAAAGCTCTTCCAAGAAGTTATTTCTCCAGTTATAAGACCCTTTGAAGAAAGGCAGTGCCATCTCACCCCGACCAAGTATTCCAGAAGCTGCATTCCAGCAGCTGTCTATAACATTAGCCAAATATTTAGCTAGAGGTCTGAAGTTTGAAATACAGAGAAAAAAAAAGGCATGCTGCTGTACTGACTTTTCCGAGTTCCCAGTAAATAAGCTCTGTAGACCACAGAGATGATGTGCATTCACTTCACAACATGTTTGGTTACCGCTCTGAACACAAGAAAAATTTGGTGTGCGAGTGAATAAGCAAACATGGTCATCTTCTAGGAAGGAGACGTGAGGGTCCCATGTTCACCATGACACCAGATGCTGAAGGGTATAACTTCTCAGTCCAAATGATCAGACAAATTTTGGGTATTCTCAGTTCTTTTTCCAGGATGGATCTGTGGATGGATCCTGGAAATTTTAGCCATCTTGGACTTTGGATATCCAGCCTGGGTTTGAAAATGAGCAGTAATAAGGGACTTGAATGCACTCTTGGCATGGAAGGCTTCTGGGAGATAAAACTAGGTGTGAAAACACTTGGAAAACTCTAGCTACCTTGTCCCATACATTTCTCTCTAATGGCAGGAAAGGGGGATTGTGAATGTAATCCTATAATTTATCTCCCCAAATAATTCCCAGTTCCACCTCCCTGATCATCCTGAGTAAAGAAAAGCTAATTTATATTTAAGAATGAGCCAACTCCACAACTTTTTACCCTCTACTTCACATCGTCTTCCAGCACTGCCCAGGAAATCTTGCATGCACAGTCTCTTCCAGGACAGCCCCATGTGCACCCAAAGACAGACACGTCCTGGCCACCACAGTGTAGAACAACACCTGGAGCTGCAGTATGGAGTTGATGGATTCAATTGCATTTCTGAGAAGACACAAGCACAAAGTACAAATATATAGTGCCAACTACGTACTGGAGATAGAAATAGGATTCCCCATGGCCCCTGCCCTAAGGCTAGGCCTCTCTCCTTATGATGAACACCTTTAGTAAAGTAGTTGTGACTTTTCATGCCTGTTAGAGATCAGGCAAATGCTCTTCTTAATCCTGAGACCCTCTTTCAATGACAGTTGGCATGATGAAGTTTGTGTGAGTTTGTATTGCTTCCCAAGTTTCTGTAGAGGAAAGCTAAAACTGGGGCTAGCCCTTATCCTTGGAGTGGGACATGGCTTTTATGCAATGTGGTCATGTCTGCTTTGTCAGAAACCGTGGGTTCATCAATCAGCAATGGAAAAGGCAGAACTGGGTTGTGGTCCACCAAATGGTAACTGAGGCATGTTTCATAAATTCTGACATTTGAGCTGTTAGGTGAAACCATGTATTTCTTCACTGGAAAATGGCAGCAGAAGGAAGATTTGGGTAGAAATGTCTGTCTAGGAACATAAAGCATTTTTGTGCTGCTTGCACATTGCACAAACTTTCAGCATCTGTTTATTATTCAGTGCTGCCATGGAATCTTTCTGCACACAAGATGCTTGAGATAAGTTCATCCCAAGGTATGTGAGTGAAGGCAGCTGCAAAAGAATAATTTTCTGTAGCAGGAGGGCATGGTGAAAAAGACCTTTGCAATGAATTATGCTCTTACTACAGAGCGAAAAGAATGCATGGAATGATTTAGCCAAGCTGTGTATAGCCCAAGGCTCTGTGCCAAGGAACGAGGGAAGATAGATCCCTTTTCTAGCTTAGCCCCACCCAGCTGGAAAGACACTGGGCAAAGTGGCCGAAATAGAACAGATGGAAAATACCAAGAGTTGTGGAGAGCAAGAGCAGGGAGCAGGGAGAGCATCTGAAACATCTCTTGTGAGGAGTTTTTCTTCCAAGAGGAGGAAAAAGGTGCTTGGAATTGACACAGCAAACAAGGTTGTGCAAGTAGGTGTATAGATTGAGAGTCCCCAAGACAGAATCCAGTAAGGACATGAAGCAGCAGCATGCACATATTGTGCTTCAAAGTCTCTATTTCTGTAGAGACATGAAGGGAGTCATGAAGCTGTCTCCACTGGTAGCTGGTCTTTGTTGCAGTTAGTTTAACCCTTGAGGGAAGAAGGGATTTGAAAAGGACCTGCTGGGAAGTCATAGAAAAGGCTATCATGATGCTTTTTCCTCATGGAAACACAGAAAATGTAACTCTGAACATGTTGACAGCCATCAAGGCAGTGACAAGAAGTTGTGTTAATATCTGTAGGACTGACAGGAGGTGTTTAGATAAACACCAAATACTGTGGCTCTTTATATAAGGATGCATTACCTAAAGGGTCAAGGTAGTGAAGAGCACATAAAGTCCAGGCTCCATGGATGTTCATTTCACTATCCAAAACATTCAGGTTTTGCAGATCTCTGTGTTTCTTCCTGGTTTGCTCGAGCTTCTTTCTATTTATGGACCTCCCATGACCAACCCTTGCTTAATTTAGGAAATCTGTTGGTCCCTAACCATCAACAACAAGTTCCCAGCCATCCTGTAGCCCCTTGGTGCCCAGGCTGCAGCGTTTCTGGCCCACTTACCTGTTCTGCAGACAGTGTGTGAGGGACCAGCACATTCATGGCTTATAACTGAAGCCTCAGAAGTATTGACTTGTTCCACATGTTTCAGAAAACTTTTTCTGTAATCTAATGGCACAAACCCCTGCTTGGATGAAATTCCCAGTATCATTGTTTAACTGAACACATTTATTAGTGTACTTAAAATTCCTGTCTCACAACCTTTGTAATTAATAAACACCCAAGGTACATGTTTTGCAGGGACTTAAAAAAGGAAAGGCTTTGAGGACCATGAATACTTTTTTTGTTCATTGCAATTTCCATTTGAAAGGGGGTAGGTTTTTTTCCTCATAATCAGGGACAAATTAGGTATGAAAAATACAGAAAAGTTCATGAAAAGGGAGAGCAAATAGCACAACAAATGTGTTCATGTGGCTGAAGCACTTGACTGGAGGTCAAAGGGTCAGATTTTGATCCTAGCTCAGCCACAGAGTAGTCTGTGGTCTTGGCTATAATGCTTTGCTAGATCTGGACTACATACATTAGTAATTTGTAGTCTGTTGCAGGAGAAGGGAATACAGGTGACCTTGTCCCTGGTAAGTACCAGCTGTGTTAATTACCCAATTCAGCCTGGCCCCTGCTGAGTCACAGCTATATCCAATAAAGATAAGTGTGATAAAAGGGAGTGGGTTAGCTGGTAAAGGTATCATGAAGGAGGAGCAACCTTGAGGAAGAGGGAATGAGAGGTTCATGAAGAAGAAGTATCCTGGGGAAAGAGAATCACTGCTGTGAGGTCTGTCTGGGTCTGCAGTTAGAACCTGTTGTTGGAACCTGCAGTCATAGTCTAGTTAGGTAAAAGCCTGCAGTCAGAGTCTGCAAACTAATATATGCAGTCACAGTTTAGCAGGAAATAACCAGCAGTCAGAGACTGCAAGGGAAACCTACAGAAGGAGCTTGCTGCAGCCAGTCAGTGAATAGTTGGAGTCAGAATGGCTAAGTTGTAAAGAGGAATAAACCAGGACCCTTTTCATGCTGTGATAAACAAGAAGTCTGTGTCTCAGCTCATTTCTGCCCTTTAACAAGAGGGCTGCTGCAACAGTTTGTCACTGTTGTGATGGACATGACAGACAAAACTGCTACTCAGCTGCTGTCTAGACCTGAGGATACTACATTCCTCCTAGCTGGCACTAACATGTTTATATCTTCCAGCCAAGGCTTTGATTAGGCTTTACATCAAAGTCCTAAAGACAAGTCTTAGGTTGGTACCTTCTGCTACCTGATTCTACAGAGCAGCTCTGAGTCTTGAGCTGATACACCCTCCACAAGGGACAGCCAGGTGACAATGTTCATGTATAGACAGTTACTTCTTCACACAAGTGACCCAGGATCTTGTTCTTGCTCCACTGGATACAAGGAAGAGACTTGATTTGATACCCTAACATATCCAAGAATTTTCTCCCTCTTTCCCAGGACACAGGGCAGGGATGGGAAGTATTCTCTGAACAGAAATTTTGGGCAATGGAATCTAGCAACAAGGATAAAAAGTTTTGTGCTAAAGCAGGAGAGTCATGTCTTGGCTAGAAGTGTTTAAAGCATATTTCCATTTTCTGACCTAGCTAGTGAAAGGTCTTTGTTTCCCCAACTTTAGATCTCTTCTCTGCATATATTGTCTCAAGGAAGGCAGCACTTTGTACCCCGCAGATCTGAGGATTTCATCATGTGGCAAAGGGAAAAAAAAGGTATATTCTACAACAGTCACCAAATTCTTTTAAAAGCAGAACCTGAAGCTCTCAGAAGTACACACCTGCCCAGATCCTCTTGATTTCCACAGTATTTGGGTGCCCTTATCCCTCTTAAACCTGCTCAGCACATCAGCTGTAAAGTGGAGATACATCAAATGCCACCTTTGTGTGGTGTACATGGGATGATCCTTTGGAAAAGTAAGTCTCTTACCAAATGTTTACTCAGAGTTTGTAGCAGCTGCTGAAGTTCAGCCTGCATCAGTTGATAATGCAGCTGATGACTGAGAGCAGCCCTGTAGAGAAGGCTGGAGGGTAGCAGTGGATGAAAGGCTGGAGATGACACAGCAATGTGTGATTGAAGACCAGCCAACCATACCCTGGGCTGGAACACCAGAAATGTGACCAGCAACTTGAGGGATGTGACTCTGCCCCTCTGCCCCACTCAGGTGAGACTCCACCTGCAGAGCTGTGGTCCACATGGAGCTGCTGGAGTGAATTCAGAGGAGGTTATGGAGATGCTTGGAGGGCTGGAGCCCTTCTGCTCTGGAGACAGGCTGGAAAAGTTGAGGGTGTTCAGCCTGGGGAAGAGGAGGTTCCAGGGAGACCTCAGAGACTAAAGGAGGCTTATAAGAAAGATGGCAGCAAACATTATGGTAGGATCTGTTGAAATAAAGCAAGGCATATTGATTGTAAACAAAGAGAGGATAGATTTAGACTAGATTTTTTTTCTGTGATCTTGATGAAACACTGGCACAGATTGCCAGTGAGTGGCAAATGCCTCATCCCTGGAAATATTCAAGGCTAGGTAGGACAAGGCTCTAAACAAACTGGTCTAGTGGAAGGTGTCCTTGTCCATAGCAGGGTGTTGGACTAGATGACCTTTAAATGTCATCTCCCACCAAACTACTCTATGATTCTATGATGTTGTCAGGAGTCTGCATTGAAATGCTACAAGCCCTTAGAGAGCTGTCAGAACAATCAGAGGTGTTTTGTGAAGGACATAACTGCATAAGTCCCTGTCTGTCACGTATCCCCTTCAGATTTCCAAGAAGTGTTCTTGCCCTGAGAGCTTTCTGGATGTAAGTTTTGGGTCTTCACTTGCCTTGAAGCTTTCACTCTGTTTGAGGATCTGCAGCCAGTAGCAGTTTTCTTCCTAAAAAAAACTTTCACACACACCATGATGAGCATTGGTGAGCCATCGCTAACATTCTCAGACCACAGAAAAATATCATCATTTGGTGGCTCCAGAGATGACTGGAAGATATAAAAGGAGAAAGGGTGGAGCTGGGGGAGGTCCCAAAGGACAGAGAGTGGCCCGTTCTCACACAAGGACTGGAGAGTGTGATGCTGATGCCAGTCATTTGCTCAGGGCAAACCAAGGGCATGTTAACAGAAGTCAACAACAGAAATTAAACTGGGTGATTGGGAGAAGAGCCATTTCCAGAGATGCCATCACGTCACAGATGAGGTCCTAATGGGACCAATATGTTGAGAACTTTGTAGACTAAATATCCCACATCAATGTTCCATGCACTGGGGTAGAGAACGAAAATCCACCACAATCATAAGCTGAAGCGTTAGTCATCAACTATAGAAATGAAAGCTGACAAGGCAGCAGTTGCCTTGGTCAGAGTTGTTTCTTATTTGAAATGGTCCCATACAGAGAAATTTTGAATCAGAAATGCAGGGAAGCCAAGAGGGAAATGAGACATTAAGCCAACAGAAGGGATTAAAGGGATATTTTTTCAATACGTAAACAGCCAGAAATCTCCCAGGCAGCAGAGATGAATATTAACTTAGAGAAAGAGGACAATGGTCAGTGATGACAGAGTAAGAGAGACTGAAGCTGAATTGGTTTTGCTGTCTACTCTAGGTTTCACATGCAAGTGGATTGAAATGTCAATGAATAGGCATTTCCTGTCTGAATCCTCATTGTTCAGCCACTGCTGGTTTTATTTTAGTGTAGGACTGATATTAATTACTTGCAAAGCATCACAGATGTATCACAGACCTGCAGGAAGCAAGGCATGGGATCAAAACTTGGGAAATTGGCATCCAGCTCCTTCCTGCAGTGTCCCACCTCGTAAAGCTTTTGGCCAGACTGCTGAACTAGCCCTGAGACTTTGTTCCTCTACAACAAAGATGAAAACCTGCCCTGGTCTCTCTTGCTTGCTGAGATATAAGCTCCTCATGCCAGCATTACTGAAGGGGTGCCTTGGATTCCTCCAATTCTCCCACCTTCCTGGGGAGTAGTTGATTTTGCAAGGGCTCAATATGTTGAAAGAAAGCAAAGGTTTGGGTCACTGAGCAAGTGGTTCTGCTGACTTGGAGGTGGCTGCAGACCTTTCCAAGCTCTTTCAGAAGCAGGTTAAGGGCACAAGGATGACTGTGCTGAATCAGACCAGGTCTGTTCCCTTTCCCCATCCCTTCTGGGTGGAAGGGTGGGAAAGAAGCATACAAACAAGACCAGTGGGTAGTGATACTGCCCCAATAACTCCTCTGTGCCTACAGAATTGTGGATTGGCGACTTGTGAAGCCCCAGGTTATACATTTGTGTACGAATATGAATATCAGAATACTCTTTAAAATATTTCTTCTAGTTAAACAGGGGTCTTTAGGATCTGTATAAACGCTCAGTCTTCATAATACCTGTGGACAAGGATGTCCATAACTGGACTCCAGACCTTGTGAATCTTGACATTTTTATAAGCCTACTGCTCAATAAAATTATTTGATGACCCAAATTCTGTCATTACCAGGAACAATGTGTGATTATTCTCTATGATCTGGAGTACCCTGTATTGCAGAGATATTGTGTCTGTCCCACGAAATCTCTTATGAGACTGGACAATCACAGTCTTTTCATACATTTCTGAAAATAACATTCTTCATTCTGACCCTATAAAATCTTTTCTAATTCTGATATATCTTTGATGAGGAGTAAAGCTCAGACTGCAAAAGACCTTTCAAGAACTTGTAAACTCTGTGGTTTCTTAAGTGACATCATCCTGTAGTTCTCTATCCCTTCCCAGGTAATGAGTTCACTATAATAGCTTTTCCTGAATATTTTTTAGTCATAGCTGAGTGTTCAGTCGACATTTTTATAGAACTCATTTTGTATGACCTTAACATTTCTTTACTGAGTGCTAAAGGGTGTTTCATAGAGACCTTCTCTTTGAGAAAAAAAGGGTTGTTTATGTTAATCTACACAACATAGTTTTTACTGACTTTGTCTTTTGTCCTTCAGCCACTCCTTCTAGATAATTTGGTGTGTAATGGAATACAGCTCATATTTTTGGCAATTTCCTTTAGTTACTAGAAATATCAGCTTACGTGATACCTGCCAGTCCCTCTACTCCATTATCCTGCCTCTGGCATTGGTCAGCAGTGACTGCTTGGAGTAGGGGAGTGTGAGTAAACTCCTCTCTGCTTGCAATATCTGGCTTGGTGGGCGGGTACTGGAACAAGGAGAATTCCACAGCAAACTAACAAACTGAAGCAGAGTTTTGATCATGCTTTTGTGTCCTTCTCAGGACTTAACCATAGAACAAGAGAAAGGTTCAAACTACAAGGGACCTTAAAAATCATCTTGTTCCAATCCCCCTGCCATGGGCAGGGACACTTTCCCTAGATCAGGTTACCCCAAGCACCATCCAACCTGGCCTTGAACATTTTCAGGGATGGGAGACCCACAATTTCTCTGGACAAGCAATCTATTCTTCTCATGCATTAGAAGAGATTTCACCTTCTTTATTACCATAGTGAACAACAGCCTTCCAGGCGAGTCTCAAAGAAAACCCTTACTGGCCCGCAGGGAGCTGGATAGTTTCTAAATTGCATCTCTGGAAAGAGTTCAGTTATAACCATTTCTTAAGTGTGGAAAGAAACGCTTTGTGTGGGTTGCTCCAGCATTTAAGGACCTCCTACAGTGTCTGACTTACAGACCAAGAAAATGGTTTTCCTGATAGGTAGGATTAAAACAAAAGAAGTATCTTGTTTTAGTGCTCCCAAACTTCTCAAAAGTCACAGAAAGGCAAACAAGAAAAGAAGCAAACAACCACACAGTCATATGAAAGTATTTCTCTGTCTCTTCTCATCCATGCTCCTATGTGGAACAGCTGGGGGCAGCTTGTTAAGAGACACCAACTTACGGTCAGCCTAATCTTCTTCACAGAGACTGAATAACAGGTGAAAACACGAGTGCTTCTGACAACAGCCTCCATATTAACAGACAGCAAACAAAAGCAACACTGGAAAAGAAAGCTGCTTCCCTCTGTTCTTCATAAACCCCCTTACTACATAAGTAGAGCTGGTAAAGCTTGTTCAAGGTATCTTGACAGCTTAATTTATTGTTAATCCTTTTTCTAGCTAAAGGGTCCAAAGCAAAAAAAAAAAAAAAAAAAAAATCCTTTTTTTGGGATTTGGTCTGAAGCTTATTTCCACATATCCAGAGAAATTTAACATTCCCATCCTCTCTTTGGTGTGTACGGTATGGATAGCTCCCTTCCGAGTTTGGGAACAATGAGCTTTATTCACCATAGTCACAGGAACCACTTCATCAGTATGAAGCTTGACTTGAATCCCCTTAAACTCCTCAGTTACAGTCATGTCAAGGGTCTGATAACATTCTTCTGCACCAGGACTCCTCTTCAAACTTTGTGGGGTAGCAGTCACCCCAGAGCAGAGGCAGGGGTTGTGTTAGGATTTGGGGAGCACTGACCCACCCATCCCCTCAGAGCCCTTTTCATGAACCTCAGCAGATAGCAGGGCACGACTGTACCCATCCTAACTTGAAGTCTAATAGATAGTTGGATTATTTGAGATATACAAGCCAAGGAAAGCAAAGCTTTTGCTGTGGGAGGACAGTTTCAGAGTAGCTGGAGGTCATATCAGGGGTGAGGAACATAAACCAAACCCAAATCTGCCTTCTGGATGACTAATCGGGCTGAGCCATGACTGAAGATCAGATGGTGTCTCATCTGCAGCCAGACTCTGCTATCACACTCCACTGGTGCTAAAAATTAATTGATACTCCCCTCTCCAGAGGAGAAATCTTTAACAGTGTAAAAGCTGCATCTAATTTTTTGAAATGCCAGGAATACTACAAACACAAGAAATTATAAAGCCCAGTTTCCTAATGAGCTGCAGCTCTTGGTTGATTCCTTTGGTTCCTGTAAATCTGGTGAGCTCACATTTTTCTTGCTGTGGAGTCATTTATAATGTTCTCTCTCTTACCCCATTCTCAGATGAGCATCTGGAGGATGTCACTCCTGCCCACCTGATGGGAACATGACACAGCTGAGACATGAAATATACAGAAACACACACTCACAACAGCCTTCTTTTGGGGGATTTTACACGCTCAGAATGATTTACACTCCAATACAAAGGAATTAGACAAAATTCATAATTTCCAAGACTTTGGGGTTATCTGGGACTTTTGAGACAATCTGAGATAATCTTACCTGGGTTGTACAACTCAGGCCAAAAACTACACTAAAGGGTTTGGATAAAGCCTTTCTCTCTCTCTCTCTCTCCGTCTCTCTCTCTCTCTCTCTTTTTTTCTCCTCTTTTTCCTTCCCCCCCCCCCTTTTTTTTTTCCTTTCCCTAATAGGCATGATCTTATAGAACAAACAATAAACTGGGATTCAGCAGATCAGCATTCAGTGTCTAATCTTCTGTTTCACTTTGTGTTGATTAATTAATTCTGTGCTTCAGTTCCCTTTGGGCAAAATATAAACAATACTTCACTCTTTCACATTATTGTAGCTATTAAATATTTGTAGAGTCATTCAGATACCACAGTAGTGAGAACTATGGAAAAATCTATACATAAAACAGAACTGTTTATGTTTCTGCTGATAGTAGAGATATCAGAGATTTTTTTTTATAGTGGGGGAGGTGTTTGGGGGGAGGGTTGGTTTGTGTTTTTTTATAAAATCCCCAAGTGTGGAGTAGATGCTGCTTCTGATGTATTACACACTGAAAAAAACCCTTAAGCTTGGCATCATCACAGTACAAAAAAAGGGAACAAATACTTCTTAGCCACAGTGTCATTCTTCACATCTTCAAAGTACTTTACAAGTATCTGCCAGGAAGCTGACTTTCCACTCTGATGTTCAGATTCCCAGGGTATTGTTTCTATTTTGGTGAATTGTTTGTTATGGCAGCATGACCTTCCTGAAAGAATAGCTTCAACATTTGAGAACCCATCCCTAGCAGAACTACATCTGAAACTGCATTTTTCAGTGGCCCATCTAAAATATATCTAAAAGCATGTGTCAATAATCCCATTCCTTCTTACAAACTGACAAGAAGTTGTTCATCGAGGGAAGAATGACCAAGACTTTCTCCTCCAATGCTCAATAAGGAGGTTGAAAGTATGCCTTCGTGGAAGGAATTGAGATTTAAGATTATAAACACAGTTTTTGCGGGGGGAAAAAATAAAAGTTGAAATGGAATGTACTAAGGAGACCATCCTCCTGTCATTCCAATCTTCAGAGGTGATAAAGAGCACAGAGAGCCTCAGGGCTGCTCCTGGGACAGTGACTTGAGAATAGAAAGCTGAGCTTTGGTGAGATGACTGGAGGACATGGCCTGGGTCCTGGGCAGTTAAAGTCCATGGTGTTAAGAAGGAACTCTCTGCAAATAATTTCTCCTGGAGAGCTCTGAAATAGACTTGCCTGAGGAGCTGAGACCCCAGAAATCAGTCTAAGGACTTGATGGCAGGGCCCCTCCAAGCTCAGGGGCTTACACCTTTTACTGTAAGTGAGCAGTACATCATGGCCAGCATGGGCTTTGGGGCTGGTTCCTAGGGCAGTGGGACTGTGTGAGTTCGCATCCCTGTGTAGCAGGGATCTGTTTGCCAGACCCTTCTTTATAAACCCAGTAGTGAATGTGTTCCAAAAGGCTTCAAGACAGTGCAATGAAAATCAACTGCTCAGACCAAGTGTCAGTAAAGGGTCCAGCTAAGGGAAAACCTGTAAAATGAGCCCAGACAACAGAAATCACCTGCATAACCCCACTCTGGAGGAAACCATGGACTTCTTTCACTTGGAAACTTAGATTCAAGGTAAAGCTTGGTCATTGAAAAGGAGAGAGGAAGGCAGAAAAGAAGAAACTGCTCACTTAAGTTTTCCACTGTGAAATTCTGTAGTGGTTTGGTTTTTTGCTTCCCTCTCCCCATCTAAACATTAAACTTCACTTTTTCTTGTGAATAAATACATTCAATACTCCCAGCAGCATGGGCACTGAAATCCACCACCAAGGCAGAACAGCCTTGCTGTATGTAGCCTTCTCTAGCATAATGCAGTGCAGCAACAAGCAGTGTAAACACATCAGCCTGGAGAAATAAACATTAGACTAAAGATTATTTAATGACTGTTTTTAATTAAGTTATTTCTTGACCGAATTTGGCAGCACAGGCTCCTACCGACCATGAAGACCTAGAGGATTGTGGTCTGCAAGAAGTGTAAATCAGGGGAATTTCTTTGAAGTCCAGATACTGTACCAACTTATACCCAGATAAGGATGTGAACCTTTGAGTTTGTCACTTGTTTCCACAGGAAAAAGGGTAGGCCCAGGTTTTGTTGCTAAAAGAGATCAAAGAGGTACAGTTTCTTGGAATCAGGGGAGGAGGGAAAGCCAGTCCCCAAAGATTTCCTGCTGCTTTTGTAGGAGAAGTGAAGAATCAGCCAAACAGAAAAAGCAAGCAACAGGGTTCCTGGTATAACCAAGTCTCCTTTTAAACATCTTTCTCCATCTGGGATGTGTATAACTGCTATCTTCCGGTTCAAGCCACAAATAAAAGGCACTGTAAACATTTTAGAAGGGCCTGGATTCATCCCACCTAAATATAGGCAGTGAGCTGTGCTTTCCATGTTACAAGCACGTCATTCTAGGCTCTGTCTCTTACCAATAGAGCATGTATACTTTTTATGACATAAACCAGAGGAACAGTGATAGACACCTGGTCTAAGGCTGATTTTTGTGGTTTATGGCTATCACCCTCGAGAGTCAATGGTTTGCTTAGAACCTGCCCAGCCCTGACTCTGCTCTGACTCTGCATCTTCAAGTCCTAATAAGCCCAGAAAGTCAACCATATCCCAGGCTGCATCAAAGGCAGAGTGACCAGCAGCACAAGGGAGGGGATTCTGCCCCACTCAGGTGAGACCCCACCTTCAGAGCTGCTTCCAGCTCTGGGGTCCACAACATCAAAAGGACATGGAGCTTAAGAAATTAGTCCAGAGGAGGCCACAAGGATTCTCCAAGGACTGGAGCCCCTCTGCTCTGGAGACAGGCTGGGAGAGCTGGGGGTGTTCTGCCTGTGGGAGAGAAGGCTTTAGAACGACCTCAGAGCCCCTGCCAGCATCTAAAGAAGACTCCAAGAGCCGGAGAGAGACTTTGGACAAGGGCCTGGAGGGACAGGAGAAGGGGGAATGGCTTCAGACTGCCTGATGGCAGGGCTAGATGGAATATTGGGCAGGAATTCTTGGCTGTGAGGGGGGTGAGGCCCTGGCACAAGTTGTCCAGAGAGGCTGTGATTGCCCCATCCCTGGTGGTGTCCAAGGCTAGGTTGGACAGGTCTTGGAGCAACCTGGTCTAGTGGAAGGTGTCCCTGCCCAAGGCAGGGAATGGAACTGGATGGTCCTGAAGGTCTCGTCCAACCCAAATTGGCAGTGTTGATTTTAGGGTTGGGCTGGAAGATCATAAGGATCTTTTCTAACCTAAATGATTCCATGACTGTGTGTTTTCCATTCAGGCTGTGCTGATCCCACCAGCAGTGTGTAGCAGTGAGATGAAACACAAAGTTTTCAAAGGCTCTGGGTGGTAGATTAGGCCACTGCAAGGTGTTTGAAGGTATAAAGCTTTCTGAACCAGTGTTAAAAGTCTGCATAACTGGTTTTTCTCCTGAATCCACTTCAAGCCTCAACAGAGCCAGAGAGGTAGGGGAAAATGAACAAGGATGGGCAAGGCAGATTTGAAGGCTTAAGTACCTCTCTGGCCTAATTTTCTTCAGTACAATCTGTAGTAAATATTTATTTAGGAGTGCATTGATACACAGACAGATGTATCAGCTTAAGACCTATGTCCTGTTCATGTTCACAGCCATGATGGCACAAAGTACTATTGTGATTTAGTGGTTATTTCCCTGCATATCAAATTGTGTGTGTCATCACCTGATCTCATCCCCTTCTGATGACTCACATGGTCACCCTCCCAGCACAGAGAAAATTTTACATCCTGCTAGTACAGTGTGGCAAGAGGAGGCTGGTTACTGTGACCCAGGAGAACAGGAACACTCACTTGGGAGCTCCTGTGCTCATAGTACCAGAGCCTCCTTTCTCACACATGTATTAGTAAGTCGTGTTCCTAGACACTTCAAACTCTTATATGGTTTCTTGAACTAGTCTTCAATAAACTCATCTTGGTGTGGTTAGCCTGCCCTGATGGACACAACAAGTGTAAGGAAATAATTCTTTACCCCTGGCAGAATATGATAAGACATGCATAAGTGTCATGTCTATAAAGATGAAAAAACTGGATGGTAAATTTCAGATTAATTGGAGAAAAAGTAATGAAGAAGATAATGTATTGGTGGGTCATGCTCTAGACTTGGCAGTTTTGATGTGCTGGACTTCATGTCAAGCTGTCTACTGATTCACAGTCTGCACTCCTTGGAGAATGTTAGTGATTGCACACAAATGTTCATCCATGGAAATGAGCAATGTTGAGTCTGTGACAAAAAATTCAGGCAGCTCTGTTGGCCACAGCTGAAAAGTGAAAGGGGTCTTGCAACATGTACAAATCAGGGTGAGTTCTTGGGAGAAATGACTAAAAGGTGATGCTATCTATCTGGTTTATTGGGGTTTGTTTCCTAGAGACCTACTCAGCCCTTTAGGGAAACATTGGGATTAAGAGGAATGTTGCTTGTAAGCTCAAATGCTCTATGTTACCCACTTCGTGTGCTTACATGCCAGGAGCTTGTCCTGCAAACCTCTAGAGAAATATCAGACATCTTCTTTACATAATATTTGTTTAGAAATTTGGAATTTCTTTCTATTTAGTGTGGTATTCTTCTACCTTAGAATTCTCCATATACATAATAGGTGCTGCCATGGAGGTAATGAAACAGCAGTGTCCTCTGAGCTAGAGGAGCACTCAAGCTTACTTTAAGACAGCATATTTTCTGCAAGTTAAAGGAGAAGATCTGATGTGGCATACAGCACTTTTGTACCAGCACAGAGTTTGATGGCAGTTGTTACATCTTTCATATTTTGGAAAAGAAGATTGATCTCTAAACTAAAACAACAATAATAATTATAAGAAATCTGAAGGTAGCCCAAACCAACAGACCCCTTTCAGCATCACAATTTGCTGTGCAAGAGCACACAGGGAGCAGAATAGGTGGGACATATGATCAACCTAAGAACACCAACTAGTTTTATTAGATAGGTTGAATAGGGGAAAGGTATGGGACTTTTTCCCCTCACAGTGATTGTCAAAGGGAATGCATGTTTAACCAGGTCCTAAATGGCTCACAATATTTTTAGGCAGCTGGAGGATTAACACAACATAAAGACTCCCCTCCTCACCAAAGTCCAGGAACCTATGTCCTGCAAAAACCCAGATGCTAAAGATTCAAAAAGCTCTCTCAGACATTTGTTGTGACCATGACTATCAAAATCACATCACTGTTACTTGAGCAGAAGGACTGGCTGCAAACTCAAACATAGCTGCTTGTTGCCTGAAAAATTGTGGACCCTGAGAGTTTGATAAATTTTACTGAGGGGATTTTTTTAATCCAAAGCCCACAAGAGTGAATGGGACAATTTCAAAATAACTGCAGCCTCTGCCTGTATGTGCATTTGAGCAACTTCATATGGGGACAATACAACTTCATACAGGGACACAGAAAAACTTAGTAATTCTTAGCTAAAATGTCTCAAGCAGTGAAGCCTGTAGAAACTCTTAAGATTCAAGCTGACTTAAAGAACAAATTAATAATCAAATACTGGAGCCAGAAAGGTTAGGCTAGTGTCTTGGGCTGTGTAACTAAAAAAATGTGTATTCTATTTCATCTGTTGAAAGCAGTTGGGGAGATATTTTTCCTTTATCTCTTGTAACTCCATGAAGGAGGGGACGGGTGACTTCTGATAATGGACCAGCTGTTAAGACCAGGTCGGGCATTTGCAGGACCTGTCCTCCCTCCGGGGGATATCTTTTGTTAATGGGCCATTAAGGCTCACCAATGACATGACACATTTCATCACCCCATCGTGAGATGCTCCACCGTTCCTACCCGGATAAAAACTGAGATGTAGGAACACCAGATATCCAGTGTTCCCAATGAATTCCCAAAGGAAGACCAGACCCATCTCACCATTACTGGACCTTTTTTTCTACAAGGACCATCTCTACTCCAACAGAACCATATCTACTACTCCAGGAGGGCATACTTTGGACTGCTTCCAACACCCTGACCAACATGGTGTCAGGTTGTATTTTCTGACTTTGTCAGGGTTTCTAGGATTTTCTGTTTGTTTTGTTTGTTTGATACTACATTTGTATCCTTAATATTTCTAGTAAATAAACTGTTATTCCTATTCCCAAATCTTTGCCTGAAAACCTTTAATTGCAAAATTATAATAATTTGGAAAGGAGGGGGGTTACATTCTCCATTCCAAGGGAAACTCCAGCTTTCCCTTGCAGATACCTGTCTTGCCAAACCAAGACAGCTAGTCAAGAGAAAATAGTTCTAAATCAGTGCAGGTTATTTACTCCCATCCCAACCTTGTTTTGAAAAGGCTTGTGGAGTGAGCTGTTGGTTTTACGTCAGCAACTGAAGAAATGCCATCAGAGGATGATGCTCTGGAGGAAAAATCAGTTTTATTTCACAAACCAAAAATCAGTGCTATCGTTGCACTGATAGCAACGAAACTGTCAGGACTTCACCCACACTAAGGAAAATCCTGCCAGATCCTCAGTCTGTCACCTATAAAGCTTGGAAGTTTCCTCCAACATCCATTTTAAAAGAATATATTTTGGAAGGCAGGGAAAATGCCACTTGGGTATTGGACTGTGAGGAAGCTGTGGTATCATATTTGTTTCCCTCCCTGACTTTTAGTCTTGTTAAAGGCTTATGTTGCTCTCCTGAGTGGATGTGCCATAAGCCATCTGTTTATGGATTGGTTAATACCAGTGTGTTTCTATGTGAATGTCCCAGTTCTGCTTTGCTTATCTCATTGCACAGGAGCTGAGCCAGCTCCTGAGATGGGATGACTGAGCAGGAGAGCAATGGTACTCATTTCCAGTGACTGGCAGATAGCTAGTTGTCTGATAGCTTTTTGCCTCTAAAAATCCTTGTTGTTGCCATTGTCCAGTTCAGAAGAGGAGGTAAATTAGGATGTTAATTTTGACATATTATTTTTTCAGTGTCTGATGATCTCCAGGCCAGAGACATACATTACTTTTCCAGGCTTCAGTGTGACTCCTTTAGTAGAAAGGTATCCTCTTGCTCAGAAACAACCTTTTTTTCCCTTTGCTCTTCTACTGCATATTCCCATGGGGTTAGTTGATCACCCCATGGGTGTGGCAAAAGAGCAAGGCTGAGAACTGTGCATACCAGGACACATATTCAGAATAATATTCTGATATTTGAGGCAGATGAATTGAAAACATGTATCTCCACAGAACTGAAAGCTAAAGCAAAGCTCTTTATCTGCTGGACTTAATGACTAATACTGGCAAAGAAATCAGTTATGAATAAACATTGTTGAAAAAAATGAAGTACTACTTCATGATTGTCCTTAGATATGCCCTTTTTTCTCCAAAGCAATTATCTAAATGGCACTTACCTCTGAGCAGGCAGATGGTGAGGTTACTTTATTCATGCAGCTGACTGCTGGTCCTAGAAGTGTGTGGAAGTCCCTGTAGGGAATGCTAATTTCAGATGCCACAAGTGTTAAGCACCTGGACAGATATATTGTCCACAGGGAAAGCCTGGGTGTCACCTTCAAGGCAAAGATTTCTCATGCTTGGGACTGGGCACTCCACATCAGAGGCAGCTTTGTTGCCTGTTTGAAATCCTTGGCCCAGAGAGATAGAAAGGTGTGTCTGGGATTTAAGGGAAGATCATAGGTTCTGCAGGAGAAATTGTTACATGTTTTACATGCATCCATGGTCGTTAGCACACGTTTGGAGAGTGGATGTCAATATTTGCACTGTCCCAACCTTGGGCCTGACCTACCAAGGAGCAGCCAAAGCTTAGTAAAGCAAAATGGAGGTGATTTTTTCCTTCCATTTTCTTCTGTTAGTTCCTCAGAGAATAACAAATGAGACAATAATTGGTGTCAGGATATTGGGATTTTGTGCCCCATTCCTCTAACTCTCTGAAGCTGTGCCTCTTGGCTGAGTTAGCACTTTGTTATGAAGATAGCATTTTCAATACAGCTGCCTGGGTAAAGAGTCCAGTACTAGAGCAAGCCTGGGAAAAAGTTATGCCTGCAAGACAGTTGTGATTTGTCCAAATGATTATACACATAAATTGAATTCACAATCAGCAGTATAAAGTATATATGATATACATGCATATATAAACACAAGTGCCATATGTGCCACCAGCAAAATCTCTCTCCCAGTGTTTATTTAAAATTCTGTCCTCTGATTTTATTTCCCTTCCTGATTTTTATTGTCTGCCTCATCCAAAGTTTCTGAGATCTGAAAGCTTTTTTTTCCTGAGCTCTAAGTTCACAGACTCTCGTCCTGATAAAGCAGATAAACATCTGAAGCAAAGGGGCGTCTACTAGAATACAGCCCTGCCAGCCTGGGGGCCTCTCAGACCAACAGAGTTGGATACAGCTGGAGAGTCTGGGAGAAAGGAACAATCTCAGTTCAGATAAGATTTTTTAACTGTCTGAAACAAATTTTCAGCTGTCCAAATTTGACATCTCCTGGGAATGGAAAATATACAGCTATGACTAATTTCATTACTGTCTCATTTTTCCTCCTTGATGCTTCTATTAGAATGTTTTTTCAGAGAAAACCTGTGAGAAGATGAGGTCTTGTTTCAGTGAAGTGTTGAGATCACAGGGCATGTGTTTGCGTGGTTTTTTCTTTTCTTTTTTTTCCTTCTGGTCTCAAAGCAGAGAAAGACAAGCAATGAAGGGGGAGGTCAGCAATGAAGTTATTTTGTACGCATGCAAACACACACTTCAGATCTTAGTGATGCAAACCAGATGTTCACTGTCTGAGTCTTAGGAAGACATTAATTTAACTCATCCAGAGTTGTGGAAAATATGGAGGCATCTATTAAAATTTTGCCAAAAGAGGATTTAGCTATTTCTAACAGTAACTATGCATTTATATAAAATATTGTAATTATAAACTGATCCTTGATTGGTTGAACTATTGTTCTTTAAGTACTTTAAATTTCTAGTACTCCATTATTTTAAAGATTTTGACTGAAATTGTTTTGTTCTGTGGAACAAGTTTCGAATTTCTCTTCTTGTTGCTCCAGGTCTGAAATTTAAATCCATTTTAATCACTCTGATATCCTCATTTTTAAAATAAAACTTAATTTCCATCAGTCTCATAACCAAATTTATAACTTCATAATATTCATAACTCAGCTGGAGCTGCTGCTGGATTTTTGGTTTGTTTTGTGCTGTTCATTCCACTCTGTACTGGTCTCTGCTTCTGGTTTTGTTACCAGTGGGTTTTTTTACACATGTACTTCATATGGTATTATTTAGGCTCCCTGGTTGCAGACAACTTGAATAGGAGGACCATAGCACCAAAATACAGTTTCAGCGGTAATTTTCAAGTCAATAAATGTTACAGTGTGTTTCAGAATTCCCAGTCTCAATCTCATAATCCTCCAGTAACCAGTTACAAGACCTTGTTAATCAAAGTGAACCAAGAGCTGGGTTTTAATTTAAGGGCGTGTTTACAGCTTTGGTTTAAGGTCAGTATTCTGCTCTTTGGTTATCAATTGTTATCACACTGCTCTTCAGAAGTACACTACTAACTAGTTAGTCTTCTGATGTAGCTGCAGCACTTCCGGTGAAATTAATTCCCTTTATTTTGATATTTATGAAGTGGAGGCATCCCCAGGAGTTCTGAGTACCATCAGCTCTGTTGATAACTTATATATCCACATTAGGTCAGCTGAATCTCACCCTTTCTGCCTTAAGCCTCAGTCAATACAAATTCAAATGCAATTGAATTAATTCAGCAGTAAGTGATGTCCTCTCCTCTCTTTGAGAACCACGTAGTGATTCCCCATTAGTTCTCTGACTCTTTCTGCTCTAGCTGAAGGACCTAATCTGCTTTAAACAATTCCAATCACTAACTACTCTACCTGAAAGCAGAGATACAGCCTTTATGCTACTGCTATTATTGAATAGCTCTAAAATCTGCTTGAAACTTCAATGGTTTGTCCAGAAGAATTCAGTCTGTCCCAGCCTCTGAAACATGGCTGTAAGAAGGGTTTTCAGGTATCTTTCATGCCTCATATGGTCCAGAGTGGGACTGGATGAAAACAGTTTAGGCGAAGGTTTTCTTGCATCCCTTTCCCAAGCTACAATTGTGGGTGTGCTCCATGCTGCGGTAGGTCTCCACATGAGCATGTCATTCACTTCTGAGAACCATGTTCCTGGATAGCTAGGGATGTATGGGAAAGGATTAAAGGGATTATATGTAAAACTTGGTACATAGATGACCAAGGAGGATTGCAGGATAGAAGTCAGATGACATGTGAAGGATGTGAATATAAAAGGAAGTGAAGGATTATTCACAGAACTTTGTGAGAGGAAATGGCACAAATGAGATGAGGCCCAAAAAAAAAAAATGCCAGCCTGGCTTTCAGAAAACTGAATACATTTTTAGGATGCACAGAGCAAGGATTAAATAAGCAGTGTGTTACAAGTCTCACTACAGTCCCCAGTAAAATCATGAAAAATATTATTCTAGGAAGTACTGAAAAACACCTGGAGGACAATGCAGGCATCAGCCACAGCCAGCAAGGCTCCATGAGGGGAAAGTCCTGCTTGTCAAGCCTGGTTTCCTTGTACAACAGGGTAACCCACCCAGCTGATCTAGGAAAGCCAGCAAATGTAATCCTCTTTGACTTCCCCAAAGCTTTTTACAGGCCCTCCCAGGGTCCTTCTGAACAAAATGCCCAGCCCACAGCTGGATAAACACATCACGTGCTCATGGGTCAGGAGCAAATGGTGACAGTGGCTGGGTGACATCAGGTTGGCACTGGTCTCTGGTGAGGATCTGCAGGGCTCCATCCTGAGCCCTGTGCTCCTCACCATCTTCATTAATGACCTCGACACAGGACTCAATGGAACACACTGCAAGTTTGCCATTGACAATAAACTGGGAGGAATTGCTAACTGCCCTGAGGGCAGAGAGGCCCTGCAGAGAGACCTGGGCAAATTGGAGACTTGGACAATCACCAACCGTGTGAAGTTTAACGAGGGCAAGTGCCAGAGTCTGCTCTGGGACAGGGCAACCCTGGCTGTGTGTATGGACTGGGGAATGAGGCTGCAGAGCAGCTATAGAAAGGGACCTGGGGCTCCTGGTGCATGGCCAGCTGGACATGAGTCAGCAGTGCCCTGGCACTGGAGGGACATCCAGGTCCTGGGGGCCATCAGGCACAGCATTGCCAGCCAGGCAAGAGGGGGTATTGTCCCTCTCTGCTCTGCACTGGGGCAGCCTCACCTAGAACACTGTCTGCAGTTTTGGGCACCATGGGTTAAAAAACGGCATTAAGCCATTGGAGAACATCCAAAGAAGGGTCATGAGGATGGGGAAGGGTCTGAAGAGGAGGCTGTATGGGGAGCAGCTGAGGTCACTTGGTCTGTTCAGCCTGGAGAAGGGATGACTGAGAGCGGACCTCATTGCAGTTACAGCTTTCTCATGAGGTGAAGAGGAAGGGCAGACAGTGATCTCTGCTCTCTGGTGACCAGTGACAGTCCTGAGGAAATGGCATGAAGTTATATCAGAGGAGGTTCAGGCTGGATATTAGAAAATGTTCTCCCCCCAAGAGGTGTTTGAGCACCGGAGCAGACTCCCCAGGGAAATGGTCACAGCAGCAGCCCTGACAGAGTTCAAGAAGCACAGTGGACAATGGACAATGCTCTGAAGCACAGGTTGGGATTGTTGGGGTGTCCTGTGCAGGGTCAGGAGCTGGACTGATCCTAATGGGTCCGTTCCAACTCAACATATTCTATGATTCTGTTTTCTGGGTGCTATTTTAATTTCAGCACTAAGTAGTCTTCATCAGAGACAGATTTCCAAGGAGGATTATTCAGTGTAGCAGAGATTCAGCTGCCTAACCTCTCCTGGGCAGCTCCTGATGGACAAGGTTTATATTGCTAAGCAAAGAGTTACCTATGATAAAAACCAGAAAAGGTAATGGGAAGACTGGGCTTTGTCTTCAGGCTCTAAAGAGGACCAGCTCTACCAGACCTGGCAGAAGGTGTTTCTCAGAATTCATCAGGTTTCTTCTTGTGCTACCCAAATCCTTTCTGATATAGTATGTTGAAAGGGTAAATCTTCTCCCATTTAACTCAAGGTGACCTTAGAGCATTCATGGAAGATATGACATGCTGGATCCAAGTTCCTCCTCTCTCTCAGGTGACTAGAAGATAAAACTCCTCCAAAATCAGTGCCCTTGCAGTATTGCTAGAGAGCAGGCCAGTACATTTCTCTGCTGCTGTTTTGTGGGGCAGGGCAACATCTGGATGTCTTTACCAGAGCAGATGCTCAAGAGGAGACAGTAAAACATTTGGTTTATGAGCTCCACTGGATTTTAGGAGTCAACTGGGTATTAAAAGGCTGATGCCAAACTTATGCAGTCCTTTTCTTACCACCAAGAGACTATCATAGGCTGCTATGGAATGCCACTACTAACATTAGGGATTTTTAGGGTTAACAAGCAGTTAATTGAAGTGGCTCTAGTGCCAGAAGTAACAAATAGATGGTTAGTCCTTTGGTGGAATTTAACATCTAAATTTTGAAAGCTTTTTTTTCTAATTTCTCAAAACCTAATGGTGTAACCACTTTCCACCATGTTAGAAGAAAACTCCCAGGGAACTGTTACTCTGTGTGTGCTGTAGCATGGTCCTAGAGAGTGCCCTGCATCACTGAGCCCTGAGCACACTGCTGTAAACTGATGACAACACGAAGGGACGGGTTCTCATTTGGACATCCAAAGACTGTTCATTCAGGGACACAAACAGGGAACAGCAGAGGGGTCCAGGGACAACAATAGCATCGAATAGGTCCAGGGAAGAGAACAGGATTGGGCTGAAGGCGCAGGGTTATATCTGAGACAGAAGGGGTGGATCTGAGGGTCAAGGGCCAATAAAGGGAAGTGGTGCAGGGGAGTGACTAGTAACAGGAGGGCACCAATAGGATAACAGGGGTGGGAGTACTGCAGCAACATTAGGCCAATGGGGGTCAAGGGAGGGAGGAACATTCTGAAAAGAGTACATAAATGGTAGACAGGGGCTGAATGGGGTGACATTAGCTAACTAACCAATAATGTAACAGAACTTAAAAGATATTATCATATGGCTCCAAAGGCCAATGGGAGAGAGGTTTTTCTTGCCATTATCTAGAGGGGTGTTTCTCATTTGCATTGGTCCCTCCAGGGCTGAGCATAACTACCCTGGTGGCAGGCCCCTGGGCCTTGACAGAGAACTGAGAAAATTTAAAAACAACTTAAAACTGAAACAGGATAGTAGCAATAAATTCAAGAGTACTTCCTTTTTCTCACACAGCAATAGTCCTCTGCTGGGAACTTTGCCTTAAAAATGCCTGCTGGGAGCATCCCTGGCAAAAACTTAACATGTGAAGGGCTAGCAGGCTAATGAGCTTTGATAGATAAGTGTAGAGACTTGTCTGGTGAAGAGATGACTCCTTTCTTTTTTCCTCCAGAAGAGCTTTCAAAGTATCATTGTTGGATAACCACAATTCACATAAAATATTTGCTCTTTGGAAAATGAAGATGAGATAGTCTTGAGTCTGGTAGAAAATCCCAATAATCCCCAGAGAGCACTGAACGTGAAAGGAAAATACCCTAGGCTCTGCAGTTCAAAGAACAGATAAAAAGTCTCCAAACCATGGGTTTTCTTTTAAACCATATTTGTAGGCTTTATTGTAAACTCTTCACATGCTGTCTTCTTGCTCTAAATTTCTCACTCGCACCTGTTCCTGGTTTTTTTGCTGTCTTTAGGTGGCATACAGGACAGAGGGTCATGTTCCCTTTGATGTGTGAGTGTAACCTGCTGGCAGAGCTTCAGTGGCATTGGCCGTAGCCTTGTACGGAGATGCACTGAAATGGGATCCTGCTACACAAGGAAGCATGGAAAGATGTGAGCAGTGACAATCTTTCTCTCAAAAAGATTACAAATGAGACAGATAAATAAGCATATTTTGGAGTGAGAAGAGCCTACTTAGTCAGCAAATATAATAGGATATGTTACATCATTTGCTGAAATGTTCGAGGTTAAATGGTGACCTGTAAGAAAGTGTAAGAGCTATCCCTTAGACCTAATACTGGAAACAAGAGTCCAAGTCCTGAGCTCAGGTCCTACTAGCAAGCCATGGGTTGGGCACTAAATACTGTGAGGGTGGTGAGGCCCTGGCACAGGTTGCCCGGAGAAGCTGTGTCTCCCCCTTCCTTGGGAGTGTTCAAGGCCAGGTTGGACAGGGCTTGAAGCAAATTGGTCTAGTGGAAGGTGTCCCTGCCCATGGCAGGGGGTGGAATTGTATGAGCTTTAATATCCCTTCCAAACCAAACCAGGCTGCTATTCTATAATTATATGTTGCAAGAACTGAAGTGGGAAAACTAATATTATCAATAATTTTAAGCACCAGACAAAATTATTTTGCTAATCTTCAAACAAATCCCAAATTTTAGCAGAATTTGCCAGATAGTTTTAACAGGAAGCTTTAGAGCAGGAGGTGAAGGTAATGATGAAGAGGCAGTACCACAATGATTCCTGCCTGGAACCATTCAGTGGTTTAATCTTGTTGTGAAAATGGAGACTCAATCTCTGCTTTGACCAAGGATGTCACATGCCCTCAAGCTCTTCTGAGCAGCTTATTTTTCCATCAGCATCCCTGACTGCTCCATCCTTTCACGGGGAGAAGTTCCCACTGATTTTTGAACTTTATTGCAGCACATTTATTCATTATTTTTACTCTTTCATGGTAGTTGGAATTACAGTTTATTTGCCTCCACATGACATACATGATACAAAGTACTAAGGAAATGTTTGAAGCTAATAAAAACAGCACAAATCCCTCCCAGTTCCTCCATCCTGCTGACTTCAAAATATACTAGTTGAACTAAAAGTGACTGCTAGGACAGAGAAATGTATAGGAGACGAAATATTTCTGGGAATAGCTGCTAAGACGCAAGCCAAGCATCTTATGTTAGGGTCATGTTCATAAATCAGGAAAGAATTGTGGACTCATTCTGAGCCTACCAGTCCTGGAGGAAGGTCACCAAAAACTCAAGGATAGTACAGACCAATGTGTCCTCGCTTCTGAAATTTTTGAATTTCTAGTGTTTCAAAGAGGATAAACACTTTAGCCTAGATCATGAATTAGCACCATGTTTTTTTCCCAGAAGTAAAAAACCGCTACTTATAATCTTAGACTTAAGCATTCCTTACATTCCTTATTAAACCTTTTTTTTAATCAGTGTTACTAAATAGACATTAGTAACAGCATGAAGGGAAAAAAAAAACAGGAAAAAAATGTGTGCTCTGTAATATTTAATCAGCGCCATATTTAAGTCAAAAATGAATGCTTTTCTTACAAATACTCTTTTGTGCAAATAGAAGCTTGCCCAGAGGAGCCTGTTCCTTGCATTATGCAGGCAATCAGGTTGAAAAATCAATTTGGTCTTATAATCTATGAGTCAAACTCCATTTTACTAGTATGACTGAGAACAAAGTCATACATGGATGGCAAGATCACCAGACCCACAGCAGGTATCTGTCCTTTTCTGAATCCCACTAGTCCAGTCCTCTTGGATGTGTAGGCAGAGACATGGTCTTTCAAGCAAAGTAGAGATCGCCCAGTTGTTTTCTACTGTTGCCTAACATAACTAATAAAACATTAATGAAAAAAATAGGGCAAAAGTGAAATCCTGAAGAAACTTAAATTCCTGGCATTTCCAAGGAAATCCATGGTCTAATAGTGGGTGTTTTTCAAGCATAAGCTCCACAGAACTCACTGTCCTATAAGCATCAGAGGACAGCAAAGACAAGCTTTGTGATAGCAAAGACAAGCAGTTCCAAGTAAGAGCACAACACAAAGGGCTTCCTCTTGCATTAGGCACTGCATCTGAGATTTCAAGGAACTGAAGAGGCAGATGAGTCAGTTATGCTCAACATTCCCATTCCTGACAAGCCTATGGAGGATCTTCTGGAGGGTTCTGCAGGCCCCTTGGGGATGAAGTGATATAAATGAAAGTAAAATTTGACCTGCATATTTCTTCTTTCCTTGTAATGAGAAAAATCACTAATTAAAGCCAAGAAGAATTTAATATCCTGCATCAAGCTCTACAAAGTCTGGTTTCCAAATACAAAAACACTGCTTCCACTTTGGCTCAGAGTAGCAATTCACACACTACACCCTTGGGGCGATGATTCAACCTCTCTGCACACATACTTTTTTTCCAGCTGGGAACAGCCTTCAATTTTTTATCACAACTCTGCTATCTGCCTCCATTTTTTATATTATTTATACGCATGTGTATCAGATCCTCAGTTAACTAATTTATAGCCACTGAAGGATGCCAAGCGCTAATTTTTAATTTTCAACAAAATATGTCCTTTTCTGAAAGCTATGACATTGTTCTCAAATTAAGTTTAGCACTTTTTTCGCCTTTGGGTCTTTTTCTTTTTTTTAATTTTGTTTCAGGGAGGTTGGTAATTTGAGGTCAGTTCTGCTTCCTTGCTGGATCAGACCCCACACTCAGAGTATGATGATGACTTAAGTCTTTGTTCTGGGACATTCTCACATGAAGGGGTTGTGTTAGTTGTCTCTTCAATTACCAAATCAGTGGATTGGTTTTGAGGTCAAAGCTGCGTGTGTTCAAGAGGGCTTTGTGGCAAGCCAACTCACGTAGAAATCTATAGTGGCTTGGGATCAAAGAAAATAGTGTTGTTTGTAATAACTTGGAGAAAAATCTGTGGACAATATTTGCTGGAAATGAGCTTGTGGGGAATATGAGACTCCTACAAGAGTATTTCACATACTCTTTTTTTCTGCTTGCTTCTAATAAATGTGTTAATGGCTTGGTTTGTGCCAGCTGAACTTGATAAACTCCTTGAAGGAGGCTGAAGGATAATAAAATCATGCGTTTGGAACAGCTGAGCTAGGTCCCATAGCAGAAGGAAAGGTCTGTTTTGCTTTGGGTGGAGTTGTCAGCTGCTGGAATGGTTGTTAGCTGAAAAAGGAGTGAGGTTGATCCGGGACCTCAGTAATAACCTAAATGCTGGAGAAGACCTGGCTTCTACTGCCAAGGAGCCAAGAGCCTGGAGGAGAGAGTTAGTCACCAAAAGGCTGCTCCTCCCACTGCTGGTGGGGTGCTGGGGTGACGGATTTCTGTGCTCACATGGGGCAGTGAATACCAAGGTTATGACCGGGGCCCAGGGGTCTGTGGCCTGAGGAATTTGCTCGTGAGCCTGCAGTAGCATCCCATGAAGCCTGTGCCCCTGGGAACACACATCCTTAGGGAATGTGCTCCCTTGGAAGACAAATTTCATTTACACAACCTCAGGCTCATTCCAAACATCAGATCAGCTCAGAAACATCTGTCCAGATGAGGGGAGATCCAGCATGAGCAGAGGATGAAGGAGGAGCATTATATTGTCCCCAGCATCTCTGCATAGCCAGCAGAGGAGTCAGAGTGAGTGTCTTCCATGTGGGAAAGGGAAACTACAGAACTAAGGACAACTCTTGTGCAAAGAGGGGACCACGAACAAACCTCTGGGCTTTTTCCCTGAGAATGAAACCTGTCATGTTTCAAGAGTTGATCTATCCAGGACTGAAATGAGGTACTCTTGATGCAACTTGGTGTGAAAAGGCAATGACAGTGGACAACACTGATGTTCCACGTAACATAAAGTGACGCAGAGAACTTCCATCTGCATATGAAGAATAGCATCAGTTTCCAGAGATAATATTGATAAATTACTAAGCTTAATCAAATCAAGGCTTTCCATATTCCGCTATTTCAGTTATCATTCCATACTCATTTTTTTAGGGAATACCAGGCCGTGGGAGAGATATCTTGACCATTTTCAGTTTGATAATCCTACCAGATCCTTGATGTCACTGAAACCCATGATCCGTTATTCACAGATGACAAAAACACTGCAAAAACAGCAAAAGATAAAGGGGAAAATTAATACCATAAGAAAACATAAAATCATACAGTATCAAAACAGAAAGACACCCTTACATGATGAAGAAGATTATGGAAAGCACCAAGGCTTGAAGAGACTTGTGAGGTTTCTGCTTAGATGAACATAACCATCTCATGGTATCTCAGAATGCATTAGTAGGTGAACTAAACACAACAACCAAGTTTTGAAACATTCAGGCAAAAGAACCAAGGATAATAAAAGTGTTAAAAATTTGACTCGTAGCAGAAGTCACAAAGTACTGAGACTGTGAAGCTGTCATAGCTAGGAGAAAAAAGTGTGTCTTGATCAGATTCTTAGAGTGCTATGGAAGATGACAGGAGAATTTTCAGTCTTAAGAGAAAATCGTAGAATGAGACCTAGAGGATGGAGGTTGGATCTACATGTGTAACAAGTCATCAGAGCAACTTAGAACTGAGAATGTGGTTGAATTTTCATTGCTAATAACTCTCCAAATCACCACAGGATATTTTTCTCCATTTTGAGCCTGAATTAACTGCCAAAATCCTAATGACCTCTTACACAAGAAGTCAGACAAGATGATCAACCTTGGTGTCCTCTGATTTTAGAGCCTATGACTAATGTATCATGTGTTTGTTCCCTCATTCTCTCTAGGGAAGGACAGAGAGTGGGCTGTTTAGTTTTGGAAGTATTATTGGGAGGTTTTAGTGTTCTGTACTTATTTTAGATGCAGAAGGTCAGAAATGTGTTATAGTTGGACTGTTTTGGGAGGGTTCTTTATGGGGTGCTTATTCCATCCTGGCCACTGAGAGAGCTTTGTATTTTATATCTCTTCTATTAGAAAGTTCTGTGGTGCCAGAGGATTGAAATATTCCAAGCTGGGGAGCTGTGGGTGATCTTTTGCCACTGAACCCATAAGGAGTGGGTTTTTGGCTCAGAGTTGTAGGCAACTATTATGTACAGAAAAGGCATTGTCTGATTCCATATCTGATGCCACTTGATGTGGTGCTTCAAGGAAAGATAACCCACTGCTGATTTTGAAGACCTGTGATGCTCCTCTGCTCATCCACAACTATTCTTTTATAGAAAATGATCAATGTAAAGCCCCCCAATGCTTGCTGAGGAGACAGTATTGGCTCTTTAAACTCTGTCAAAGCTCAAAGATGACCAGTAGGGCTTCTTAGTTACTTTTCAAATATTAAGATATCTCCTACAAACACTTGCAACCAGCCAAACATAACTATGGCACTCAGATATGTCAATGGTGTGACTAATCAAAATTATTTTTAAGGGAAAAAATATTTATCCAGGAAAACAGATGATATTCTGATTAAAAAATGTCATTGCTTTGCAGTGCCTAATGAAGCATGCAAGTTCACCCTTAGATCACCCTTGCTGTTAATTTCTTCCGCAGCAAGAAACTATATGGAGAGTGTATATATATATATATATACACACACTAAATACTGTATCAGAAAACACGAAAAAAGGAAAGGGCAAAGTTTTGTAAATATACAGCCAATCTTTACTATTGTACTGAACAAAACATCTCATCCCTGGAAGTGTTCAAGGCCAGACTGGATGGGGCTTAGAGCAACCTGGTCTACTGGTAGTGTGTGTGTGTGTGTACTGGGTTGACTCTGGATGGATGACAGGTATCCACCAAAGCTGCTCTATTACTCCCCTCTACAACTGGAGACAGGAGAGAAAATGTTGGAAATGAGTTGAGATAAGGGAGAGATCACTACTGAACACCATCACAAGCAAAACAGACTGAACTTGGGGATATTAATTTTTTTATTACCAACAGAATCAGAGCAAGATAATGAGGAATAAAATAAATCTTGAAACCACCTTCCCTCTACCCTTCCCTTCTTCCTAAACTCTCCCTCCCTTCCAGTGGTGCAGAAAGACAGGGATGAGATGAGCTTTAAAGTCTCTTCCAACCCAAACCATTCTATGATTCTATAATTTTATGATTGTCATCACCCCTTGGACAGTACAAGAGAGCACTGAATTAAGTGGGCAGTTGTTTATACATGTAAAGAGAGGTGGGATTATGTACCATATGCACAAAAAGGAGTCAGGACTAGAAGTCATCTGAAGCAATATGGACCTGGGTTTTCAGAATGTTTTTAGGTCTGACCAGAAATAAGTGGTCCAAAGTGACCAACAAAGGGATATAACCCCTGTTCATTCATCACAGCCTGTAAACAATAACTGCTGGACTATTTTGGTTAATAAGACCTTAGCTTTCTGTTATGGAGGCTTTGTAATTTATCCAAACCAGAAGACAAGAGCTAAAAACCTGAATTTGAAGTAAGTTTGGCTTCTGATTTTAGATTAGAGCTTCTTATTTTTGTGGCCAGCATTAAAAAGAGATAGGAATATAGCATCATTGGCAGCATTTGTGCTTCAAGGAATAGGATTTAATCTGCCACTTTTTGCTGAACAATCCAACCCACAAAACAGGCAGAGTTATGAACCAGGAAAAAACTGGTTCACTATTTCTATAACAAGTCATCATTTGCCTCCAGGTGCTATTCATGCATACAATAAAACTTTCCCTGAAAATCTGGCACCCTGTGTTAGTAAGAAATACAGAGGGTGAGAACACAGAATGAAATCCATTGTTCAATAAAAGGAGTAGAAATCAGGATAAGAACCAAGACCTTTTGACCTTTATCATTGTGAGGCTGCTCAAGGAAGGGGAAATCCTGTTCCCTTCAATTCATTAGCAAAGTGCCAACCTCCTTCCGGAGGGTGCGCACTTTGATGAACTTATGCTTAAGGTACTTTTATCCTCCTCTCCAGAACATTTCAGGTCTCAAAACAAATTTTTTCTAAGATCAGTGAGAAAGTGCAGGTTTCCACTTGTATCTGCAATTTTTAAAGAAGTTGTTTGGGCATGAACCCTATGGGATATATGGTATCTGCTGTAGCACCCCAACTGCAGTTGGGGTGCTGACCTCTGTTTTCTGGGGTCTTGAAAGTGCTCAGCCATTCATGATTTTGCATCTTTGAAGAAGGAGGTCTGGTCACAGAAGTGATCCTGGCAAGTCTGAATGGAAACTTAACCCAAAACATCACATCAAAGCTCAGAGCATCACATCCTTTTGTTCATACAGTCACAGAATCAAAGATCACCCTTGCTGTTAGTTTCTTCAGCAACAAGAAACTATATATAGGGTGTGTGTATGTGTGTATGTACACACACACACACATATATATATATACACACTAAATACTATATCAGAAAACACTATATCATCCATGAATGATTTAGGCTGAAAAGGACCTTTGAAATCATCTAGTTCCACCCCCTGCCATGGGCAGGGACATCTTCTGCTAGACCAGGTTACTCCAAGCCCCATCCAACCTGCCCTATAACACTTCCAGAGATGGGACAGCCACAGCTTCTATGGGCAATCTGTGCCAGGGCCTCACCACCCCCAGAGAAAAAAATTTCTTCCCAATATCCCATTTAACCCTGCCCTCTGGTAGTGTGAAGCCATTCCCCCTTGTCCTGTCACTCCAGACCCTTGCCCAAAGTTTCTCTTCAGCTCCCTTGGAGCCCCTTTAGGCACTGCCAGGGACTCTAAAGTCTCTCCAGATCCGTCTCTTCTCCAGGCTGAACACCCCCAGCTCTCCCAAACTGTCTCCAGAGCAGAGGGGCATCAGCCCTCAGAGTATCTCCATGGCCTCCTCTGGACTTCCTCCAACACATCCAGGTTCTTCTTGGGGGGCCCCAGAGCTAGACAGTTCAATCAGATGTGATTTTTAGAGCTTCAACTCCTGTTGTGCAGTTTAGACCAATATTTAAGCTAATTTAAAAAGAAATAAATCAGTAAAAATAGTTTGTAAAGAAGAGTAGATTTAGAAAGAAATATTGCTCAAAACTACTCAGGAATCTTGCAAAGATCTATTATAATAAATACACTAATATATTAATAGATCAAAACCAGTTATAATAGATCCTCAGAAAGCCTATTTCAATATATATACATTAATATATTTGTAGCTATTCCCAAGATCTATCAGAAGTGGTTTTGAGTAATATTTCTTTTTAATCTTCTCCCTTTTGCAAAACTTTTTTTTTTAACAGATATGCTGTGAGAGTCATCCTGACACAATCTGGTGTGCACTCCCTGATGGTGCCAAGAACTGTGCTTCTTTTCCTTTCTCCCACTGCATTCCTATATTTCTGGTTACTACTGTAACCGACATGACTCAGGTTTATTCAACATGCTGCCAGACCCAGTGTGCTGTCAGATTTGTTTATTGGGATTATATCCTTCCAGGCCTTTTATGGAAAATCACTGAAAGCTTCTATTTCAGCATGTACACTTTTGGTATCAACAAACCACTGAGTAACACAGTTCTCCCACCCCTCCATGATAGTTGTCATATAAAATTCTCTTGTCTTACTCTCTTTTCTGAACCTACCTGGTTTTACCCACATAGATGAGGAAGACTCAGACAAGCTGAAAATTTTTGCAATGTTTTATACTTGTTTGTTAGCTTGCATGCCATTTCTAAAACTTGGGAGTGCAGTGATGCAACAAAAGAAAAAACTGATGAAGAAAGAAAAACTTCTGCAAGTGTCCCTTTTAGATTGTCCTGCTATTCAAGAGTCACTGTGTTAAGGTAAATGCTTCTGAGTAGTCATAGCAATCACTTCAGCTATGCAAATCTTTTGAGTGTTGCTCCTTCTGGAAAGAGATAGTGTTGAGATAAAATCATGATTTATTTTTCAAGGGAGTGACAAGATCTTTTCCCAAACCTACAGCAAGATCTGTGTAGCTCCCTGAGCTAAAATAGAAACTCACTCCTCATCCCCTGCACAATCCCTCCAATCACTTGCAGCAATGACCTTTGAGAAGAGGGTTTGAAGAAGGATGGCTCAGGTTTGGCAGCATGTCTCCCCTGACCTTTTCTAAAATGCTGCTTGTTGGTAAGGTGTCCTCACCATGCATGTTTCTGCTCCCAGTCCAGCTCAGCTGTGCAGGGAAATGCTCCTGCTGGAATCTCTCCCCTGCCAGCGTGTCAGAGTGGAGTCGTGCTGTTGCACATTAAGAATGTGCACAAGCCAAGTACCAGAGCTAAGATGACAATTCTTAATCACCCACTTGATTATATTTAAGTGCTAGCCTAAGGGCTTTCTTTTCCTTTTCAACCCCCTCGTGCTGAGAGTATTTATACATATATTTAACTTTATGTACACAAGTGTCTTATGTCAATTAGCCCACTCTAATAAATGAAGCATAACACATACGTAAATGCTTCCAGGAAGAAAGTTCTGTTCCTGTTTATACCTTTCATATCTCTAAAGGAAAATACTCTATGGTCTGTAAATCCAGTCTCTGTGAAAAACTCATTTTGTCACACCATTTGCTGTTGGACAATGATATTGCTGCTGCTGTGGCACATGAGCACTGCAAGACGACATTGTCTGAGGGCTTCAGACAGCCAGTTCTTGGTGAAGGTCCTTCCACAACCTTTAAAACTGAATCAAAATATGCCCAGAGTGAGGGAGAAATATCCACAAGTCAGAAATCAAAGGAAAAAATTGCCACATTCAAATCAAAACCCTTGCCCTTACCTGATGCCAGAATTTTACCACTGACTTTTGGCTTTGAGCATGTTAGAAAAAACATATATCAAGTTGCCAACCTTTAGTGTAAAGTTAATGTGTCATAAGGCTCAGCAATGAAGTGAAATAGGAGTTGTATGTCTTTTGAATTAAGTTGAAGTATAAGGTGCTGTTCGTAGAAATGGCTGTAACTCAAGACGTGTCTTGAGTTTGTAACTCAAGACGTGTCTTCCACCCGAAATTGTGCATTTTCTAATGGCCTCTTTAACAAACACTATTGCTGTCCCTAAAAGGGGGATTTGTCACCTGGGGTGCAGATAGCTAATCTTACATGCAGAGCTGAGATATTTGATTATTTTATACTTTCAAAGATGGGTGCTATGTAGTAAACCCACAGAAAGTTAGCAGTCTCAAAACTTCACACTATATATACATTTTGGCAAACAAGGAAGCTTTGGTTTATTGGCTACAAGTTACCTAGTTCTCTTATTAATTACTATCCTACCTTCTATTGGTTGAATGATTCTCTTGCTTCTCATGCTAATTAGTTTTCATGCTCAGTCTTTCTCTTCTTTTGAGCTGGTGGGTTTCTCAAGTCTGTAGTTCATGAGTCAGTGGTCACAATCTCCCCAATGGAATTACCTCTTGCTGCTTGGCTCAGTGTGGAAGCTGCAGGGTGAGCCCTGGGTGGTAGGAACCCGAGGCAATAGGACTCATGCTGGCACCAACCCTTTGCATTACAAAGGGCACCACAGGGACCTGTAGGACAAGCCAGGAGACAAGAGGCACAGCAGGAGCAGAAGACTCAACAGAAGGACCCCAGACTAAGAGTAAAGGGTATAATTAACCCTTTTCATACACACATGAAGAAATCTTTGCCTTCTCCAAAGATTAACTCTTTGAATTGCTTTGGTTTTTATGTGCTGCACTCATCTCTCCATTCAGCTTCATTGTAATAATATAGTAGAATGCGATTTTCAGTTATTTTTTTTTTATTCATGTAACGTTGAAATTCAAATACATTTCTTTGATCCATGAGTTTACTAACACCTGCTTGTTCTATGCCAGGCTGTAACTATTCTCACTGTTATGATTTTTCATTTTGTTGGAGGGCATACATGGAATTTGGTTCCTGGTGCAATCTGAAGAAGCCCACTGTAACATATAGTCACATAAGATTCTGGAGAATGTGCAATTTTCAGTCATACATTAGTATTCTCTCCTCAAACCTTCCACCTACTTAGTGCTAATCATCTTCTTGCTTAAACATCTGGCCTTTAGACAATCAGAAAAACTGTACTGAATTATAAACTGTGAGGTTGATCTTCAACCTCGCACGTCATCACTCAATAGCAGATATCACAGTCACTTTACTTCTAATCAACATCATATGCATAGCAATGGCTTTGGACATCTTCCTTTGCTAGAACATAGGAGATATTCAGGTACACTATCAAGAATACAAGTATTCAAGACTGAATTGCACAATATGTGTTTTATATTTCAATCACATTGGTGGGATTTGCCAGATTAAATATAGATGTATGTGATGTACATATTTGTGTCTGAGCTCAGCGGTATTGCCCCTGGAGAGAAAGAGACACTTTTAGAGGCTGATTGTAGAAGAATCTGATTCAGCAATTGATCCCATACAGTCTTACAGAGATAAAGATTGGGAAAGTCCTGAAAAGGTCACCAGTATCCTCACTCGGTTTCCAAGGGTGGATCGAGCACTTTTGGACCCCCTTAGCAAGTGCTTCGCTGAGGTCTTTCTAATAAAAGGGAAAGACTGGGTGCTGTGTTGACTTCAGTAGAAAAGACTTAAAATAGAAGTAGAAAAGACATTAAGATGGCTTAATCCCACGCTAATTGATGAAGTGTTAATGGGTGAATCTGACCCTTAATTTCATCTTCTGAAAAGTTCTGTAGCTGCTTTAAACTGTACTTCTACTCTTTGCCATGGAAAGGGAAAATGAATGACGAACATCCTTCATACCCCAAAACAAGTAAAATCATTTTCTGGTAAGTGACTCCTCTGAAGGCAATTCTGTATCACTGCTGGCTGTAAACCAACATCCAACACCTTAAATTATCTACCCAGCATTAAGTAAGATGGAATTAATCTGATGTCTTGGTTTGAAAGACAGGTGTCTGCTAGGGAAGGCAGAAATGCCTTCCACTCCCTTGGAATGGAAAATGTAAACCCCCTCCCTTCAAATTATTATAATTTTGAAATAAGAGGCTCTCAGGCAAAGATCTGAGAATAGGAATAACAGTTCTTTACTAGTATGTATAATAAAGCAAACAAATAATTACAAAGAGAACCACAAACCCAGTGCCAGCCTTCCGGGCTGCAGGCACTTTCCCCTTTGGTGCAGTTCTGGTCACAGCCACCAGGGGCGCTGGTGGCTCCTGGCTGGGCAGGGCAGGTGCGATGATTCCCCCGCGGCTGCAGGGGGCGCTGTGGTGTGACCTCAGGGAGCACGTGGTAATGGCGGCTCGGTCAAGACAGGAAGGGATGGAGGAGAGGCTTTGCTTCACAAATCCCCTGGGGCAGTCCATCCCGGTGCCCCAGCAGGACTCTGAGGAGCACCCAGCTGGAGCAGCAGGAATGAGCACAAATCCCGGGCTGGTGCATGAGATGTATCAGAAGCTCCGCAGCGGTAGCTGGAAATGCCGGATGTCCTGGCAGGGCAGGAGGTGCAGGGCTACAGCTTAGAGAAACCCAGAGCAGTGCTGAAGAAGCAGCAGGGGTGGGACAGCAGCAGCCCGGCTCTGAGCATTGCAGGGAGACGCAAGCTCAGGATCCCAGGCACCCGGACAGATGGTAATAAGACCCTCTTTTAGTGAGGTAGGTGATAATAAGGTCCCAGGTCAGTGGCTGCTTTCACGAGCAGGGGGTCACCCCCACAGCTGAAGAAACAGCTCCCGGCTGGGTTACGGCAGTGGCAGCAAATTCCCTTCCCCAAGCAGCAGCTCTGACTGTCCTCCTCCGAAGCTGAGAATGAGAGTGGAGAACAAGAGTGCTAGCAGCTGCCCCAGCCCCTGTCCTTTGCCTGCCCAATTCTCGTCTCCCTGTCCCTCTGAGAGAAACTCCCCAGATGAGAGAAATGCAACCAGATGCCCTCCTCCCCTGAGCTTGGCCACTTCTTTGTTTTCTTAAGTACCCAATAGTTAGTGTGTCCTAGCAACTTACAGGAAAAAATTTATAGGTAAAAAGGAACAAAAGGAAAGACAAACCTTCAGGCAGGACCCAGAGACCAGATCTGAAGAACCATTTTCATAAGGTCACCCTCAAGGTGTTAAGATTCCACACCAAAGTTGTGCCAGGTTTGGGAAGAGAACAAGTATTTAAAAGAATCTACAAAGTGAAGTGAAAGGCTCTTCCTGGAAATTGTTTGGGGTTTTCTTCTCATTTTCAGTGCTGTACATGGCCCATCTTGATCCTTTCAGAGATCCTAGGTCAAACCACACCTCTTTTTTATACAGGATTTTTCAGTAACAGAGGTGCACATACAGTCCAAACCTCACAGTTCTGCTACTAACTTTGCAAAATGCCTGAGGAGGTAAATATTGTGGAAAGGAATGAGGACAACAATTACATAAATAAAGGAATAACTGAAGTGTCTAAGACAGGATTTCATATGGCTCTCTGTTAATTACATTATTATGCACCTCTTATATATCATGTTATATAATCTGCATGTTTTTTTAATATAAGATTCCTTTGATGATAGTCCATTTTATTATGCTTGAAGTTTCTAATTACCAGGATCAGTGCATTTCTGCAGCTATTGAACTCATTAATGATCTATGACTTTTTTTCCCCTTTTTGATGTTTTTCCCAGCTCAACCCATTATGAAACAGGCAACAGTTTGCTGTAATCAGAAATATAATTTTGAGAATTAAACTAATTTTCCCAATAACTGTTTTCTGATACTTTTCTGTTTTCTGTTGAAGCCCAAGCACATGTTTGTAAATGTCTCTTGATGTCTTTCTGTCTACATATTCTGGAAACTCTGAGACTGAAACTGTGAATAAGAACAAAGACTCCACAACCAAAGGTTATGAAGTAGGCATGCTTTACTCGGTGCACGGATGTATGAGGCATAGCTCCGCCAAAGATGTTCACATGAACGGAGCACGTGCTCTTGTTCAAATACACTTAAACTCATACATATTTATGAAAGTTTCAACATTGCGTACACATATTCAGAACCTATCCCCTGCCTACTCTCAATTCAATGTTAATCAGCTTTTTATTGGTCTGTGCTTGCATATTGTCTCCTGGTGGTCTCGGGCAGGGGTCACTGGATGAAGTAAAAGTCTTCCTCAAGTACCCTCTGGATGAACCTGGTCTTTGTGTAGGCTCTCTTGGTCTCTTGCTGTCCTCCAGGGTTCCTGGGCATAGTCTAAACTACAAGTCCAGTTTTTTCCAGGTGTTTTTTGAGCACTTGTTCCTGCTTATCAGTCCTAAACAAATGGGCAAGGTCCTGTTTTTGTATGGCAAAGGACTATCTGTTTTTAACACACTTGATTACACAGCAAATTATAATCTGTTTAAGTTTAGTTATAAGTTCCCTGTATCAACTGCACATTTTCTAATAGCAATTATTCTTTGATTTATGCTAGCTCCTTTAAAGACTGACTTAGTGCTTTTCAAGTCCTCAACCAGTTGTACTTAAGCTTCATCTGGATTTATGTGAATCCCAGATCTCCTGCTAATCTCAAGTACTGCTGTAGAAGTAAGTGAGACTGGAATACCAGAACTAGAATGCAATAAATCTTAATTCATTCAGAAAAATATCGAAGATATATCTGATAGGTGTCAAAACTGGGAACAAGTGTTTCCAAACACACCAGGCCAAAGGGAAGAAATTATAAGAAACAATGAGTAAGGGTTTTTTGCATTGTTTATAAGAAAACAAAAGCCAAATACAATGTTTTGGATAACTGCTTTATGAAAGAAGCACAAACCAAGTTGGAAGCACAGATCCACTCTCAGTTCAGTCTTTGAAATAAGGATTAAAGTTGTCTGCTCCATTGAGGCATTAGTCAGCTCTGCTCTGTTCCTGCTTCTTGAAGACATCTGCTTTGTATTTCATTGAGACTACTGCAAATTTGCTTTCAGCTATAAATTTCCAGTGAGTTTTTTGATTGGTTGGATTTTTTGGGCTTGGCTTGTTTGGGGTTTTTTTGGTTTGTATTTTCCAGAAAATGAAAGACATAAGTGGCATCTTACTAGCTTACAAATCATTCCTGGGGCCAGCTAAGGCTGCAGATGCTGCTCTGAAGGGTAACTCGCTCTGTCTAGCTGGTAGAGATATGGTTGGTGAAGAATAGTGACACCAATTATATTGCTGGTTTAGTTACCACAGAATAAACTAAACAGATAGGTTGTATCAACTTCAAATGAAATTTTCAAGCCATCTTCTGTTGAGGTGGTTCACTCCTTCTCCTTCTCCTTCTCCTTCTCCTTCTCCTTCTCCTTCTCCTTCTCCTTCTCCTTCTCCTTCTCCTCCTCCTTCTCCTCCTTCTCCTTCTCCTTCTCCCTCTTCCTTTCCAGAGTGCTTGGTAGCACAGTAGTCTGGGTACAGGCTTGGAGTCGGGAGATGGGCATTGAGCTGCCATGTCTGCCTTCTTCTGCCCTTCTTTGTCATGGGATCTTGTCTTAGTTTGAAAGACAGGTATCTGCCAGGGAAAGCCAGAGCCTCCCTTGGAATGGAGAATGTAAACCCCCTCCCTTTGAATTATTATAATTTTGAAATTAGATGAGCTACTGGGAAGAAATCATTTTCTGTGGGGATGGTGAGGCCCTAGCACAGGTTGTCCATAGGAGCTGTGGCTGTTCCATATCTGGGAATGTTCAAGGTCAGGTTGGACAGGTCTTGGAGTAAGTAACCAGATCTAGTGGAAGGTGTCCCTGCCCATGGCAGGTGGATTGAAGTGACCTGACCTTTAGGTGTCATCCAAAAACATTCTAAGATGTATTTTCATTCCCTAGTGGCATGAGTGGGTTAAGAGTCCTTAAGAAAACACTGTGTATGTACAAGCACTTTTTTTTTTCCATCTGCGTGAGTAGTGTCCCTTATCAGGTTTCAATTTGTAGTTCCCTTCGTACTTCTTTAGTTTCCTTAATGGGTTCTCAAATTTCCTGTCTGACTTGGCAGTGGTGTCCTGGCTGGACTCTTGCCACCCTCCATTTGGATGCACAACTGAAACCCCAAGTGGCCCTATTTTGGTTATGCTATCAATTAACCTTATTGTGAAGAGCAACATCTCCAACATACAGAACCTTTCACAGTTGGGTTGTCAGGTAACCTTTATATGTATTGTTTACTCTTTAGGTTATTTATTCCTCTGATGTTAATTCTAGATTGTTTTTTTATTTCTACTGAGCTGGCTAAAGCTGCCAGGTTTCAGAAGTCAGAGGTCTACAAACAGTACAAGCAATTCAAATAATACAGGGAGACAAGCAAGGGACCATGAGTCACAGTTTCTACATTCAGCTTCCACCTACACTGCTCCACTTAATTAACTCCTGCAAGGCTCAGTTTCAGTATTTTGCAGTATTTTGCAGTATTTTGCAGTCCAATTAGTGTCTGGAATGTGGTGGGTTTGGCAACCTTAGAAGAAAGGAGCTTAGATATTCAAATCCTGTTAATTAATTGAAATGTTGTAAATCAATAAATAATAGTGATTAATTGGCTGTAATTTTCATTCTTACCCAGTGAAGACAGCTACTTGCTCTCCTCCAGACCTTTTCCCTCCCTGCAATACAATTCATGTGCACTGTGATTCAAGCCAGAATTCATCTGAAAAATGAACAACAGGTCCTGCTAGCTCTGAGGCAAGTGAGAGTCGCCTGCACAGAGAGCAAGGACACAACCAAAGGAAAACAATTCCAGAATAAAAGCTGTTTGTTTTTCTTTGTAAACATGGTTGCTAATTGGGTAGAGAAAAAAAGGTGACAACAGAAAAAACAGTGAAAAGCTCTGTCCTGCGTCCTGTGTCCACATGCACCCCAGGATGCTCAGACTGTCCCTGACACTTTGCAAGTAGAGGCTGAAGACTAGAAGTACCCCAGAGAAAGAGGATCTGCTACCTTGCATGACTTCTGCCTGCACTACTGATTTTTCATGCCCATTTGGGCATTTTCCAAGCCACCCCAAAAGGCACAATACTTCCATTGTGAGAAAAATTTAGTATTTATTTTATTAAATTGATTATCTTATTCTACAGCTGATAATCAGGGAACTGCTTATCTGTTAAACATCCCCAGTCAGGAGCAGGCAGCCAAAGATTCTGCATGAACAACATTGCTGGATTAGCCAACAACCTCTCCCCTCAGCTGCTGTACACCCTGCCTGCACTCCCAGCCCACCTCCCCTCTCCAGCACACAGTGAGCAAAGGGCTGTGGTTTGTTCCCAGGGACTGCTTAAGCCTCAGCCCTGTCCCCCTGAACTCTTTGCTTCACTGGAGTGTAACCACAATATTGCAGAGGCAACAAAAACCTTGGCAAAGTGTGGGTCACTCTTCCTCAATGGGAGGGAAGAGACTGTGCCTAATCCAGTCCTTAGGCAGGACATCCACTGATTTACATGAGTTGGCTACAAAACTGGCACCATCCTTATTTATTCCTTTATCCACAGGCACCATTAACTGGAGCATTGCTATCCTGCAAGTACTACAACTTTCTCCAAGACCTCAAAGGGAAATAGGGCTGCTTGTGTTAACTAATCATGTATGATATACAGCAAGGACTCATGTTTCACATGCCGGCTCCCAACCACTCCAGCTCTCCTGGGTTTATGATACTAGCAACAATGCCTGGACCATCCCCAGCTTGGGTGTAGTGAGATGTTAGCATGCTCTGCTGTCTGGTCTGGGGTGGCCTCCTTATGCTGAATAAAACAGCACTGATGAAAGAGCTGAACAGACAGTCAGAGCTGTCTATCTGGCTACTGAGCCATCGCTGCTAGCCCAAGAGAACCACAAGGTTAGATGGCTACAGCTGAATGAGGACTTTTCCTAATTTAACAGAGGGCAGTGCTGTAAAACAGCTCCATCACCTCCTGGCTCTTCAGCTTGACCTTACTTTGGGCTTATCAGTGTAAAGAAACACAATAGGGCATGAGCTAACCCTGTCGGGGGCTGTGTACCCATGAAAGCTATTTTGTGGAAGCTGAGCTCTGGCACATGAAGACCTGCAGATTCCAGCAAGAACTGGCTTGAGGCAAACAAGCTCAGGACTCAAATACACTGCCTGAACCCATCTTTGTAGACATACCCTTGAGGAGGTCAAAGAAAAAGATGGAGCTGCTGGCAAGCACTGTCCAAGACCTTTCCCAAGAAGCATTTTCCCTGCCACAGGACTTGTTTGGAGCAGCCCTGCTCAAGGGGCTGTTTTCTAAATTGAGGAATATACTCACAGCCTGATATGGGGTTGTGTTATAAAGAAATTTTTTGTGACACATTACCAAATGAAAGGAAAACAGTAGCAGTGAGCAGTCCAGTCTGGGATTGGTATGATTTATTCCCTACCACTGGATCCAAAAGTATGCTAAAAGGACAGCAAGTCTGCTGCTGAGGCCCCTGGGTTGTTTTCCCTGCTCTATTCCTCCCTCCTTCCATCTGTTGCAAAGAGGATCTGCTCTTGAATGCATCTAAGTATTGCTTAACAACAGAAAGGTGCTCTCATCCTACGGTCCAGCACCCTTTCAAAAGCTACATGTGGGTTTTCCTGACCCAATGGAGGGAGGAGAACAGACATCCTGCCAGAAGAACAATACAGGGAAGTCTCATTCAACTGAACTTTGACCAAGGAGCAGATCATTGCTCTGGTTATTAAACTGGAAGTCTCAAGTCTAGCTCCAATCCTGGTGCGTCTGGGAAATGGCTATTGACAGAAATTCACAATTCAAAATTGAAAGGCAAATATGCCTTGAGGTTAGTGCAGAGACCCCACTTTGTACACAGTTTCACCCCTGGCCAATGCAAAATGTGTTTTGCTGCAAATATGGTGTGTGAGCTACCAACACACTTTGCAGGGTAAGAACTGTGTGCAAGCAGATATTTACTGGATGAGGATGCTGTAAATGGAGACACATTTTGTAGTCTCCCTGTGTACTTGGAGGTACGGTGTACTTATGCAGATCCTCCCCATGTGGAAGAAGACAGGTTATTTTTCTTTTCACCTATTTTTGATTGAGTTTGACAAGAAGATCTTCAGACATGTTTTGATACACACCAAACACACCTGATCCCTGCAGGACACTCAGTGTGTCTGTAACATGGACAAGAGCTCACCAGAAGAATGTAAAAAGAGCAGTTCTTCTTCCTCTACCTGGGTTCAAAGGCTGCATTGATTTTTACATTAATTTTATGTAGGTTCTGATGAAAAATATGGATTAAAAAGTACTTTCCAAGTTTATAAGTTATCAGTTGCTGCTTTCAAGTCTTCTGCATGTGCTGTATGTTAGGAATAACACACTCCACAACATGATGGATGAAGCAAATACTTTCATCTATGCCTGATGATCCAGAGTGGATATCAACAGATTCAGGAGAAGGAATCTACAAAATAATTCTCCCATGAAGATCTGATCTTCCTTCTTTTCAATAGGACTATGGTGGGGGTTTTGTTCCTATGCTATGAACAGTTAATACTAGACACCATTTCCCCTTGGTCTGCATCCTGTTTTTGAGAACAATAGCTGAATTTTTGACTGAGTGCAAGCCCATAATTCATGTTTGCTTGCATCCTTTGGAGCACAGATTTGGCTGATACTATAATAATTTAGTGCATTGAAATGACTGTTCCAATTAGAGCAGAGATTTGGGTTTGTTGTTTTTTGGGGTTTTTTTTTCTAGTCAATAATATTATTTCTAAAGACTTAAATATTTTAGAAATAATAAACAAGGAAGAGAGGCCTCACCTCTTGATGAAATATGTGTGCATAAATTCCCTTGACTTAATCTCCAGTCCACTCGAATATGATACGGCTCAAAAGTTCATCTTGGGATCAAATTTTGTTGAGTTTACATCCTGTTTGGGAAAGACAGCTTGAAACAGATAAGAGGAATCCAGTGAAAAACAGAGGGAGAGGAAGGCAGTGGTCAAAATGGAATAAACACAACAGTTGGAGGAAAAACAAATGCATTAAAAGAGTGAGTATTTTGTACAGAACCTCAGTTTTGATGGTGTCACTAGTTTTCACCCAAATTGTCCTCTGAGCACAGTCCAAACAGTTGCTGGATGCATTGAACCTGCTGAGCATCAGTCACTGTCAGTCCCCTACATGTTGTTGGTGCCCTTTGCAAAGCAAAAAGTGATCACCAACAACATTAGTGCTTTTACTGATGTGACAGAAACCATGTCACCAAAAGGTTGCTCCCAGTCAGGAATTTGGAAATGCTGATTTAATTACTCTGGGACAACTTTTATTCAGGCACTTATGCCGATCTCCAGGATAATGAGAGTTGCCTCTGGAGGCCTGAATAATTTGCATTCCTACATCTGTAACTCCAAACTGATGGGAAAGCATCTGCTCCCTTCCCTATGCATCTGTCTCCTTTCCAGGAGGCAGACTCTGCTGTATTCCTCAGGTTCAGGATTGACCCCAACATATATTTAGTTCTCTGCTACCAGTGAGACTGTAAAAATCCACCCAACATTTGATTTATATTTTCTATGTTTCTTCCTTCTTCCCTGCTGATTCAGAATGTTTTAAAACATCCCCTTTTATTTATGTGCCTTAATTCTCTCCCTTCCACTGTGAAACAATTAAACCTTTCTGCAAAGGTCTCATTTTTCACACCTTTCCCAGTTGCTGCTGGATCCCCTCTGAACTGTCTCACATTGTCTGGCTGGAAAACTTTTCCAGGTTTTATAACCTCATTCTTGAGATGTTAAGGGGTCTTGAGGAGTCCCACTTGGGAGCTCTGCAAAGCAAGACAGTGGAGGGCAGATAGGAGCAGCTGCCATGGAGCTGTGTCTCATGACCTAAAAAATTATCCCTAGTCAGTATGTAAATGTTACTGGACATAGTCTTAGCCTGGTCCATTTGTCAAGTGAAACATGAAGGTGATTTAAATTGATGGTGTAAACTGCTTCACAAGCAAGGAGAGGTGTAGACAGTTGTGAGCAATGTTAGATGAGCCTTTGTGTTTAAGGAATACTGTCTCTCGCATGCAGTCTGTCCCATCTCATCCCGATTTAAAAAACTGAGAACATACAGAGCTTTAGCTAGTCTATTGTGAGGGCACCCCAACTCTCCCCCTTTTTGTTTTTCAAGCATGGTCTTTAGGGTTCTATGAGCATGCTCAGCTTACACTGTGGGAGGGCAGGAAATGCCCGTTTTGTGAGACACACCTCATTGATGCCGGAAGTTGCGAACTCACTCCAAGGTGTAGGCAGGTCCATTGTCCATTTTGATGGTGTTGGGAAGGCCCAGAGTGACAAAACAGGTGAGCCAATGACAGCATCACGGACTTTTTCTCTGTGTGGGCAGTTGCCATTAGAAAATGGGAATGGCTATCAGTAGATATATGAACATATTTTAAACGATCAAATTCTGGGATATGAGTAACATCAATTTGCTAAATGGAATTAGCAGTTAAACCCCAGGGGCTAGTGCCTTCTGCTAAGGAAGCAGGAGCAACCCCACAACAGGAGGGACAAGATAACAGGATATCACGGGCTTGTGAGGAAGTTAATTAAAATTGCTTGCTAAGAGAACAAGCATTTTGGTGTAAAAAATTGTGAGATAACTTGGCCTGTGGAAAAGTATTTGCACTTGCCATCACAGTGATATCTGCATAGTTATTACCTTCTGCAATAGGGCCAGGTAAACCTGTGTGGGAGTGAACATGTAACACATAAAAATCATGCTGCCAACTGTTAATCAAGGTCCACAACGTTCTCAACTCTGTAAACAAAAGATGGCTATTAACATATTTTAAATATGAAGATTCTAAACAGAATACCACATTGGGAGCATATGAGGAATCAGTTATGATGTTAAGTGGTTCCTGTGAAAATAACTGAAAGGCAAATTGAAGAGCAGTCAATTCTAAAATTTGCATGGAAGCATCCTTTAACATTAATACCCTCTTATATCACTAGACAGTCACCTTCACACCAAATCACTGCAGCTTTGTTGGTTTTGCGGGATGTGTCTGTAAAAACAGTTGATCCATTGACAGGGTCATGCTCAGCAGTATTTTGCTTACAGGGGGATGTTACCCATCAGGGGGATGTTACCCATCTCTGTCCATAAACAATGTGAGGGATAATGGATAGATAACTGTCCAGAAAAATCTGCAAGCGCAATTTGAAAGTTAGTGTTTTCTGACAACAACCATGATAAACTTTCTTTAGTTGCAGGTAGGTAGATGGTATTTTTATCCCGTCCCTTTGTTGAGGGCAATCCTTTTTAAAATGATCCACTGAACCACATTTAAAACAACCCCTTGCCCACATGTCCAAAACCCAGAAGTGAGCAGCTAAAGCCACAGCCAGAGAGTTGGTGTGATGAGCGGCAGTTCCCACATTTTGGCATGCTCTAACTATATTTGTTATGCCACAAGTATGCAGGTTACGAACAGTGAGCAATGCTTTTCTACAGCCTTCATTTGCATTTGTGAAAGTAAACTGCCTCAACAGAATAGCTCTAGCTTCATCATCATTGACTTGCCAGGAGAGTGCAGCTTGTAGTCTGTCCAGGAACTGCACGAAAAACTCCACTGGACCCTGTAAAATCTTCGAGAATGATATGCTGGAATCCATACGCATCCCAAGGAGTTGGCGCAGTGCTTCCAGAGCTAGGTGGGTGATGTTATCATATATATCACGTGGGTAGCTGTCGCAGTGAGGGTGGCTGTGACAAATCTTTGAGTCCCCTGAATTCAGGGGGAGCATGGCGCAAAATAAGAAAAAGGATCAGGAACAATGGAGTGGCTGAAAAGAAAACTACTTTAATAAGAAATGAAAACAGGAATAATTCCCAGAAATTGAACGCAGTTTAGGGACAAGCCCCAAGAGACCAGAAACAAGGGAGAAGTAACAATATACAGTCTTGGAGGTGGAACATTCTAGAAACAATGTCATATATGAAATACAAGTAACCAATAGGGGAATAGAACTTGGACTAATTAACATAACAACTTCAAAGGCTCTTGGGAGGAGAGCTCAGGCTCGCCCTGAGTTAGGTGAATGTTTCCTAGGGCTTGAAGCTAAGGCTTGGATTGTTAGAGGTGAAGTCTGGCTGACCCTGTGTCCCAGTCAGGCTGACTCCCACAGGTAGCCTGACTGCACTGTGGGGACTGGGTAAGGACCCTCTCCTGTTAGCTGCGTGACAACAGTTGGGAGATTTCTGTCCTGCAGTGCTTCCGCCTGGGCCGTACACAATTCTTGGTGGTCAGTTAGCCACACTGAGAACTGTGTCGCTGTTAAGATCATTTTCATTATGCTTTTCCAGTCGTGAGGTATGAGGATGTACACTGTACTGATGGACTCTAGATAGCTTAGGATGTGATAGGAGGATATGCCACTTCCTTCTACTAGCGGTCCTCAGCTCTTTAATTACTTTATAGCCTAATTTTCTGTACACCGGGCATTGGTTTGGCTCATATATAACTGGGCAGGCAGTAATGACTGCCAGGTGGCCCTCCTTCATCACAGCCTCCCTGCATTTTCGCCAACACTGGATTACAATATTGTTATTCTGGGCAAGAAGTGAGCCTGCCGCTTGCTCGTTTCACAGGAACTCCTCACCAAGGGGATCAATTGCTCAGGGATTTCCATCTGGGTAAGGCAATTCCATGGGGCATGAGTTAATCTCGGGGTAGCTTGATGCATTGGATACAGGTTTTGGTGGTGCTGAGGGGGAATTAGCTTCTGAAGTCACAAAATGGCCTTCATGATTGTCTCCCACGTGGAGAGGGGCTCGCAAGCTTTAGCATAGCTATCCGTGGAGATATCAGAAAGTCTCTGCCCTACCACTTGCCAGGCTTCCAATTGAAGGGGCCCACCAAAGGGAAAATCTCTAACATGATTAGACACCCAGTCCAGCAGGGTGCTTAACTTTGCATCAGCAACATTAATAGTTTGCTGATGCAGGAGCCACCATACGTGCTTCAAGCTCGTTCTTTGCTCCAGGGATATTCCACCTCCCTTATTGCTTCCACTGGTTACTCACCTGCTAGATGATGCGCGCGCACTTTTGGATTCCTGAGTTCCTTGCTGAACTCCTCCCGGATCCTTTCCTGGATCCTTTTCCCCGGACTCTTCCTGGCTGGCCAATTCCTTGACTCAGTGGAAGTTGCTTCTGGAGTAGTACACACGCTACACCACCTTATAGGTTCTGATTTGGGCCAGCCATTTGTGGCAATGGGGAACAAAGCAACACGGACCTCCTTATACATCTGAAGAAGATGGCTTTATTGTAGAAATCACCTCCCTTGTAGGCTTTTAATTTCAACCAGACAAAACCAGGACTTAACAGAAGAAGGGCACCCGTGGCTGGCTCAGCTGCAGTCTGCTGTCCACGTGTCCTATCACCCAATCACCTTCCCCTTCATGTGCTGTCCACACATTTCTCCTCATAACTGCCTCTCATCTGCCCCAACTGACTTCCAACCAAGCAGCCTGCAGCTGTGCCTTTCCTTCTGGTGAACATGAGCCTTAACAACTTTAACAAATATAACCCCATATTCCACAGTTCTGTCATCCAGAAGTTACCTAAATGTCCTTTAAGGAGCACAACATTCTTCATATTGAGACAAAACTAAGGATGATTGATAGGATCCATGTAGCATTCCCCTTGGCCTGGAAAGGAGGACAGTACTTAAAGAATAGAAAACACCCATGTTGGTAGGGGAGAGAACCAGACTAGCCATCTAGACATGGAGTTATCATGGGAGCTCTATTTCCAGCTACACTTCCTACAGAGCTTTATCCAGAAGTGATGTTTTGTCAATATCTATTCACTTAGGAGACTTGGTAGAGGAAAGTTCAAAATAAGAATTCAGTTACACACATATGAAAATGGTTTTGTGCTATTTGTGGCATTTCTGAATATCCCAAGACGCAGAAATTCACAGGGAATTTCCATATCAAACATAGTCCCCTAGAGACTTCATGCACCAGGTGGAAGAACCAGCAGCTAATAAGAACTGTAAAGATTTATATTTTAGGTTTAAATATCTAGAGTGGCAATTAAAGCACCCAAATAATTTTCTGGATCTTTACCTCAGTGGACATCATTCTTTCTAAACAGGAAAGGAGCTTGATTTAGGGGTGATGGATCCATTTTAACAATTCAATTACTTGCTTGATGCCTGTGGTGTAACACAGGGACACATTGAAGAAAAGATGAAGTCTTGAATCACATGTATGAGGCAAGAAACTTATGCTAAAGTCTGGTATAAAGTGTTTTCCAAGAGTAAACCATCAGTGAAAATCAGGGTTTGAAACTCTTCAATCTATGCTTCTTGTCAGAAATTTTTGTAACAACATTTTAAAGTGAAAGGCAGTAGAGATAAAAAACATGTAAATATTATTTTTAAAAGCATTAATTACAATATACTTATGATAGAAGGAATTTCTACAACATAAAGCATTTTTGAATGAAAATCTTACCTGATGGGTCTCTTCTGGGATTTCAAAAGGTAACTACCATTATTTTTTTTTATGTTCTTCCTGTGTCCCAGCACTAACTGATACTTCAAAACATGAAAAGATTTATATAATTTCAACAGGCTAATATTTTATGTCTATTTTATTTTATTTTCTCTGCTTAATTTAGTGATAACTGGGAGGGATAGTATTTAGCATTAGCTGTTTGAAATATTCCATTTTATTATCTAGAGTAAAAATAAAAACAAATTTAATGTAGCAACGGGCTTTTTTGTTGGTGGCAGGGTTTTCTTGTTTGTTTGATTGGTTGGAGTTTTTTAGATTTTATTGTATGTCCTTTCAGCAGTAGGAATATCTGAATTAAATTGAAGCTTTGGCCTTACAAAGGAGACATTTGCCAACTTCATATTTTTCAGAATTTTTATTGAAAACTTTGGTAATATTAACTTTAATTTTGAGCTATAAAACTCAGGAGGGGAAAAAAGGGAAACTCAAACTTCCACAAGCTGACTAGCTCTGTCGACATCTGACGTCATCAGCCACTTTTGCCATTTTTCTGGACACTTCTGCCAAATCCCTTCTACTGCTTCAGTCCAGGGAACAGATGTCAGTTACAGGCTCTGTTTCTTTGTTATTCTATTCTTTACCTAAGTGCATGACCCATTCTTGTTTTCCAAAGATTTGGAGAATAATTTAGAACAGAAGGAGCCTCTGGAGAACTCCAATCCAGCTCCCTGATTGAAGCTGGGCCAACTTCAGTGTCAGAAGTAGTTGCTCAGGGTCTGGCCCTGATGAGTTTTGGGTCTCCAAGGCCTTTCCAGAGTTTGACCTCTCTCATTATGAAGACTTTTTCCCTTATGTTTAATGTGAACTTCCCCAGCTGCAGCTCTCAGCAGTTTTATCTTGTCCCTTCAGTGAATACTCCTGGGAGGAGCTGATGCCTTTCCTTGTAGCTGTCCATCCAGTGATGACCAAAGATTTCCCCTCAGGACTGTCTCTTCTTCAGGCTGAACAAGCCTAATTCCTGCTTCCGGTTCTAATTTCACCCTGACCATTCCTTCCCCATTCTTCACTGTAAGGGTGACAGAGTACTACATTAGGCTGTCCAGAGAGCTTGTGTCATCTCCTCCTCTGGAAATCTTTAAAACCCATGGGGACATGATCCTGTGCAATATGGTCTGGGTGAACCTGCTCTAGCAGTGGGGTTGGATTAGATGATCTCCAGAGATGCCTTGCAGCCCTAATCATTCGGTGATTCTGTAATTTGGATTCTGAAGTCGTGGTTTAGCTATTCTTATTCCCCTTCTCTTTTCCTTGTGCCATACCTCCAGGCTAGTTGTCCATTCCAAACCTTCTTCTCTTTGGTGGGTTTTCTGACTGAAAATGGAAGTCTCTCCTTCACTGGTGTTCAGGACCAGGGACTCCCTTCTCCACTCCCTTTTCTGGGAAAGTCAGGAATAGTAAAGAGGAATCTTTTCTATAGTCACCTTCCAGAATGTTTCTTCATAGAGTATACTGCTTATGAACTGGAAAATCATGAGGTCATCAAATGGTTTGGGTTGGACAGGACCTTAAAGAACACCTAGTTCCAGTCCCTGGCCACGGGCAGGGATGCCTTCCACTAGACCAGGTTGCTCCAAGCTCCATCCAACCTGGCCTTGAACACTTTGATGGATGAGGCATCCACAGTTTCTTTGCAACCTGTGCCATTGTTTTACCATCTTCAGTAAAGAACTTCTTCATTTAAATCTCTGCTCTTATTTTAAAGCTGTTCCTGCTTTTCCTGTCACTATCTCCCTGTGTAAAAAGCCACTCTTCATCTTACAAGCCCCCTTTAGGTATGGAAAGGCTGCAATCAGTTCTCCCATTGTCACCCAAATATGTGTCTGATGTGACAGCTGCTAGAAATGGACTGGATGAGGGAATCTGTGCAACTAACTTGGCTCTGCAACACACCAGAACAGCCATGATCCTTGGGAGAAAGGAGACTCAATGTTGCAGGATTGTTCCCTTATATTTGCCAAAATTTTGCTTAATATCATGTTGCATCAGCCTCCAAATGTCTTTGCTTGTGAAAGAATGCAGTATAGCCTGACAGACTCTCCTCAGAAAGTTCTTCCATGTGTTTTCAGTTTCTTCTCCCTCCCATTTCAGTTTCACCCCATTTCACTGGTTACTGATACTTTTATTTCAGTTTGTTTCTCCACAGTAAATAAAAGAGTATTGAATGACATGGGGAATAGATAGGGAGAGGAAATGTTTGAGTTCCCAAAATATTAGGAACCAATTACTGTCTTGTATACTAACCCATCATGGCTAGTTTAGGGCTGAGCAGGATCCCAGCAGAAATCTGTGGCCAGAGACTGGTACCCTGTGATGGTGTTATTTTGTCTTGGCTTTGCAGAAAAAAAATCAAGCTTCTGGAAACTGAGACTTGATTTTCCATGGATAACCAATGAGAATCATGACTTGCTGAGCTAGTAGGGACCCTCTCTGAGAGTGTTTCTAGTACTTCCAGTACATACATCTACTTGATCCCATTACAGAGGATTGTTTCAGGAAGAAAACATAGCAAACTGTGGTAGAAAATGCTTAAGAAAGATCTATTGTGGTTCAGAAGACTGCAAGGAGACCTCATTGCTGCCTTCCTTTACCTAAAGAGATTTTTAAGAAGGAGAGAGATGGAGTTTTTAAATGGGCAGAGAGTAACAGCACAAGGAGCAATGGTTTTAAACTGAAAGAGGGGAGGTCTAGATTAGGTGTCAGCAAGAAATTCTTGATTGTGAGGGTGGTGAAGCCTTGGCACAGGTTGCCCAGAGAAGCTGTGGCTGCCCTGCCCCTGGAAGTGTTCAAAGCCAGGTTAGATGGAGCCCTGAGTAAACGGGTTGAGTAAGCTCATGGCAAGGGGGTTGAAATGAGATGGTCTTTAAGGTGCTTTCCAGCCCAAACCAGTTTAGGATTCTGTGTTTCTATTGTCCTGTCCCATGCAAACAGCTGCAGAAGGGAAACCATTTGTTTCATGTGGCAACTTAAAGAAAACGGAGTTTGCATTGACTGCATAAATCCCAAACGCTCCATTAGAGATGCCAGAATCACAGAAGGATGTCCCTTGGCTTAGCAGGAGGAGCTCTTTGTATCAACAGAGGTTTTTGCAAGGACTTTATGAAAAAGCAGTGAATGAGAGTGTAAATTTTGGTTGCAAAATTACAGGCTTTATCATGCCTACTGTCCTGATTCCACTGGGATAGGGTTCATATTCTGCTTCGTTAAATCGTGACACCAACCAACTAGGACAACGGGACCAGTGGAAAGATGTGTAATGTCTGAGTGATGGCTACCTTTGATGTAGGATCAGGTACTTTGGCATTTGGTCTTCTTGCGGGCACAGTAACACACAGGAGAGGCAAGAAGTGGGGCTGTCATGTACGTGTCCCTATTTTGAATAATTTTGAACAATGTAATGTAGAGCTCCCATTTTCCCTGTTTTCCCTCTCTTTGTAAATCTATTCATATTTTCTTCCCCTCACACTTCTTGTCTCATTCAGAGTAAAAGAATTGGCTGAATCAGGCTCATATCACTACTTGGCCGCTTATGCTGCTAACAGAAAAATCCAAATAAGCCATGCTGCACTTTACTTCTGAGACTTATTCCTCCAAAAACTATTTCTGCTGCCAGAGAAGTCAATGGAAGTCTAATTACTCCCAGATGTTTAGTAATAACAAGTACTTCCTTTTTGTAGAGCAAAACAATAGTGTTAAAACTGTTAATTAAATGGGTTTGGCTCTGTCATCAGGTTATGAACTAATTTTAGTCACAGCAGTCAAGCTAATACTGGCTCTCACAGCAGGAGAAACAGTCTTGCCATGCTTGACACAAAATTCTTGAACTCAGTCTGTGGCAAATCAGCATCTGGGTGCACAGCTTGGCTTGCTTTTGAACTTCCAACTAATCCTTGGGATTGCTGCTTGTGCAAGCCTTCTCCTACAAGATAAAGTGCTTGAGCCATTTGCTTTTGTAGATGTCAAATCAGGCCCTATTGCTGCTGATGGTTTGTTCAAATTCACAGGGTCACAGAAATCACAAAATAGTTTGGTTTGGAAGGGACCTTAATGATCATCTTGTTCCAGTTCCCTGTCCTGGGCAGGGACATCTGCTAGACCAGATTGCTCCAAACCCCATCCAATCTGACCTTGAATACTTCCAGGCATGGGGCAGACACAACTTTTCTGGGCAACCTGTTCCTAATTCTTGCCTACATCTCCAGTACATTTCCTTATTCTCCATTGGTTGTACTCAATAATATGGAGCAGCTGTCTCTGCTTCAGGACCAGAAGGTAAAGGTCTAAGGTGGAGTACAAATACCATAGAAAAATAAGAAGACATTTCTTTTTATCTGTGGAGCGTTCCAAGCTGGTGCTTTAATATATCCACAGCCTTGTGCTTTTTACAAAATTCAGTTGTTTTTATTGTACAAAATTCCACAATAAAAACCACCAGCCAGTTTCATACATAACTGCTTAAAAATACATAATTATACATCTTTTTGTAGTGTGGTAGTTTTGACATTCACTAGCTGGAAGAAACAGAAACGGAGCAGCAATTTGACTCTGAATTATTTACCTGGACAGGTTTCAGTTTGACCACTATTTCTCTTATGTGCCTGAATGGACAGTTCCTGGCATTAACAGAAGACCTGATTTAGTTCCTTTTCAAAGCCACTGAACCCTGTTGTAGCAGGCCAGGCTCGCACTCACTATCATGGTTCCCTTCAAAAGGGTGAATTTTCTATGAGAGTATGGGATATAACATTTGTCAGTGTCAACTTTAAGCAACGCAGGCTGGCCATGTTAAACACAGCACAGAATGAGGACCTACAGAAATTTTCTTGCAGCACATCCTCTAGACAATAATATATTTTGGGGAAAAGACAGGTCTGAATAATGGCCCAGGACTGTGTTTCCTATGCATTATTTCACACTGGTATCTTCAAAACACCTTTTTGCAGTTTAACCTCCCGTGGCCTTTAAAAATAGACATTGAAATGCAGTCATATGCAGTGATTTCCCAACAGTTTTTCTTAGAAATATAAACATTTCAGTTCAATGTTAGCTGGTTGAAATTCATGCTCCAGGATTTTGTTTAAAAAGCCCTCACCCCAGAGATGACTTTCTTCACATTAAACTCAGTTAAATATATATTGCACACAAGGGCCAAAATTCTCCTCTTTGAGTTAAACTGTGGATCTGCAAAACATGGAAAATTCTCCTTCCAGTCCCTGCAACCCATACCAGTGGTGTAATTCAGGGGCACTTCAAAAGCATTTAAAATCTACAGCTGAAAATCAAAGATGAGAATTTTCCCCTTCATTTCTACACACTGTCAGTGTAGCACCTGATTACTTCAGTTTTCAAGGCATTTTGTGTTACTATGCTTTAAACTGATGGGTAAAGTTTTGCCTGCGGGAGCAAAAAAATGAACCCACACCAATAATGATCACAGATAAAACCAACACAAATGCTAATATAATAAGGAAGTTGATTTTCTTCAGATCTTCTTTTTCACAGTCTTCTGGTCTAATGTTCCTGATGTGCATTTCATCCTGGTACCCAAAATTCTGGGTGTGCTGGCACATTAAATGCTCCACGTTGGGGATCTGGACATTTTTGTTCTGGATCATTGATGAAAGCCAGATGTTTCCACAGCAGTTGAGTGGGTTCCCAGTGAGATACAAGTTTTTAAGCGAATTTTCTAATGCTAAAATATTGCTGTTCTGTAACGTACTGAACCTGTTGTTCCGCAGGTCCAGAACTTCTACTGGAGAGTCGCTACCCCACTTCGGCAGCCAGTTCAGCTGATTTTCAGAGAGGTTTAAATGTTTAAGGTGACTAAAACAAGGCAAGTCAATATTCAAATCTATTAGGCTATTACCATATAAATACAAACATTCCAGAGACTTTTCCAGACCTGATAATGCTTTAAGTTCTATTTTCAGTCCAGGGTTCATGGAGAGGTCCAAGACAACCAAAGAAGTCTTGTAGAAGCTGTATGCTGGTAGGATGTTCAGCATGTTGTCAGCTAGGTACAAGTACTGAAGAGTAGGAGAATTAACAAATGATACACAACCCCTTTCCTCTCCAGCAAGTCTTTGCTTAGCTAATCCTGAGTACATGCTGCAAAGGCTGATATTATTGCTCTGTAGATTAAGCAGTCTAAGGCTAGGAAGATTTGAGAATATGTCAAACTGCAGGGTTTGAAGATAGTTGTTCTGAATATAGAGCTCCTTCAAATTTGACAATGCACCAGCATCAAGGAGAAGGTTCTGCAAAGCATTGTAGCTCAAGTCAAGGACAGCTAAAGAGATCAACGCACTGTCATAACTTACTGCAAATGCCTGAAGACAGTTTTTACTGAGATTCAGGTTGTGAAGGGACAACATTGACTCAAAGAACTCATCTGGAATGGATTTAATTGCATTATAACTTAAGTCTAAATATACAAGTTCAGATAAATAAAGAGAACTTTTGTTTCTACTTTGCTTCTGATCAAGAAGATGGAAAGAAGCATTTAGCCATTCATTTTTCACATAGTCCATTTTATTATGAGGGGATTCAGCAGTGAGCTGAATTAAATTCTTTGATAAATTCAGAGTTACCAGCTTGTTTACCTGAGGGAACACTGGGAAGTGAAACAGTTTATTTTCACTCAGATCCAAATACCTTAAGCTATATTCATCATCTGATTTTGTGGTGTGGAAGGTCTCAATGCTGTTCCTGCTAAGGTCAAGTATCTCCAGCTGTCTGAGGTTAAAATCAGAGATGCAAGTAATTGAATTCTTTGAGAGATTGAGTTTGGACAGGCTCACTAGAGTCTCAAAAGCACCTTCTTCTATTTCCATGATGATGTTGCTCTGAAGATCTATCTCTACAAGATTGGGAGATCCCTGAAACATCTTTTGTGATACCATTATAATACTGTTGTCTGCCAAGGAAAGATACTGCAGTGCTGGAGCTTCTTTAATGAAATACTCAGCCATCCCATTGTACAGACTGTTGTGGGACAAGTCCAGTATTTCCACCTTGGGTAAGAGTCCAATCCCTTCTGTGCCATTTTGAGCAAGTTCATATAAGTGATTGTTGGCTAAATTTATTTCCAGCAAATTCTTCATGTGTGTGAAGACTCCAGGCGTGATGAAACTTATCTGGTTAGAGCTTAAATCCAGGCACTGAAGGGAAGTGTAAAATGATAATGACATTTCAGGAATGCTTTGAATCAGATTTCCCGACAGATCTATTTTGTTTACATTTGGATGGAGCTCATGAGGGATTTGGTGGAGGTCTTTGTTGTGGCAAAAAGCCTGAGAGTTTGCCTGCCAGAAAAAGAGAGAAAAGGAGTTGTCACATGACAAATGAAAAACATCTTTGCATTAAATATAAGAAAAATAACATTCAGCATCCTGGCAGATGCTGCTTCTGAAACACTGTTCACTTTTCCTGAGCATTCAGACAGAAAAGGCAACAATCCCAATTAGTTTCTTTGCAGCTAACAGCACTCATTTTATTTTAAAGTGATTTCTGACTTCAAACACTAGAGTTTTATCTGCATGTGACACCTACTGAAAGTTCTCCTTTCTGTACCTTTCTCCTGGACTCATTTCTCCTGGACTCATTTCAGTTTCTCTGCGATCAAACACCATTTCCTCATTTTTGTGCTGATGTTTAATTTTCTCACTTTCAGCATGGTATTACACTTTGCAGACTCTATTTGCAGTAGTAAGCAGTAGTTGGAAGAGCTTCACTCTGTTGGCAACATGGGTTCCAGAGCAAGGAGGTATAAAAACCTATAAGAATCCTATAGCATAAACCCTGTCTCTCCTTCATAGTCACATGTTCAAATATGCCATACCTTAGCCATGGCTTAGTTAAGCAAGGCAGTTTTAACCAAATAGGGTCATTCAACAACTGAGACATTTCTGATACCAATCTCAAAACTAATTCTGCTTTTATCTTCCATGTTTACCCTTTTCCTAAGGCAACAGTTCCTTTCTACTTGCATGGGGAGCATGCCTTATGAAGCCACCCATACAAGACACCTGTGACGCAACACTGAAAACACAAATCATGTAAATTCAGTTTCTGAGAGGGAAAACGATGTGATGTGCAGTTAGGGGCAGGCCTTTTTAGGTCAATTCTCAACAGCAGGGAAGAGGGGAAAAAAACAAGTGACAAAGTCAAATCCATCTTCCGGATGCATCTGTGTTTTATTGCAGCTAGGACTGAGTTCTGTTTCCAGAGCAAAATTTGGTGTGCATGTTCATAAGGAACATTGGAAACATGAACATGACCATCTTTACATAACCATCAAGTTCTATTTTGTTGTTAAGAGCATACAGCAGCAGGAGGAAATTGAATTTGAAGGGCTTAGGCAGCATTTAATTTACTGGAAAAAGGTCTTGTTATTAATGTATTTGGGGGAGGGGAGGGG
>JANPWX010000010.1:3502882-3539076 GCA_024734555.1 Trochalopteron elliotii
GGGGAGGGGAGGGGAGGGGAGGGGGTTTGGTGAATCTTAACTTCTAGAAGCAGAATCCAGATTCTATTCTAAAAACCTCATGACAAAGCTTTTCAGAAATCAAGCTACTATTCAACTCAAAAATATTAAATCCCATCTGTTTTGCATTAACTTCGATATGCATGAAGTGGGGGATCTGTTTAGGAGAAGTGGGGCACTAGTCAGCATTTTGTGAATCTCTTTTGCATCATCTTAGTTCTGAAGACCACACAAGAATGTGCCAGAGAAGTGCAAGTGTTCATCCAAACTCTAGATGTACACAAGCTGCTCCAGAGTGCTTCCTATGACACATTTTTCCCAAAGAGCCCAAGTAAATTGACTATTAAAACCTAAACCCCTTCTTTTTTCCCCTCCAACTCACTCAAATCTCCCTCAGCTAAAAAAAAAAATTAGAAAAAAAAAAGAAATTTTCTGACTTTTCCCTGAAAATATTTCTTTCCTGCAAAGTCACTGTATACTTCCTCATTTTGAGTTAAATTATACCCAGAGTTGGCCTTATTTCCAAGGCATGAATAGCAGAGTAGGAAACCTCTTCTTACTCATTTGTGGAAGAGAAAGAAGCCAGAAGGATACAAAAATCCAGAGTGAAAAAGCAGAAACTGCTTTGCATCCTAAGGCAGATGCCAGGTTTCTTCTCATATTTTCAGCCAGATCCCAGCAAGTGCTGAGCACCCTCTATTCTCCCTGGGCACTTAGAATCTTACCAAAATCCTGATGCAACTCCAGTCAATGCCAACAATCTGCTTTTCATTGAAGTTGAGGGGGCAGAGATCAGCCACTGTTCACCATGTATCTTGCATGATTTGGCTTTTAGTCTGCATCCATGGAATCCTCCCAGTGATAAAAAGGACTAATAAAATCTACACCTGCCACTGTCTGCCATTCATTCCAACAACATTTCCCCTCTCATTTTTCTTTTTAAACTTTTCTTCCTTTTCACTGACTATTTTGATCCTCGCTTAATTCCTTATCTTGTCTCTTCTGCACCATATTTTCTCCCCAAGGATCAAACTGCATTAATTTCATTCTCATCAGCAGTAGGGAAAAAAACATGAACCATGTCTCTGTGGGATGGAGCAAACAGCATCTGCTTGGTTTATCTCCTCTTCTCTTACCCATAGTCCCATGGGTTGGTAGCCTGAGACTGGAAAAGAGGTTTTTGTCAGTCTCATGTTCTGACTTCATCATCTCCGCCAGTGCTGCCATCAGTTTGTTTCAAGTCCATTGTCAAGAAGTACTGGAGGGTGAGGACCACTTGGTCCCATTAAGATGCTGGCAAAAAAAAAAATGACCCAACAGTTCAAAGCTGGGCATCACTTGGTTCCTGACTCCAGTTCTTCGCTGCAAAGCACTGGGTGGAAATTGTCAGCCACCTCAGTAAGAGCTCTAGAAAAAGGATGTGGATTCAAGCCTGCCCTTGAGTTCTCCTTTATCAATTCATGAACATTTGAATCAAGAATCTGGGCTGGAGCCACTTGGCATTGACCTGTACTTGTATGGTGTCCCTGACTATTCTTAGAAGAGCTGTCCAGGTAGAGGTTTAGCTACACAATCAAACCTCAGCATTTTTCCCAGGTACCGCACATCAGCTGACCTATGACATCTGGTTATGCATCTGTCCTTGCATCACCTCAAAGCAAAGCAAAATAGAATATCCTAAAATCCCTTCCCTTCTATAAATTATTTGAAATCCCCTCCTTTGCCAATTAACATGAATTAGCAAAATCATCTTTCTTTGGGAGGTAAAATATGATACAGTTGAAGCTTTGCCTCTCCTTGGAAAACAATGTAAGGTAGGAAGAACGTCATGACATTTGATCTGTTCCTTGTTGTCTCACAAACTGATAGATGTGCCTAAACAGGTATAATTAGTACAGTTCACCCCCATGTAAGGGCTCTGGAAGGGACTGCTTACTTCCTAAAACCTCTTGTTACAAGAGTTTTGTTGAGCAACAGAACCATCAGTGGTGACTCAGAAAGTGGCACAGGTTTCTGACTCCTGCCTCTTCCATGAGATTTGAGATTAAAGTTTCCATTTCTGAGCCTCTGCTATTCTAAAGGTGTCACCACAGGGAAAGTACCATATAAAACACTGAGGCTGTGATGCAATGCAGGACTGTGAATGGACAGCTAACCAACTAACCCAGTAGCTCCTTCTTTCTTTGAGCTGTGTTTGGATCCACAACAAATGTCCCCTGAAGGAAGGCAATTAGCATGGACATTAGCAACGCTGAGCTGTTGATTTACATCAGATGAGCATCCTGGCCCCTGACTGCAGCATGTTTTCTGTCAAGACTGATTTTATCCCAGCATAGTTGTGTTGTTGGCTTGATGAAAGCAGTTTACAGTGGAGTAGTGCAAGCAAGCATGTGTTTATTTCTCAGCAATCAGCCTGGTCTGTGACCCATCAAGAAATGGGATGAAACTGCTTGGATTATTGCGTGGCTCACACAGCCTTCATGTGACTATGACATAGGACCCAGGCTGTCCTGTTTACAATGCCTTCATCAGTGTTCCCTCTCCAGCCAAGGAGCTGACCTACCCAGTCACCTTCCCAAGATCTTTTTATATATACACTAGGTCTTAATTTCTCTGGAATTCAGGAAGTGCAGCAATATGGCAGGGTGGGCAGGAATGGAATGAGTCCCACAAGGGAGATGTGTACAGATAGAAAATTATTTTTTCCCTATTTTGGAAATTCTTGAGGATTTGGGCTTAACAGCTTCAACGTTCAAGGGGGGGAAAAAAAGTATTTTTAAACATCCTGGTACAGTCAGAAGCACTTGGAGAGGGAAGGGAGAAAGTTCAGCTGCAAATAACATTTGTAATATTGTACCAGGTGCTTGTAAAAATTCAAGGGCCAGATTTTGTACTGGAGCAAGAGTCTTTGTCATTTCTCTTCACTCCAGCAGAAGTCAGGTACAACTTCCCTGGCAGAAATACTGTGTCAGGGCAGAGGAGGTCAGTCTACTTGTTATTACAAAAGAGCCAGTACAGAAGTATTTCACAGAAGATGCTTCAATTAAAGCACAAAGAACAACTGATATAAAAGAGTTGATTTTAAGTCTAAGTTCTCTCTCTGTCTAAGCCACAGAAATACTGTACAATCTTAGGGAAATCAAGTCAAATTTCTTTTAACCAGCTCCTCCTTATGAAAAAAAGCTGAGATAATGACCCTTCTTTGCCTGCCCCTTCCTACCCTCCCCCCCACCCCTTTGTGTGCTGTCATTGCAACAGGGACACAGCCTGACAGACTGCTAAGCATCCCCTAAACCTGCAAATCCCACCTTTGCCATCACAAGAAGCCTGGTCCTGGGGGTTTCCTTTCTCAGAGACTGTAGCTGCTTGTGCACTGCTAGTAACAAGGGGATCCCAGTCTCACTCAGGATCTCAAGGGCCCTAAATAGAGAGACAGCCTTACCATTTCACAGGGTGTCCTCTCTGAGGGTTGATAGTTACAGGTTTCTTTATTCAGCACTGTCAGGAAGAAGATGATGTACAGTTTCATGGCTCTGCAGATAAAAATAATTACAGTTAGATTTTATATAGGACTCAGTGGTCAACACATGCAAAAGTTGGCACCAGGTTGTCATCTAACATGAAGAAAGACACAAGCAGTGCAATAAATTAAGCCATCTCTGAGCATACAGCACTAGTGGCCCACCTGTGTAGCTTTGCATGCCTTTCAGCCTGGTGGAAAAAGATCTATATGAGGACTTCAAAGGAAGGTCCAAGGCATTTCATGGGTTTTCGGCAATGTGATATCAACTGCTGCCTAAATGATATCCAGGACACCCAAAAAAGTCCAGATGTTCAAGCTGGGCAGGGTGTCTGGCATCATGGAGAAAGAAAACTACTGAAGAACAAGTTATCTTCACATTCACCATAGACACAGCACAGGTGCTTTCAACTGAGCTGAAGTTTAGTGTGTCATGTCCTGAGCAAAGCCAATGGGTGCCGCTCAGAAGCAACCAGAAGAGGGAACAGTTTCCATTTCCATCCACAATATTTTCTACTCCTCTTATCGTAGGATACATATGTATCCTCCTTGAGTTAATGGAAACAGCTTAAGGAGTAAACTGATCGTTTTCATTTTACACATTCCAGGTATGGACAGGCTTTTAAATACATTTGACAGGAGATCATAGAACCGTATGTTCCACAGAACCACTGAATATGTAAAGCTGGAAGGAACCCACAAAGATAACTGGGTCCAATCCCCGGTCCTGCGCAGCACCATCCCCAAGAGTCACACCCTGTGTCTGAGAGTGTTGTCCAAACGCTTCTTGGAACTCCCTCAGGCTTGGGTTGGAAGGGACATTTAAAAGTCATCTGGTGCAATCCCCCTGCCATGGACAAGGACAGATGTCTTACAAATAGAATGGATTTGTGTGAAATGGAGAATTCATAAGAGTTTAACTATTTGGAAAGCACTCCATAAAAGAGCACAGAACTGCAAAAGGAGCAAACATTACTGAGAGGCCTGTCACTGGACAATGGGGAAAAACAGAACCAAAGCCAAAGGCAAGCGTTCCTGCTTCAAACAGCTCCAAATGCAACCCCAATCCCATGCACAAGCCACTGGCAGCAATGTACTGTTGCTCTGTGGCTTCCACCCACAGAGCATTGAAAAGCTGGAAAAGAGATCAGATCATTCTTAGCTGATGGAGAGCCCTCTTCTTAGTCACTTTGATGGATGCAGCTGACGGGTCTTCACAGCATTGAACAGCAATGCCAACAAGTTCCTGATGGGAATCTGCCCATTTCTCCCCTTCCCAACCAGAGAACAGAGCTGTGTACTAGCAATAGAGAAACTGTGGAGAATTAGACCACAGCTACTCTGTGTACAGTTTGCAAATTCCTTCCATTTCACAAGAAAACCCCAGTGATGGATGATGATCTGTGACCCCAGGGTGAAAGAACAGGTCTCAGTAATGGGACCAGAAGTGCATTCTTCCCTGTTAAAATCAAACCAAGGATGTTAATTCTCTACCATTGAATCAATGTTTGCAAAATATGCTGAAATCATCCAATGGAAGGAGGAATTGCCGATATCACCATCTATAATATTTCTGTTGTCCCCCTCTGTTCTTCATTACCCATGTTTAGAGCAGCTGGGACCTCCTTTCAGGGAACAGAAATCTATTTCTATCATTTGAGTATTCATTTGCTGAGGTGGTAATAAAAGACGAACATACCAATGATTAGGAGATTTTTCTCTGAGCCCTCACAGGGAAATCCTTTCTGTTCAGACTCAGTGAATTAAGCTGAGGATATTACCCACAACAGGGTACCACCCTGAGGGACAGCACATGGCCCATGTGTTCTGCAATGTCTTCCCTTTGTCACACTATGAGTGCAAAAATAGGTCTCTTTGCCTCTTAAATAATAAACCTGACACAATCCGGGGTCTTAACATACTTTGTAACCTCCTAAATTTTAGGTTTAGAAAGCAACTGGGAAGTTGATGTATTTGAACACAAAAAAAATATGATGTAATGGTTTGCTGTGTAAGGCAAATCTGTAATAAGCAAGGATGCTGCCCCTCAAGGTGTTTCTAGAGTGGCTGTCACATCTTGAAGGTCATCAAGGATGTGGTGGTCTCTTCCAGCATAAGACAACACAGACTCTGTCCTCACAGAACCATTTAGTTTGGAAAAGCCCTCTAAGACCATCAGCTCCAACTGTTCTCCCAGCACTTCCAAGGTCACCACTATCCCATGTCCCCAAGTGCCACATCCACACATCTGTTAAATCCCTACAGGGATGGGGTCTCCACCAGTTCCCTGGGCACCCTTTGCAAGTGCTTAACAATCACTGTGGTGAAGAATTTTTTCCTAATATTTGAACTGAACCTCCCCTGGCACAACCTGAAGCTACTTCCTCTTGACCTGTCATGGTACAGCCTAACCTCCTTGCACATGGAGATTCCCTTCCTAGGATAGTTTTCAGTTCAGCTGTCCAGCTGAGGAGCTTTTTCTGCCTAGCTTTTCTCTGAACAACCTTTAGATCCTTCTCTGCAACCTCTAGTGTGACACATCAGTGCATGCCCCTCTTTTCTACCCTCTGGCCAGGTCTCAGCATCCCCCCACCCTCTCCCAATGCCAAGCTCAGGGTTATAGCACTCCCATTCCCTTGGTGTGAGAGAGGACATCTACTGACACTAAACCCTTCCTGCTGGCGCTGATCTCTCAATCCACAGCTTATAAAAACAGTTTGGGAGCAGCAGTAGCAACGACTCAACTTAAAGGAGCTTTTATTTTCTTGAGGCTTTCCCGGAGTTGAAGCAGCTTCATGATCAGTGCCAGTTTGCTCCCACTGGAAGCTGTGACAGAAACCCCAGCATAAGTCAGAGCAGGATTGAGCTCTGAACCATATTACATCCACAGCTTTCCATCACAGCACTTCAAAATCACTCAGTGCCAACCCCAGCTGAAAAATACAGGTGATTTAAGTCAATATCATCCACAAGGAGCAGTAAAAAGTCAGTCAAATAATTCTAGAAAAAGCATGCCCTAACCATGTCAGCATGTCCACTTAAAAAACAGGAACAGCAGAGAAGGCAGAGAACACCAGTAATTTGCCTCAATACACATTTCAAACCATGGAATAATAACAATTTATTCCCAGTTTCCACTTCAGAAACAATGTATGCCTCCATCTCTATCACAATATTAATCCTGAAACTACTTCATAGATGTTGTTTGCAGCTAATAAAAGCAGCACTTTTCAAATTTCCCCAAAATGTAATTTTTGTTACTGCTTAGACAATTAACAGAGATGCTCTCCTGTGTCAAGGAAAGTTAAATATAAGAGAACATACAGAACATAAATCACACTCCCCAGGGTCTGATTCTTTTCCATACAAGACCCTTTCCTGTTAAGTTAGAGCCTTCAGGGTTAAAAAGAGTGACTATTTCACATTTACCTTGTTTCAAGGGTTTCTTGCATGCCCAGACACTGCTTATCATCTCTTTAAAAAGCATATCCAGCTCTTCAAAATCGATTCAGTCCTGGTATCGATGCAATTATTCTTCAGCTTCATGTTCACTCATTCAGGACACCTAGAGGCTTGCCTTAACTGCACAATGAAGGCATTTTCAGGGAAATAACCTTATTTGGGACAGTGTCTGCTTTAAATTATGTTGCTTGTCTTCCTCTCCACTCCTCCCCAGGGCTCTTGCTGGGTCCTAGCCACCACTGTGCTCTGGACAGAGTCAGCTACTGTGCGACATCCTGAAGCCCTACCTTGGGGCAGGCTTTGAGAAATGGGGATTTTTGCCAGAGGAACTGTCAGGATCGGGCTGTGGGTTTGCTCAGGAGAATAAGTAACTTAGTGGTGATGCCATTGTTTGGTTGCGTGCATGGGGCATGACAGTGTGTTTATTTTGGGGTTTTGTGTCTGCAAGTTACATTCCTGGAGGGTTGTAGTCTCCTGCACCTAAATCTCTCTCTGCATCTTTAGGGAAACAGTGCTTGAGGATTAAATGTTTAAAATTCACAGCTGATAAATATAAACCCCAGTATATGGAAACCTATTGTGGAAAAAATAACTTTTTTTACCTTTTTTTTTTATTCTTCTTTTTTTCTTTTCTTTTTTTTTTTTTTCCAGTCTTCCTACTAATGACAGTGTGACTGCAGCCTGCTGGTAGGATGGGGGGTCCATTGTTGGCTACAACACTCTTGATGGATTTTCATGGCATGAGGCAGGAATTAAGGATAAAGGCCTCCATAAAGGCATTTTCAGATGAGCTGCTAAAATTTTGTCTGTAAGTACCTAGTGCTGAATATACTGGATCTGCTGGGAAGAATTCCCACTGCAAAGGGGTGCTTTTGTCATGCAGAAGATTACTTCAAATTGCCCAAGTTCTGCTTTTTATTTATTATTTTGTGCTGCCCTCTAGAGCTGGAGCAGCTGGTTTTCTCATTTCTTTTTGTTAACTAAGTTGTGCTTCAGGAAAACCCACCTCTACATAGATTTCCCTGCTGTTTTCTCCCAGAGACACAAGCCTGAACTGCCACAACACAGTTTTCCTATGGCTGAAATAACATGCCAAAAAGATGGGCTCTTAGTTTGCTTGGTAATGCACCCTGAAATGAGAGGTATAAATCACAGAATTATAGAATCTCAGAATGGTTTGGATTGGAAAAGACCTTAAAGTTCATCTAGTTCCTGCTCCCCTGCCATGGGCAGGGCCACCTTTCACTGGACCAGGTTGTTTGTCTAGCTATAAAAATACAAGGTGACAGGGGAGGGCATGATTAGATGCAATGGACAGAAAAATGCACATTAAGCTCTCAGGAGAATTGTGCACCAGTAAGATTATCACAACCTCAGACAAGTTTCCCTTGACTGGGCTCTCATTACATTAGTTTTGATCACCTTCCCCCAAGCATGTCATGTCTTAAGCTTCACTTTGCAGTGCTGTTTTTCACTTCATCCCTTTGGCATGCTCCCTGGAGTCAAGCCCTCCATCTGCAATTCCCTTGGGGTAATCAGGAAACTCGTGCTGAAACTGGGGACCACTGTGATATCCAGAGATTTAAATGCCTTTTGGATGCTCTGGGTTTAGAGTTAGCCTTGTCTCAGCAGTGTGCAATTGCATTTGAAAAGCACAGACACGTTTGCAAGGAAAACCTCAAATATTTGAGGTCCAAGGAGAAGAAATAATTTTTTTTTAGTAGTAGGATATTTTGATCTGATTTGGACGACAAATATCATGCCTCTAATTAAGAACAGCAAGTGGCCAAGATGATGGCAGCTCAAAATTTTCCACACCTGGATGTTCAGAGCACTTTAGGAAGTTTGAATTTACGGGGATAAAAATAGCAGAGATTTTGTTATTTTAAAAAAGCTAGCTCTATTCCTCAAGCTGTTTTACTGAGTAACCAGGTAGCTGTGCCAGCTGAACTGTAAAAAGAGCCTGGACAGAAACAAATGCCAAAGCAAGAGGGAAGGGCATGCACTGATTCTACTGCTCAGGGCTTTGCTTCAATAAAACCACATTCTCTAAGGACACCAGCTGCAGTGGGAAAGATTAGTGCTGTCCTTGCCATCTTTATCCTTTCCTAAAGGGGATCAGGCAGCAAACAGTTTCAAAGACTCCAAAGCATTTGGCTGATTTCCCAAATTTCCAATATTTTTTTGCCTCGTGCTACCAGGCAAAGTTTACACCTTAAAGTGGTGTTGAAATGTTAGCATGGTATGGGCTTGGTAAGACATGTCTCCAGGGTGTCACCTGCATCAGTCAGAGACTGAGTCATAGAAATCAGAGAATGGCCCGATTTGGAAGGGACCTTGAAGATAATTCAACCCCCCTCCCACAGGCAGGGACACCTTCCACTAGACCAGATTGCTCAAAGCCTCATCCATCCTCATCTCCATCGCACAGATTGGAGAATCAAGCTTTTTTGCCCACAAAATAGCAAGGGCTGTCCCATCCCAGCAATGCTAAAGGGTTTGCACCTGCAACTCTGTGAAATCCTGATTTTCCAGTGGTGTCTCAGCAGTCACTTCCTACTCAGTTTCTGTCAATGTCAGTTGAATTTCATCCTCTGTCACCTGAAGTGAGGGACACCTTATCAGACCTCTCCTCTCCTCTAAAGTCTTTCCCCAGCGTGGCCCAGAACAAGAAGGAAAAGCAAATCCTAGCTGGTGGCTCTTACTAGTCAGTCTGTAAACTGCTGCAGGTTCCCAAGGGTTTCAGAGGAACAAGAAAATGTCTTGACAATTTTGTGTCTTGAGTCTCCAGACCTTTTGGAGTCTGTCCATCCATAATGCTGCTGCTTTCTAAGGCACTGCTTTTGTTTGGGTCCTATGTCAAGCTCAATGAATCAAACTCTCTAGAGAAGTAAATAAAACAAGTTCCTGCCTTAGTCAGTGGGTCTGAACTGTAAATGCAGGAGTGGGACAAGTCTTGCTCCCTTTTGGCTATAATAGCTCCCTGGTGATTCAGGGAGACCTGAAGACAACATTAATGTTAACCCTATTAAAAAGAATAGCCAATGCCATCCTGAGCCACAGACTTTGAGAAGAGGGCACAGCTCCAGCTCCTGACACTCTACGTCTCCAGAAGCTGATTCTCCTGGTTTATTTTGCTCGTGCAATCTGCACTGTGCTTGGCATCTCACAGGCAGATGCAGCCCCTAGTCTTTCTGGTGTCAAGTCCACAGATCAAAATAGACTCCTCCATCTCTTGTAAACCCAACAAGGCTTTTCTCTTGTCTTTTGAAGCTGCTGTCTTCCTTCCTTCTCTTTCTGTTCTCTCTCCATGTGCATTTCCCCACCAAAAATTAACATTTCCAATTACTGAGGTTTTAGCCAGGTTCCCTATTATATCCACCCTTTTTCCTCCTACTCTCTCCAGGAAAGAAAATGTAAATGAACAAGAACTGAATGAAATCCACAAGCCTGGAGAAATTGTGAGTGAGAAGATGGGCAAAGGGACAGAGGGAGATGGGAAAATGAAAACTCTTACATCAGCAAGATGGCATTTGTACTGGCATTTGCAGATTAAAATATCTAAGCATGAAATACTCTCCCTGGAGAAAAAAATTCAGATTCAGGAACTGAACCAGAATATTTTCTTACCAATTTATAAAATACACTTTTAATTCAGCAATATTATTTTTTATAGACAGTGAGGTCAGTATCTGGGAAAATGTGTACTCATTTTATGAGATCCAGTAGGAGACAAAATCAGGTGATAGATTTGATGTACATAATACTGATATCCATCCTTTAATCCACCCATTAATGTATTAGTAAAAGTCCAAGCACTGATACAGTCACTAGGATGTAACCATCTGCTTTAAAAGATATGATAGGTTGTAAATTTTTGTTCTTGAAAACTAGAGGATTTCAGCATTTTAGAGTAATATGTTTATTTTAAAGTATAAATTAATACATCTTAGTAAAAAACAGTAAAAAACTGTTGTGCAAAGCCAAATGATTGCTTCTATTTAAGGGAAGCATATTTGTCTTTTACAAAAATACTTTTATCCAAATTACAACTGGGCTTAGCCTTAGAAAATTTACTGTGATTTTTATATAAACTATGATTTTCTAAAACTTTACTACTTCCAAATATTGCCTAAGCATTCATTTTCATGATAACAGTCCATATGCAGCAAAGCCGTCTTAATAAATTATTGTTCACCCAAGGTGACATTCAAGATGTCAGGGTCTTAAGAGCAACAAAATAACCCTGCCATCTCACACCTCGTGCTCCAACGAGGGAGAGCTCAATGACAGCACTGACAGGAAGAAGAGCAGACAAGCTAACAGCATTTTGCCTGCTTTACCCAGGGACTGTGTGATTTTCCCAAGGCTATATTAGGATTCAGTGTCGGAAAGCTGGGTGAGTGGCATTTTATTAGTGTACAATGCTGATTTCTGCAGCACTCCTAGTTCAGACGGCTATAATGCAGTAATACCATAAATAGACTGAAGTCCTGTGAAGAAAGAAACAAAAACAGTCATCTCCCCATTTTCTATTCCTGCAAACATGGAGAATAATAACAGTGTATGACAACTGCACTGTTATAAACTAACTGGTGTCTCCTTAATATAAATGATCTAACTCACACAGTGCAAGTCCCTGATGGACTAAATATACAACGAGGTGGATAGAGCCATCTACACAGCGTGTTTAGCCAGTTTCTCAGCCTATTCATAAACACAGAACATTTTATTTATACAGTACCTTCCTCATCTGTGTTAGTTTTAAAGGCTGCACCTCAAAGTCACCAGAGCTCTCATCTCTCCCACAGTTTAAAGTGCAACTTTCCAGCAGGCTCCCGAGTTCACACACATCTCCACATACCTGCTCTGTGGCTGGAGGAGGAGGCTTCGTCTCTGCTTGCAGCCGTTTTTCCCCCCAACTTTCCCAGCAGCCTTTCCAGTGCAAGCCGAGGAAGAGTTTCCTTGGGGAAGTCGTACCTCTGTTGCATGCCAGCTGACTAAAACTCTGCGAGCGCTGAGAGAAGTTTGAAGTCACAGGGAAAAAAAAAAAATGTTCCCCATAGACTAGTCCTTGAATTTACTCCTTTACAGTCATAAGCTTTTATACATTCCCAGGCTCCCCGGAGCACGTGAATACCTACCTCCGTAGTACTTTTAAAGTATGTGTGTCCTCTGCGCTTCTCTTTATTTTCCATTTCGTTCATTCAGCCTTGGCTTATTTCCTGCAGTTTCTCAGCTGGTAATTATGCTCCTCTCATATTGACACATGAAACAGTCTGTGAATACCACAAAAAATCCCCTTCACAGGCTCTGGGGACACGTGTCTCTGAAGTCATCCATGCCTGTCCCACAGCTGTCAACCTGGAGATTCTCAGGGGTTGGGGTAAATCAAGGGCGCTGAGCTGGCTGCAAGCCTTACATTTCAATTCCATGCAGGATGGGGTTTGTAGGAAAAGGTAGGCATATGGGAGCAGGGCGAGCACATCGTGTTTTGTGTCCCAACAGGTCATTTGTGTCTTGATGGCACAGCAGTGGGATGGCCAAACACAGCCTTGGGGGAAAGGATAAATTCTATTTAATGCTTGAATGGGTAATTACATAAATACCTTCTAAGAAGGGCTGTGGGCTGAATTCCGCTTTCTTTACTTTGGGTGTGAAGCTCCCTTTTATTTCAGAAGCAATGCTTTTGTGTAAGTTGGTCAGGGACATGAACATTTTCTGTGCTGTCTCCATCTGCTTGCACGTGCTCTGATATCTGGGCAGCTGTTCACTGGCTCTGCATGTTCATTTGCAGCACTGTAAAACACTGACAGGGTTTTGCCAGCTCTTCAGTGGATGTCTTAGGACCAAACTGAGTCTTGCCTTCACCAGTGAGGCTAAGACCTTCCCTGGGCCACCCAGATGGGGGGCTACCACAGGCACCAGGGATCAAAGAAAGCATCGCAGGGACCACTGCAAACAACCCACCTTCTCCCCTGCATGTACAGAGAACATCTCAACTAAGCGATCTCCCTCAGAGGAGAGGTCTTCCTTCAGCATCATGTGTTTTATCCCCTTTTCACATAGATATGCAACAATGGCCAAGAATTTTCACAAAAATAAAATTTAAAAAAAAAAAAGAAAAAAAAAAAAGAAAAAAAAAAAAAAAAAAAAGGTGCTGGCTCGCTTCTCCCAGACAGCATCAATTCTGTCCCACTCTGTTGGATATGCTTATTAAAATCAGCTGAAAGCTACATCCTTTTATACCATGTGCCAAACAGCTTCATGAATTCTGCTAAACATTTGCAGGCTCCAGCTTTTCTTCTCTGCAACAGGTTTGTCCTCTGTAGCACACCAGCTCCTCTGTCAGAGTTACTTCAGAACTGCATCATACTGGGAGATTCAAGATGAAAACAGCTACAGATGTGAAAAAGGTGGTTAATTTAACTTTGTTAAATACTTCAGTAAATACACTCTGCTCATATTGTTGCAATAAGATTGTAATAAGACTAATCAATTTAATAGCAACATGTACATAATGGTACCAAAGGAAACAATAATGGTTTTATTACTGCCTTGGCTATTGCCTGTGTACAGGTGTAGCTGTATATGCATTGTTGTTGTTGTTGTTGTTACTACTGTTATTATGGGCCAAAATAGCCCACAGTAGCTTATTCAAACAGATTGACAAAGAGAGTTCACCAAGGACAAGCATATATTGTATCCCCTCCTGTCACCACAGCAGGACAACCTGATGGCCAACTTGATGTCACAGTAGCCAAGCTTGGAGGATGACTGTGGACCTGCTGCTTAGAGATGGAGATCCAATTGTATTTCCCAGGTGATGCATGGCTAACTAATAGGAAAATAGTCCATCACAGAAAGGATAGGAAGTCTCCCAACATGAAATTTCAGACTACATGGAAGCAGCAGGAATAATTCCCACAGATCCTGCTGCTGTTAGACTCCTCTCTGGTGTGTGGGCAGCAGAAACTTGGGTCAGCCTATAGTTTATTCCCAGTGACACCTACGTGCAGATGGGTTTTCCCGTTACATCTCTCCCACTAAAGATATCTCTCCCAGGGAGTGATCCCTGGCCTGATCCACACAAACCTTGCCCTCCTCTAGGGGAAGTTGGACATTTCCAGGTGTGTAACATTCAGTTATCTACCTCTGGATGGTGACCCCCCTACTCTGAGATTGTTGTTTCACTTTCTTTTAGTGTGCCCTGAGTAAGGTGGAGACAGCATGCAAAGCTGCTCTAGAACAGTGTAGGAGGAGTGTTCAGAGCAGAAGCAGCCAACCTGATCCAGGCCCTGAAGAAAATACAAGGACTACACCCAGCTTGGAGGGAAAAATTGCTTGGGTGGGGAAGGGTGCCCATGAGAGAGCTATGCCTTAATGTGGTTGATGTGAGGAGCCAGGTTATCTGACAGCATTGATGTACTCATGCATACCCCATGAAAGAACCTGAGGACTCTAGGAGGGACACTATACCCTGCATACTTGTAAGATCTTGCCTCCAAAACTGCTTGGAAGCACCAGTCCTGCAATAATTTCTGCTGGTACTGCCCATGCACAAATCCTACATTCTTCTTTAGTAGGGCAGCACCATGTGGCAACTGGCAAATGCCACTTCAAAACAAAAAGCCCACAGGTCAGTGCTGGTCAGACAAAGTCAATCTTCACCATTTCCTCACCCTTCAAGTCTCATGGGATTCCCACTCTTCCATAGTAGAGGTGAACAGGCTTGGTTGGTGGGGCAGGTATGAAGACAAGCAGAAGTACATGAACAGAAAGCAAAATTTCCAGCTGCTGAGATGCTCTATGACATCACTGCCACTATGAGTATCATTATCTTGAACTGATGTTACCTCAGTTGTTTTCTAGAAATTGCATTAAAAAGAAAAAAAAAGGAAGAAAAATAAGACGAAAGAAGACAAGAAGTAAAGAACTGGCAGTTTTTAATCAATTTCAAAAGGTTAGAGGTTGACCATGTGCTCACCTCACACTTCAAATAGGTTCTATCATGTCAACAGGATGCCCAACTCTAATTATAAATTATATTTCCCAAGACTAAACAAAGTTTAATATTTATGCTCCATTTCCTCCTGCTCCAATTATAGCTTGTTCTTTAAAAAAACAAACATGAGGAACAAGACGTCCAAGATCTTTGCTCTGGCCCCATTTTCTATTCCTGCTGCTGTTGAGGGAAGTTTGATGCTGGGAATATGACGATGCATCACATGCTGGGATTTTGGCTTGTCTTGGTGCTGATGCTGATGGTGAGCAGAACAGGGAAGTTGTTCTGGTCAGCTATGATTCCTGTCCCATATCAGTCTCATCATATGGTGCCTACAGCTCTCAGGTACTGTGTCTTCAGCTGAACTCGAAGAAGAAGCTGCTCTTGGCATCTCCTTGGACTAGGCTTGGCTCAGTCCCCTGTGGTCCCAGCCATAATCTTCCTCAGGTCCACCTCACGTCACCTGGGCAAAACTTCCAGACAAGTAAACCCATATCACAGGAATTCCAGAGTCTCATAATTTTTGGAGGGTTGAAATGGGACAAATAGAATTGGCATGTCAATTGTGAAGGGCCAAAATTGTCTCCAGGGCCCTCTGGTTTTATTTTCCATCCCCTGTGCACCTCAGACATACACCACTGCCCAGTAAGACTTTGAGGTATGGCTTGCAAGCAGAGTTGCCTAGTGAATGTCTCAAGAAGATGGAAATAAGGACAGAGAGCTCCTGCCTCACTTGCACTTGCCTGGAGCTCAGATGGTTGGAGTCAGCCTGCATCCAACCCAGATTTCAGGTGTTTCTGTCCACTACTATCTGCCCACCGCTTTTTCTGCCCACTACTATCTCCAGGGACATCGTCTAGCCTGTATTTGAACATCCCAAAGCTTAATCATCAGGATTGGGAAACTCTGTTCCATGGAACAAACCTGATTTATCTTGAAATGCACATCAAATGAGACTGATGTGGTTTCTATTGCAAATTATTTCTCATAAATCTGCTCTACCAGTGAAATAGCAGGAGGATCTATGAATCAGGTGGTGCCAAACAAGTAGCAGAACAGTTTTCTCTGTTGTCTGTTCTAATGGGGTTAAAGATCATGTTCCACTCTAAACCTCTTGCTCCATTTAAAGTGTGAAATGTCATCCATTTTTCCTACTCTTGACTTCCTTTTGGGTGAGGGAATGAATGTCATTCATGTCTGGCATTTTCAGTCCCTGCTATTGACTCAGACCTTACGAAAATCAGTTTAAACTATCAAACACCATTGAAATAATCAATTTTCCCTTTTTGATGCCCCTTCTTTCCACTTCTTTATTTTGGCTAGGTGATGTCTTACCGGAATGAAGCTATAGTGAAAGGATTATTGTCATTCTATATATGAGGCCTTGAAGTTGATGATGATACAGGTAATTTTCAGATCATGCAGAAAAAGATTTCACCACAGTGGGTTGAGAGTGTGATTTTGCTTCTTCTATGTCATTTTTTTTAGGCAAGCATTGAAAAGAAAAGAAAATTGCAATCATAGTCCTCAGGAAAGAAGAAATTGCTTAGAAATGCTCTATTTTTGTCATGTTCCTCAAACATTTTGATCCTTCCCATAACAAGCCCTTGTTCCATCACTATGTCATCATTTTTTTATAGCTCACAGGTGTGTTATTTCCAAAATGCCTCTGCTTCCTGCACAGTGTGTTAGCTTTTCTTGAATATAACTTCCACCCCCAATGACATATTTGAATTTTTTTTCCATGAAGGAAAATGACTGAAACCCTGACTTAAACCCTGAGTATGATTTTTGCTGTGCAGACAGGCTGTCATGGTAGTCCCTGTGTGTACTGCTTCAGGTAGAACATACTGCAGGAGGAGAAAAGTATCTGCACCATCTAACTGATGCCTTGGAGTGGCTACCTAGAACAGAGACTAGACAAGATTAAGAGAACGAAAAGTAGGTATTTATTAAAGGCACACCTTGGGTGTAAATAGGTACACCTTGGGCAATCAAAAGCCTCCGAGAGAGGCTACACCCAAGATGGACAATGGTCACGAGTTTTTCAGACAGATACAAGTTCGGTCCATTAACGTATCAGGGATTAATGCCCCAATTACAGCTTCAGGTAAAGAAGTCATATACCCCCAGTTTGTTCCCCTCCCACCCCACCCAGCTCAATTTTGTTTATACTTTTTGGGGCCTGAGGCTGTAGGGTGTCCTTGAATTTCAGGCCTAGAGGGATTATTTTGTCTGACCAAAATGTGAAAACAATTAACTAGGACTTTATATGGAGTTTAGACTTATACAGTAATGCAGTGCAGGATTTGAAAAATATAAAGGCTAAAATCCTAAGGCATCATAACAACCCCTTTGGACCAAAGAATGAAGCTGGGGATACACTGGGAGACAGGGAAATTGTTGGAGTTATTTCAATGGACTGAGAAAGCAGACATAGGGCAACAATCTGAAGGAAACAATCCTGCTCATCTATCTGATTTTTCCAAGCACTGAAACCTAATTTGCTGCTGAACATCTTTTAGATTTCAGAGGTGGGATGCACTCAGAGCCAGTGCATAGGATACATTTCCACTAGGAAGTTTAGTGCACTGGAATGGTGAAATATGGGCAACACAGAAGCACAGATAATTGTGCTCAAATATGCATCACCAGCTCCCTGACATGTAGAAGAAGTGATGGCAGCAGGTTTGAAGAGCTAAGTAAACTCACAGTCTCCTTTTTCTCACAGAAAACTGTAACCCCAGAATGATGTCAGATGTGAAAAAGATGTGATATCTCTGATCAAATATAGCCATGTACAAATTAGTATGTCTCAAAGGACACTGATTCTGATAACCTCCACAGCTCATGGAGGGAAATAGAAGATCTTCTTGCTTGTGATTCATCTCATTCTCCAGCAGATGAGTCACCCACAAGGAGCTCCAAATTTCTCCTGTGAACAAGGGAGTGGTGACTGAGTAACACAGACATAGATTCAATATTAAGGGAAATTAGTCTCTCTTGTAGTCAGGAAACGGAGAATTCAGGGATTTTTTTTTACTAGTTGTGGGTGTACCTCTTGCTGGTGTAAATCCCAGCTTTTCAGCCAACGTTGGATATATCAATTCCTTAAGATAATATACAGGTTGAGAGAAGCCAATTGGGGATGGTATGTCTGGATGTGTTACAAAAGTTTTAAGTGATTATGCCATTCTGTTGTTGCTTTGACAGTCTGACATCCATCATCCCACTGAGCAAAGCCCAGAACAGGATTCCCCCATGAAGAGCCTCAGTACCCCTACAAAGCATGTCCTCATATAAAAATGCAAAGATCTTTGTTAAGAAATTGGGATGCAGCTTCTGGGGCTAGATTGTACACCCCTTTTCCTCCTCAGGCCAAAGGCATTGTGTTTTAGACAGTGATCCTTACAGATCATCTACAGGCCCATCTAGAAGGTCTATCTATGCCATATTTTAAACATCTCTGGGATGAAGGGGCGTGCTTCTTTGGATTCATTCTCTGGCACCAAGATTACTGTATTTTTATCCTCTCCATATCATGAGTGAAAAGAAGAGAAGCTCTTCTTTGCTCATTGAACATTTTCGAAAGGTCCCTCTTGCTGATAGCACGCTTCACAACTTAGTGGATGAAATCAGCTGTTCCCAGGACTCAGGACTGTGAGAAAGGACAAACCTATCCATGCTAGGTTTAGATCTGTCATTTCAACTCCCAGGTAAGACATTCTTGATAAGGGACCAGTCCTTTTACCATAAATAAGTGAATACTCGCTTATGCCCAATAAAAAGTGGGTAGACATACACCTCCTACTGACCTCTCCCTTTCTCCAGACATACACATGCCAAGACCCATGCCATCCATGAAAGAGGCGTTAGCCATAGCACTGAGGAAGTTTCTCACCTTTCACTTCTGACATTTCTTGGGGTTAACTCATGATGAACCACTCTTAGCTCAGACCATTTCATCCTTGAAAAATGCAGAGAATTTCTAAACAAATAAACAAAACAAAAAATAGTCATCAAAATCTGCCCTATGAGGTGTTGTAAAAGTTGAGATTCAGGACAAAAACTTCTTAGAAGGGCCTGTTGCACTAGAACAAGGGATAATGGTTTTAAGTTAAAAGACGGATGATTTAGTTTAGGTATTTGGAAAATGTTTTTTATGAGGGTGGTGAAACACTGGAACGGGTTGCCCATAGAAGCAGTGGTTGTCACATCCCTGGAAGTGTTCAAGGCCAGGCTGGACAGGTCTCTGAGCAACCTGGTCTAGTTGAAGATGTCCCTGCTCATTTCAGGGGGAGTGAACCAGATGAGTTTAGTGCTTTTTAAACCAAACTATTCTATGATTCTATAATAAGAAAGTCATTGGAGATTATTAAAGAAAACAGTGGTGATATTTTCTGGCCACTGAATGATTTGCTCATTGGCATGTGCAGGGAACACAAAGGACAACTGATTTTCATATTCTTTGCTTGCCCTCTCGTGGTGAATGGGTGCTGATTAAGTGTATGCATGCATATCTATTTCTATATACACATATGAATGTATATGTACATATTTATGTATGCAGTGACATATACAGCAGAAAACATTTCATCAGATTTGTACCTTGTGTTTGATGTTCCAACAGTGAGCAGTAGTTAATTGTTCCATTGGCTGTAGGTGGTCTTTTTAATGCTGAAGCTTTTCCTGTGATTGGTTAAAATACTTCAGCATGAAAGTAACAGGACTATAGCGAAATTTTTTTTCCAGCCTGGAGAGACCAGGGAGGCCTCCATGTGCCCCTTTCCTCCCTATAAACTCTGCTGAAACTGGGTAAGCTGTACAAAATCAAAAGCAAAATATTTCTCTGGAACCAGTTCTTATGGCAAATACAGGGCAGCATAAAAACAACTGCCAAAGCATGGATGTGCCTTTTCCTACACAATGCCAGTATGGGATAGCAGAAGGACACAGAAGGTGAATGTTTGAAGAAGATATTCGTTCACCTTTGGTGGGGTTTATTTTCAAGTCATTTTAAGCTCATTTCCCCTTGTAGCTGCAAAGAGGGATTTGCCATGTATCCTGTCACATCTCCTAGAAATTTGTTCAGCACTGGGTGTGAGGTACTGAGGGTAAATGTGTTCAGCACTTCATTTCCTATGACTTACATAAATATCAGAGGTATTGCCTAAGCATGGTGTTCCAGCCTTTTCTCTTCAGATGACCTATTACAGTGAGAAGGACAGCAAAGGTGATATTCATATTAATGGGCCTTGTCTATGTCCAGAGGACAAGTGAACAAGAGTAACTTCTCAACAACATCTTAATTTGCCACTCATGAATTTATCATCATCCTGATTACTTGGATTTTTACTTGGGATTTTGTTTTGAAGCCATGTACAGAGATCAGCACACTGTGTCTCTGGACTTGCATAGCCTTAGACAACATGGAGATTATGTCCCAAGTCCCAAGCTCCCCAGCACAGTCATAACACAAAGGCTGCCAGAGTTGGAGAAGTGTTTGGACAGCACTCTCAGGCACATAGTGGAGTTCTTGGGATGGTCCTGTGCAGGGCAAGGAGATGGATTTGATGATCCATGTGGGTCCCTTCCAACTCAGCATATTCTGTGATTCTAATCTATGATTCCATATTGTCCAAACGCACCATTTATCGCCCATTGTCCAGTGTCTGAGGCAGTACTTTTTTGGTTTTCTGTGGTGACTTCATCTGAACAGGTCACCAGTTCCTGAGTGCTGGATTCACCTGTTAAATTGCTACCACCGGTGGTCCCTAGCCCAACAAGCCTAAACAACCTTGGGGCATGTCTGGGGTCATGAATATTCCAAACATGTAATTTGGGTGTTTGGAAGGCTGTGGGGGTTACATTTGTTCCTTTATTACTTATAGAATTTTCCCTCATAAGTCGCTAGCAGACTAACTACTGGGTACTTATGGGTGCTTGACCAAAACAGAGGTGGCCAAAAGTCAGGAGGGGGAAGATGATGAGAGTTTTTGGGGCAGGTAAAGGACGGAGCTGGAGGCAGCTACATTCTCTTGCTCTCGGCATCGGAGAGAGGACGGCCAGGCTGCTGCTTGCTGCAGGAGGAGTTCACGGTCACCAGGAAGTCCGGTTCTGAGAAATCTACCATCATCTGCTCTTGTGCCCTGGAATTCTGAGCACACCTCCTCCCGCCCTGCTGGGCCTGCCCTGTCCTGCCACCGTCATTTCTTCAGCACTGCTTTGAGGCTTTTTTGCTACTCTGTGACCCCGCACCGCCCTGCCCTGCCGGGACATCCCTGCTGTTCCAGTTACCACCGCAAAGCTTTTGATATATCTCATCCACCAGCCCGGGATTTTCCATCGTTCCAGCCTGGTGCTGTCAGAGTCCCGCAGGGGCACCGAGATTAGACTGCCCCAGGCTTTGTGAAACAAATCCCCTCCAGGTTCCTCGTTCTGTTTATTAATAATGTTTATTATTAATGCTGTAGTTGTTGTTGTTTGTTTGCCTTGTTATACATACTACTATGTAAGAACTGTTATTCCTATTCCCACACCTCTGCCTGAAAGCCCCTTTAATTTTGAAAATTATAATAATTTGGAGGGAGGGGATTTGAATTCTCCATTCCAAGAGAGGTCCTGCCCCTCCCTAGCAGACACCTGTCTTTCAAACTGAGAGAGATGGGGAAAACAATTTATTAGCTGGCTTCAGTGCCAGGGAAAGGTATTAGGCAGATGCCATTTAATCACAAAGGCATCTCCAATGCTTTCTGAGGAGCATCCCTATATGCCTTTTCTTTTCTGAGTCCACAGAAGCAACATGCAAAGCTTGTTCTTCTCATTGCTTAGGGCCTCCTGGTGTCCCAGATGTGGGGAATAATCTGCTAGAGACCTCTCAGGATGTGAAACCTACTGTCTCATTACAGCTGGAGGACTTCCTGTCTGGAGAAATTCTTCACTCATTTTCTTTCCTGCCCATTATCTGCTGGCTGGGCACATGTGGACAACAGTGTCTGGGTGGGCAACCAAGGCAGGTTCATCCTAACTAAATGAAGATCTTTTTGTCTTCTAACCTCACCTGGTCAGGGCATTATTCTCATGTTTCCTGTTCCTCTCCACACACACAGACACCACTGTGCACAGTCTTCAGTCTTCATAATATCAACCACAAGGACAAAGCCACAGCAGCAGGAGTAAAGAGGAGAAGATTTTCAGGCTGATCTCTCCCCTCCATTGTACGGGAAATAGAGTTCCTTGTGTGTAACACGATGGGTCATGAGTAGGGAGACAGAAATCATGACTTGTGTCCTCTTGATCATGAGACAAACAGCCTCATTTTATTGTCGAGAACTCCCTTATATAGGAAGTTCAGAACTCCCCGTTCTAGACACTGATTGGTCTGAGTTTTACCCCTGCCCAGCTCCTTGACCAGTGATATGTCTGCTGTCTGGACTCACTGATTGGCTGAGGTCTCTGCACAAGCTCTCCCATTCACCTAGGGACTTCTAGAACAAGCCAGGTCAGCCGAACTGGACTTGCCATGACCAGATTTATTTTGTCTTAGCTAAAGTTAAGCTGTGACACTTGGGGTCAGCCTACAAACAGAACCTGAGGCTTGAACCCACCATGAGTAGGGGGTCATATTTCCCTCTTGTCCTGACTGTGTTGCAGTCAATTGGAACAACCTCAATGACATCTCTCCATGAATAAACTGTGGCACCTTATTTGGATAACAACCTGCAGTTATTCTCCCCAGAGCTTTCTATGTGATGACAGTGTTCAGGCAGCTAGAATTATAGATTTGACCAGGCAGACCATCACCTCCATAGGGAGCCCACATAGGTAGGTTAAACAAAAGCTTTATTTCCATACAATGTTCTTGGGACATGGTGCCAAGATTTCACAGACAGCTCAAAACAAGGATTGGTAAGCAGTGCTGTGCTCATGTGATGCTTTTTTTTTGCAAACAGCCACCATGGACCACAAAACGCATGTTCAGAGCCAAGCCTGAACTTCCTTTAAAATCAGAACTGTTTAGATTAACAGCTTTCAGGTTTGTTCTTTAAAGCAATAATGTACCAAAACAGAGTTCACATGCAAGGGAGTATAGCTCTGTGGAGAAGGACCTCAAGGTCCTCGTGGACACCATGCTGTCCCTGAGCCAGTAGTGCCCTGGGGGCCAAGGAGGTCAATGGATGCATTGGCGTGTACTGGCCAATGGAGCAATGGGGCAATCCCAGTGGGCATTAGGAAGAAAAAGCATTTGACAGCAGGTCAAGGGAGGTGATTCTGCCCCTCTGCTCAGCCCTGGTGAGGCATATCTGGAGTGCTGTGTCCAGTTTTTGGCTCCTCTGGACAAGAGAGACATGGAGTTCCTGGAGCAGGTTCCAGCAGGGGCTGCAGAGATGATGAGGGGACTGGAGCATCTCTCTTAGGAACAAAGGCTGTGGGAGCTGGGGCTGTTTAGCTTCAAGGGGAGATGACTGAGAGGGGACCTCATCAATGTCTGTCAGTGTCTGCAGGGAGGGGTCAGAGGATGGACTCGGCTCTGCTTGGTGGTGACCAGCAACAGAACAAGGGAGGAGGCCACAGTCAGAAACTGATGCCCAGGAAGTTCCACCTGAACATGAAGAAGAACTTCTTTCCTTGTGCAGTGACCAAGCAGATCACAGAGAGGGTGTGGAGAACAGATCATCCAGAGAGAGTGTGGAGTCTCCCTCAAGAAATTCCAGAATTGTCTGGACACAACCCTGTGCCATGTGCTCTGGGATGATCCTGCTTGAGGAGAAAGGTTGGACCAGATGACCCACTGTGGTGCTTTCCAACCTGGCCCATTCTGTGATTCTCTGTCTATGCAAATTCTGCAGCTGGGACAGGGCTGTTTGTATGGACTGGGGAACGAGAGGCTGGAGAGCATCTGTAGAAAGGGACCTGGTGTTCCTGGTCCATGGCCAGTTGAACATGAGTCAGGAGGGCCAATGGTGTCCTGAGGGGACATCAGGCAGGGTACTGCCAGCTCGGTGAGGGAGGGCATTGTCCTGCCCTTCTCTGCACTGAGGAAGTCTCACCTCTAGTGCTGGGGCAATTTTGGGCATCATGAAATAAAAAAGACGTTGTCATTAGACAGCATCTGAAGGAGGGCAACAAGGATGGTGAAGGGCCTTAAGGTTCCATATGAGGAGTGGCTCAGGTCTCTTGGTCTTGTTATAAACTACTCAAAACCTGGGCAGGAATGAGTAAATAAAATTTAATTAGAAGCCATTAAAATTACAAAGCAAAAGGAGGGAACAGCACTGGGAGCTTGATGGGACTTCTTCTGCCCACCAGAGGCTCAGGTCACAAAATGGCATCTCTACCTTTTAGATGCTGAGACTGTATCAGCCTCATTCATATTCATAATAGTCCTCATGTCATTCTGGACCCTCCCACAGTCTGTAATTTTGCCCATATATGTATACTTGGTTCCTCCCAAGGCCTGTCAGTCAGTCCTTCTGTGCCTTTCACTGGTGGAGCCCTTCTCCTGTCTTGATCGGTGGTGCCATATTACCCTGCCAGGCCTCCCACAAGTGTCCCACACTCCCTGCCACCTCTTACAAGGGGCAAATATACGCCCTCCCCCACACGTTTTTACAGCCCTGTCAGCCAGAGCTGCCAGGCAGAAACCACAAAAGGGGAGGGGACAATTGAAGGGAGAACAGAAAAGAGTTCAAAACTATATTGTAACAACAAAAGTACACGTCAAAAGAACTGTAAACACCAACAAAACATCTCTTCACCATACTCAACAACTCTTCCTCATTTGCATGAGCCAGTCACCACACCTCATTCATAACAGTCTGTTCAGCCAGGAGGAGACTGAGGAGAGACCTCCAACATCATCATGAAGGGCAGCGGAGGGACAGGTGCCAATCTCCTCCCTCTTGTGGCCAGGGACAGGACTCAAGGGAATGGCATGAAGCTGAGTTATGGAGATTTAGTTTGAATATCAGGAAAAAGTTTTTCACTCATGGTGGTTGGGTACTGAACAGGCTTCCCAGGGAATGGTCATAGCCCCATGGCTGCCAGAGCTCAAGGACTGTTTGGACAACACTCTAAGGCACATAGTGGGATTTTTGGGGTGCCCTGCGCAGGGCTGGGAGTTGGACTTGAGTGGGTCCCTTCCAACTGAGGATATTCTGTGATTCTGTGACTCACAGCACCAGACCATGGACCACCACTCCATGGTTTAAGTCATCTGGTACTACGGCAGAAGAAATATTCAATAAACCATGGTTATTAAAGATGCTAATTTCAGTACATCTGCAATCAGATATTATTCTGCAATGCTCAGACATTGCTCCAAGTGAGTGAAGGCCTCAAATCTGGAGCTTCAGCCATGCAGAGTCAGTTTGCTGTCTTGTCTTCCTGCACACAGTTTTCTGACTAGAGTGGAGAAAATGTAGTTGTTTCCTGAAGCATTTCAATATTTTGAAATGTTATTTCAGTTCAAGCTTTTGAACAACAACAAAAAAATAAATAAAGGAGCAAATCAGATGTGGAGGTTGGATCTAAGCAAACTGTCTCCAAGGTTGCTTTGGAATCAGTGACTGTGATAGCCCAGAAGACAGGCAGCTGAGGTGTCTGGCAAACAAACTTTGAAAACCAGACCATTTTCCACCATTTTCCACTTGAAAACTTCAGAACATCTGCAGCTTGGCGAATTTGAACAATAGCAAAAAAATTTTTAACGCTTAATAAATATTGAAGACCAACTGGAATTTCAAGAATTGTATTGTGGCCTTCATTTGGGCATTAGGCCTGTGTGGATATAATATGTCAGAATTAGTCCTTGGTCCTGTATCTCCTTTGACTGAATGAACTTATGGAAGCTCCTGCTTTTCCCCATGGACCATTCAAGATATCTGACATGACCAACTCACATCAGTTCACATGTCCAATATGGTCACCTTGTGCATTCTTGCCAGACCCTGCAGCCCCTCATTTTCATGGGTCCGGCCTAATCACTGGGCTGGGCCCATCTCCCACCTTCTCCCTGGGACTGACTTGGAAACAAGAGGTCTAAAGGATGAGGAGAGGAAGTCTGCCTGGCTGGTGCTGTGGGCAGCAGTGGGGAAGGATACCCTCTTTTGGCTCTGCTAAGGGAGCAAGAGTAGATTTTCATTCTGCAGTTGCACTTCCTTAGCCTTGAAAAATGACCCCCTCCTTGAAGCCATCTGAAATCTTGTGTGCATGGAGCTGGCTCCTGAGGGCAACTGTAGCTATTGTGTTAGGGACAGCTGAATAATGACACAAACTCCAAGTCTTCTCAGAAGGCATATATCTCACAGTTTATTAGAAATCACATCTTTTATAGACTGTTCCCGAGAAAGCTGGACATGATTGGCCCCTCAACCAACACCCTCACCATTACTGGCTAACTAGAAACATCATCCCTTTGTAAACACCTTGCAAGTAAACTAGTGCAAAAACACCAGGTGCAGGATTGTTTGGATTCCTTCATGAGTTTTCTCACAGCTTCCCAGACCAGTGTATGGGAAAGTTATTTGATTTTCTTTCTCACAGGCCTTAGGCTAGCTGTCTGATGTTTGAAAATTCCTGTGGATGCTGACAGCCTGGTCAGAGAGGAGACTGTGCACATAGTTTCAACACTGTGATTTAACCCAGCCCCTGTTTTGGAACAGCACTCAGCAAGCTCCTGCAAGATGCCCAACATTGGCCTGCCTTCCAGCTTATCATCCTCTTCAGGAGCTGATGGAGACTTGGTCCTTTGTTGGGAGCGTTGAGGCCCTGGAGCTGGGGACATGGCACAAGCCCAAGTAGCCAGGGCTCATACACCAATCATAGCAATGCAGCGATTGCTGTATACATACACCTCTAGGATCTCTTTTCTGTCTGAGTTTTAGCAATAGTTCTGATGAGGCTCTGGATTTTCATCCAGACATGCCATAAGCCAAAAAAACACCTGAATTCATCTTCTGTGGCACAAACGGTCTCAAACACAGAAGCATCCAGTGAACAGTTATTCAATACCACCCTGAAAATGGATTGATAAACTCTTCTTTATGGCTGGGTTTGTTCCTCTTCCTGTTCTCTCCAGCATATTCACAATCTCTCCCAGACACCCCACACTGAACACATGGTACATCTACATTTTCCTTTATCCTACCTCTCCTGTTGTGGCCTGTTTTATCCCCTCCCCTTTCATTATCTATCTGATCATATCAGCATTTTTATGAAGACTAAAGCTAAAAAAGAAATTACCGACCTCCTCTGCATTCCCTGCATCCTCCTCTGCTGTTATTCTTTCCTGCTTCGTCTGCCTCTCTTCATTCTGCCTGTGGTTCCACTGCACACAGCAGCCTTTGCTTTTCTCATGTTATCCCTCCCGTTTCAGCCTCCTCTTATTCTCTTCTCTAATGCTCTGGTGGTCAAGGATTTGTGCAGCACCTTCACCCATCTCATGGCAGGCCCCATGTTTCTCTGTGCTGCCGGCATTTCCAATTGTCCTGGTTTAAGCTGGGATAGAGTTCATTTACTTCCCAGTTGGCAACATGCTGTGGTTTGGATTTAGTATGAGAATAAGGTTGACACCACCCTGATACATTTTCTCAGAGTGCTTACTCTAACTCGTGGACTGTGCTGTGAGGAGGTGCTGAGGGACCTTTATCCAGAAAAACTGCAGACTCAAGAGGGACATTCAGGCAGACTTCCAGAAATGCCTACAGACAAGCCACAGAAGCAGAACATCATGGAGAGTGGAGCGTGTGCAGGGAAGGACAAGGGTGCTGGGGAAGGCTGTGGAATACAAGCCCAGTGAGGAGGTGCTGAGGGAGCTTTAGCCAGAAAAAGTGCAGGCTCAAGAGCGACCTTCAGGCACACTTGCACAAATGCTTACACTACAGTGCTCAGCACAAGAGCTGTTTCACTGCCAGACATCGCCTCCTGCTGCCGAGTGTTTCAGACATTGCAGTAAGTGGCAAGCACTCTCTTCTTTCAGTTTCTGTGCTCTTTGTCTGTTTGCTCTGTGCAGAAGCACTCCTCCTCCTACCTTTTCCCAGCAAGCAAAGATGGTACTGCAGGAATTTTCCTGCCTTTTCCAGCACTGGATCAGATTCTACTACTGTTTGAGTTGTCCATGTCTGCAGCAGCAAGAGCAAAGGTGTTGCTGGCTGTTTGATACTTTTCCAAGCCAGAGCTGTTTAAGAGCTAAATGCTCTGCTTTGCAGAGAGAACACTGCTTGCTGCTGTGAAGCAGAAAGTCATGGAGAGACTAGGGCGTGTGCAAAGAAGGACAAGGGAGCTGGGGAAGGCTGTGGAATTCAAGCCGTGAGGAGCTGCACAAGGAGCTGGGGCGGAGCATTGCTGGGACAGCTGACCCAACCTGGCCAGAGTGATATTCCACATGTCCTGGGTTGCTACTGGCCAGATGTCAGGAATTTTAAAAAGACACTCATTCACTCCCCTGTTGCAGCTCAACAGAGGAGAGAAAATTTAATGAAGGGTCCATATGTTGAGATGAGGACGAGGAGAGATCACTCACTGAATACCATCAAGGGCAAAACAGGCTCAGCTTTGAAATATAACATGAATTTATTGCTAACAAAATCAGATCAGGATAATGAGAAGTAAAACAACCCCTTAAAAGCATCTTCCCCACAGTCTTCCCTCCTTTCAAGCTCTGCCACCTACCCCAGCAGTGCAAGGAGACAGGGAATGAGGATTATGGTCAGTTCATCACCTGTGACTTCTGCTGCTCAGGGAGAGGAGTCATTCCCCCACTGCACTGTGGGGTCCCTCCCACTGGAGACAGTTCTCCATGAACTTCTCTGACATGGCTCCATCTCACAAGCAACTGCTCTCTGCCAACTGCTGCAACCAGAGCCCATCCCTTGGGCAACAGTCCTCCCCAGACTGCTGCTGCATGGGTCACCCTTCCATGGGGTGCAGTCCTTCAAGGACAGGCTGCTCCAGCATGGGAGCAGAGGCCCTCTCTCCATGGGTCTCCCACAGGGTCAGATCCTTCTCTCAGGCATCCACCCACCCTGGGTCTCCTCCACAGTCTGCAGGTGGATCTCTGTATCCCTGTGGATCCCCATGGGCTGCAAGGGGATACCTGCTTCACTGTAGGCTGCACCGTGGACTGCAGAGGAATCTCAGCTTCAGTGCCTGGAGCACTCCTTTCCCCTCCTTCTCCACTGACCTTGGTGTCTGCACAGTTGTTTGTCTCACATATTCTCACTCTACTCTTCTCTGACTGGAATTAAAACTGCACCCAAAACCTCTGTTTTGATTTCTTCTTAAATATGTTATCACAGAGGCATTACCATGATTTCTAATTGACCCAGCCTTGGCCAGCAGCATGTCCATCTTTGGTGCCATCAGAGATTGGCTCTACCAGACACTGTGGAAGCTTCTAGCAATTTCTCACAGAAGCCACCTCTGTGGCACCCCTGCTATCAAAAACAAGGGTGTGAAAATCCAATACACCACAGAACATCACGTCCAATATATAAACTGGCAGCAGTCAGCCAGGAGGGGATGGTCACTGCTCAGGGACAAGCTGGGCATCCGTCAGCAGGTGGTGAGTAATTGTCCTATGTATTACTTGACTGTCTGGGGCTCTCATTATTATTGTTGTTATCACTATCATCATTATTAATAGTATTATATTTTACTTTTTTGCAATTATTAAACTCTTCTTATGTCAACACACAAAATGTTTCCTTTTCCTGATTCAACACCCAATCCAACCTGGGAGGGAGAGGGAGAGAGTGTCTTTTGAATCCTCATGCTCCAGCTTTATTCCCACTGAAATTGGTATCGGTACCTTTTTTGCTGGCAAACCCTTGCTTGAAGCTGAAAATGAGAGCTCTGTTTTCAGCGTGGCATCTCTGTTTTCCATGAAAATAAGCTTCATCCACACACTCTTTCTCTCAGCAAGATGCAAAGAACCTAGAAAGCCATATGCCTTCAGCTCCTCACCACATATCCAGAACAATTAGGTGGTGATGCTATCCTCAGGCTATGGGAAAAATAGCAGAGGGTTTGAACAGCGAGATGGGCAGCTGGGGCACACACTCAGGTGGGGGAGCACTGGGGGGAAGGAACCAGCATGAGCTTTCATGGCTGTCACCTCTATTGCACAGTTACAGAATCACAGAATGAAGTAGGTTGGAAAAGACCTTTGAGATCATTGAGTCCAACCTATGACCTGTCACCTAACACCTCCTCATCAACTAAACCATAGCACTGAGTGCCACATCCAGTCTTCTTATAATTACGTCTGGGGATGGTGACTCCACCACCTCCCCTGGGCAGATTTCAGTGCCCAATCACTCTTTCAGTGAAGAATTTTTTCCTGATGTCTAACCTAAACTTTCCCTGGCACAGCTTAAGACTGTGTCCTCTCATTCTGTCAGTGGTTTCCTGGGAGAAGAGACTGACCCCCACCTGACTACAACCACCTTTCAGGTAGCTGTGGAGAGCGATAAGGTCACCCCTGAGTCTCCTTTTCTCCAGGCTAAACAACCCCAGCTCCCTCAGTCGTTCCTCACAGGTTGTGTGTTCCAAACCCCTCACCAGCCTCATTTCCCTCCTCTGGACGTGCTCAAGCATCTCAATGTCCTTCCTAAACTGAGGGGCCCAGAACTGGACACAGCACTCAAGGTGTGGCCTCACCAGTGCCGAGTACAAGGCAGCACCCTGGTCCTGCTGGTCACACTATTCCTGATACAGGCTGGGATGCCATTGGCCTTCTTGGCCACCTGGGCACACTGCTGGCATCAAGCCCATCCTGATCCCTGGGTCCCTCACTGCCCTTGTCCTCCTTGATCCCCAGGCCCCCCACAGCTTTCCACTACCCACTCCCCCAACCCCCAGGTCCCCAGCAGATCTATGCCACCTTCAAACCCTTTGTCCTCTGGTCACCCTGGACCCCATGGTCCCTGGTCATACCCCATTGCCTTCAACCTTGGGGTCCCCAGCTGCCCTCCATCCCCTGAATGAGGTGGTGAGTGTTTTGTGGTAAAATCATATGGATTTGGGGACAGTCAGAGTCAGAGTGCCACATCCCCTATAGGCTCTGCCCACCTGTGGGGGTTGCAAAGGTATCACCCCCTACTTTGGAGTACTGCCAATGTGAGGGGGTAGGGGCATCTCAGCTGCCCTATTGGGGTGCTGCAGGAACAGGGGGTCCCCAGGAGTGTTAAGCAGCTGCAGGAGAGGGGCAGGAGGGTTTGGGGAATGCCTATGAAATTAGGGGATCCCCATCCCAAATTTGTGGTGCCCCCTTACCTGCATACCTGGCCACAGAGCTGCTGATGGGGGTCAGGAGCGACTGGAAGAGAGGGAGAAATTTGGGGGAACCACCATGAGGAAGGGGGGGTAGGAAGGAGGTGGGGAGGAGGTCTAAGGGGTGGAGAACCCACTAAAAATTTAGGACCGGAAGGTCGAGGGTGGCAGAGGGCAGACAGGGAGACACGGGACTGGAGTGCAGTCTAGGTAACCAGGATTGAGGGTGGTGGTGAAGTGGCTGGGGAGCCCAGGGTCCAGGGTGGCTGGGGCATGGCCAGGGACCCAGGAGTCAAGGACAGCTGAGGTACCCAGGAGTGGAGGATGGCAGAGGGTAGCTGGGGACCTGAGGGGCCAGGGTAACCTGGGGACGCAGGAGCTGAGTGCAGTCTGGGTATCTTGGGGTTGAGGGAAGCCAAGAGCAACTGGGGACCCCAGAGCTTAGGGCAGTTGGAGACCCCAGGGTCCAGACAGGACATGGGACCCAAAGGTCAAGGGTTATGGCTGAGGACCTGGGCTCAAGCGTGGTGCAGAGGGTGGTCAGGGGCCCCAGGGGGACAGGGTTTGAGGGGGGCTGCCAGACCTGGAGATTAAGGGCAACCAAAGAACCCAGGTCATAGGCAAACTAGGGAGGGCATAACAGGGTCAAGGCAATGACAGAACTCATGGGTCAGGGGTGGCTGAGGACTCTGAAATCATGGGAGGCCAAGGGACCCTGGGGTCAACAGCTGCTAGGGGACTCAGTGGTCAAAGGTGGCTGAGCAGTCAGGGATCAAGAGCAGCCAAAGGCCTCAGGGTCATGGGTGGCTGCAGAACCCAAGGACACCACAGGAAGAGTCACTTCGTCTTGCATGTTTTGATGCACCCACTGGTGGCTTCATTGGATCTCCCTGAGTCACAGCGCAAAATTCGGGAATTTAGGTTGCCCAGAGAGGTAGTAGATACCCCATCCCTGGAAATCTTCAACTCCAGTTTGCACAGGACTTGGAGCACTTTGGTCTAGTGAAAGGTGTCCCTGCCTATGGAAAGTGGAAAGATCCCTCATGGCAGGGGTCTTGGAATGAGATGAACTTTAAAAGCCCTTCCCAGCCCGAACTAAGCTGTGATTCTCTGATTTACATTAGATATTGGGAAGAAATTCTTCCCTGTGAGGGTGGTGAGGCACCAGCACAGGTTGCCCAGAGAAGCTATGGCTTCCCAATCCTTGGAAGTGTCTGTGTGCCAGGAGGTGGCAGTGTTAGAGCACAGAAGAAGGAGACTCCTCCATGCCAGTCAGGAGCCTGTGAAGTCCCAGAGCTGGAATGCCCATAGACAGTCCTGTATCCTGCAGCTCAGCAGCTCTCCAGAGAGTTCTGTGCCCCCAGTTGAATTTTATTTCTATGCATATCTCTGGGCAAAGTGAGTAAATTAAAAATAATGACTTTAACTGAAATTTTTTATCTAAGCAAAATGAAAAACAAAACACCAGGTTCTGGGTTCCCACTGCTCACAGATTTGTATGAGCTGGGATCACCCACACCTGCACCTTGAGTGGGTCCTATGGCTTTTCACCAGCTTCAGTTTCCCCATCTGCCCAGTCTGGGCTGTTCAGATGAGTTGCCCCATGAATCAACCCACTGACACCCACTTCTCAACCCACTCCCCAGAAAACTCATATCTCTGCCTATAAATTTGGGGCTGCTCACCTGAACAGCATCCTGGAGGCTGTGTGGCATGAGCTGCATGAGACAAGTGCATTTGGGAATCACCAGGTCCTTCACCCCTTTGTAACAGGATGGCATGTGCTTGGTGCACAGGAAAAACACAAAGACAACAGGGGAAGGAGGTTGTCATTATCCCCTGACTCTGTACCTCTCTCAGTTCTTGTTCTTGCAATTTGAGCTCTGGGGATGATTTATATAAAATTAACATGCTATAAGGAAATGCATTTTTATGGCATCTGAATACAGATTAGATCCAGCCATGCCACTCACCATATTCATAGCATATCCATTTATTAATGTGCCCTTATTCCACTATTTTATTAAAAACTGATTGTGCATGCTTGGTCAAAGTGGGGAACTGAAGAATAATACCAAGTGTTTTATTTACGTAAAAAGAAATGAGCATTTTCCTACCCAGAACTTTTGAAATTCCAAATCAATGGTGTGGCAAGTAATTTTTTAAACTGAGGCAAGCAGGGATCATTATTCCTGAGGCATTCTTTTGGTCCTACATGGGATCATGCCCAGCTCTAGTAGGGAGAAGGATGGAGGGGAAGAAGATAAGATGAATGCAGAGCTGACATTTGAACTCGCCTCCATCCCCCACTCCCTCCTCCCAAGGTAGGAGAAGGGGATGCTCTAAAAAATTAGTAAAGGAATTTACTAAAGGAGAGAACAGTGGTCTGAGCAACCTGGTGTAGTGGAAGATGTCCTTGCTCATGGCAGCAGGTTGGACTAGATGATGTTTAACAGCCCCTTCTAACCCAGACCATTCTGTGAGTCTATGTTTTTGTGATTCTGTGATTCTATGAATAGTTAAAAACAGATATGCAGATGTGTTATTTTAATTTTAAGAAAAAATTAAATAAAGAGAGTAAAAGTTAATTCAGATAACATCAATGTAAGATTTTTTATTTTTTTACATAAATTAATGCTTCATTGAATCTTTTCTCTTTAACTCTAGGATCTATGTGAAAACAAAAGTATTTCCCAGCAAGTCATAATTAGGAGAATGAAAACCCTTGCTGTACCCTGGGACATTCACAGAACACAGCGGTGTTCATGAGTTTATTTACAGATGGACAAAAAAGTGGTTCTAGATGATGCCCTGCATCTGCAAAGCAGTCTGAAGTGTAATCTTTCTCTAGAGCCCAAGTCCCCTGAAGATCCTTCACGTGGCAGAGCTGCAAAATAAAATAGAGTTGAAAGGATTTAATCTCATTAGAAGTCCCACTGCATGCTTTTTAGGACCATCTGATGCTCAGGCTGTCTGAGGCTTCAGCATGCTCCAGCCCTAGCTGTGCAAGCCTTGATTTTGTTTGTCCCTGGATATTAATTATTATGAAAAGCATTCCTAAAACTCCAAAGATCTCCAAGTCACTGAGAGACCAATTTGGACTGTTTTTACTGGTATTGCCACCGGAGTGGAAGAATTTCAAAGTGTTTCAAAACAACCACATTTGGAAATACAACTTCTCCCAAATGTTTACAGAGAAGATTTTTAATATGAGTGTCTAGGGCCTCCAGCATGAGGGCCACCATGACCGCTTGCATGCAATCAGAAATTCAAGTGGGAAATTGCTCTCACAATCATAGGATATAAAGTCACAGAATTATTTGGGTTGGAAAAGCTCTTGAGATCATCAAATCCAACTGTTCTCCCAGCACTCCTAAGCCCACCATTAACCCATGTCCCCAAATGCCACATCCATGTGGCCTTTAAATCCCTCCAGGAATGGGGATTGTACTCCACCAGTACTCTGAGTAGACTGTGCTAGGGCTGAACAGACGTTTCCAAGAAGAAATTTTCCCCAATATCCAACCCAAACCTTGTCACAACTTGAGGTTCTGTCTTCTTGTCCTGTTGCTTGTTACTTGGGAGAAAAGACTGATCCCCACCTGGCTACAACATCAGAAGAACATAGACCTATTGGATCAGGTCTAGAGGAGATCACAAAGATATCCTGAGGGCTGGAGCACCTCTGGTCCAGAGACAGGTTGGGAGAGCTGAGGGTGTTCAGCCTGGACAAGAGAAGGCTTCACTAAGACCTTAGAGCCCCTGCCAGTGCCTAAAGTAGCTCCAAAAGAGCTGGAGAGGGATTTTGGACAAGGGCCTGGAGTGACAGGACAAGAGGTAATGGCTTCCCACTGTCAGAGTGCAGATTTATATCAAAAATACCAGGTGGGAAGAAACGACCAATCTTCCTTCAGAGTTTCCCATTGGCCTTGACACAACAGCTCACTTCCACTACATGACAAATGCTGGGTAGTGGAAATTCCTCTTTTGCTGCTCCTGAGTATATGGTTGTACCATCTCCTCTGCTCTGAGGGAGATTCAAAACTGTTGAGATGCTCCTTTGGGAAAATAACATGTGGGTTAAATGAATGTGTGGGCTCAAGCCAAGAAAACCTCCCAGTGAGCATCTCTGAGGAGCAGGGCAGCATGCTCAAACATGATCACTATGAGCAGTAGCTGTGCCTGTTGATTTATTGCAGGAGTTATGCACTTCTCACTAAGGATAACACTAAGGAAGGGAAAAAACATGTTAACTCCAAAGTACAACTGAGTTATTGTTGCGACTACTCAGTTAATAGGAAAATATTTTTCAGACTAATTAAGTGTTTCATTTTGATTTATTTTTTCTGTTGGGGTCCAGGATGGAAAAATATTATTGTAATCCATGTCAACAGGCTCCAAGTGATGAGAATTTTATCTAATATGTCAAAAACAACTTCAAATGAATGCTAATTTTAAGGACTTTATATGCTGGGAATATTACTTCAGTACAATAAACTATCTTGGGTTCTTTAATATCACAGATTTATTTGTATAAATTACATCCTCAGTTTGGAAAAATAAACAACAAAACCAAGGATGAGAAGTGGAGAAGGTTAGACTAGATGAAAGGTAGAGAGTAAACAAAATATCAATTGCACTTAAATCTTGGAGCGGCAGAAAATCTATTTATTTGTAATATTAAATGGATCCCTCCTACATGGTTATGGAGATGAGTTTCTAGGTGAAAGGTAAAACTATCTGAAAATTACCAGAGATTTAATAAAGTTCGGAAATTGCATGAGATCAACCATTACTCTAAACTACTCGTGGTCATGCACAAAACATTTCCAAGTGAGCTTTATTTCCCCTCTCTTAAACTGGGATAAGGAAACCAAGGAAAAGCATTAAACCTTAATTAAGCCTAAAAGCTCCTTC
>JANPWX010000010.1:3545977-3558348 GCA_024734555.1 Trochalopteron elliotii
GGGGAACAGTTGGATTCAATGGTCTCTCTCCCAAGAGGGCTTTTCCAACCTTAAGGATTCTGTGATTCTATTATTATAAGGGAATAAACCTCCCCCAGACCACAGGTGTCCCCTCTGGGTGCCTCACAGGGACTGTCTACAGGAGCTACACCGGAAGGCATCATTCCAGTACATTTGTCCCTTGAAATTAGTAACATAAAGCCATGGCTTGAACTTCTGTCTCCCCTTGCACACTGCAGTATCACTGGGACTTAGCCTTGAGGAGGGTATCTTCCTGGGACTTCTGAGAAGGAGAGGACTCTGAAGTGAAGGGAAGAGCCCAAGTGCAGCCCATCATTGCCAGCATGATTATGTGGCAGATTGGTTATATCACACTCACACAAATCCACTAAGAAAGGGGTTTCTGGCACTTAAGAGTTTTAGAAGTAACCACTGGAGGGCTGGAGACATACCCTGTGCCTGACACCACTGCCCGGAACACCATCCTGGGCCTTGAAAAGCAAGACATGGCACCCCAGAAGGAACTGAGTCAGACAACAGAACTTACTTCAAAAACAGCCTTGTAGAGACCTGAGCCAGAGACCATGGGATTGAGAGGGGGTATCATATTCCCTGTCATGCACCAGTCTCTGGAAAAATTGAATGGTACAATGGACTGTTAAAAACTACACTGAAAGTAATGGGTAGTGGGACCCTTCAAAACTGAGATATATATTTAGAGAAGGCCATGTGGTTAGCTAAGAATTGAGGCTCTGCCAGTCGAGCTAGCCCTGTCCCATCAAAACCTCTACAAACCACAGAAAGGGATAAAGTCCTCATGGTGAATATGAGAAATGTGTTAGGGAAGACAGTTTGGATTAATCCTGCTTCAAGTAAAGGCAAACCCATCCTCAGGATTGTGTTTGCTGAAGGGCCTGGGTGTACTTGGTGGGTAATGCAGGGGGATGGGGAAACACAATGTGTACCTGGATGGGAATCTGATTTTTCAGAACAGTCTGTAATGTTGAATTCTATAATATCAGTTGTTGAATGATACTGTATGTCACAACTACCCTGGCCAGTGAGGATGGATTGCTCCAGATACACCAGCTGGGAGCTCCTGATGCAGCAACCAGCCAACAGCACACCAGCCCTCATGCCCTGGAAGACATCCAGGAGGGACAGAACCCATAGTCATGGACTGAACGAACTCAGCAGACATCTGGGAGGGATGGCCATGACTACAGAAATTATACCTGTGCTTGTGTATATTTATATGTCTGTGTATATAGTTGAAAGGCATAGGATCTGGGCACAGAATTGGGGGGGACAATGTCCTAGTTTTTCTCACAGGTATGGAAAATGGGCAAAACCTTGATCCATGTGGGCATGGGAAGGTTGCTATTCTACACCACTCAAATCATCACTATGGTGCAGCTTCAGGCGGGAAGGAAAAGGTGAACACACACCAGAAGTGGTGCCATTCTCTTCCTTTTCTTCTTCGGAGAAGTTGCCACAGTTGCCACTGTGGACTCTGCCCTTCTCCCACTGCTGCCTGTCCTTCTCATCCCTCAGGAGAACACAGCTCCAAGCAGCAAACACAGCCAGGTCAAGCAGAGTGCATATGCACAGGCACCAGTGCTGGAAGAAGCCACAGGGAACAGAGCAGCAGCAAGTGGAGCTGAGCTGAGCTGAGCCAAGCTCAGCTGAATACTGCCAGACACAGCCAAGCACAGAGGAGCAGTCAGAGCAGTGCAGCCTGGACAGATGGTTTGGAGGGTTTGTCCATCATTGTCTTTCTTTGTCTTAGGCTTGGGGAAGGGGAACTCCAACTGCAGAAACAACTGGCATCTTCACAGAATCACATAACATTCCGAGTTGGAAGGAAGCCATAAGGATCATCGAGTCTGACTCCTGGCCCTGCACAGCACCACCCCCAAGAGTCAAACCCTGTGTCTGAGAGCATTGTCCAAACACTTCTTGAGCTCTGGCAGCCTTAGGGCTGTGACCACTTCCCTGGCAAGCCTGTTCCAGTGACCAATCACCCTCTGGGTGAAGAACCTTTTCCTAATATGGAACCTAATCTTCCCCTGACACAACTTTAGACCATCCCTTCAGGACTGTCACTGGTCACCAGAGAGCAGATATCAGTGTCTGCCCCTCCTCTTCCCCTCTCGAGGAAGTTGTAACTGCGATGAGCTCTCTCCTCAGTCTCCTCTTCTCCAGCCTGAACAGACCAAGTGATCTCAGCTGCTCCTCTTAGGGCTTCCCCTCAAGGCCCTTCACCATCTTCGTTACCCTCCTTTGGATCCTCTTTAATCATTAATGTCTTTCTTATATTGTGGTGCCCAAAACTGCACACAATATTCTTGTCTTTGTCTCAGGAAAAACTGCATGTCCCTGCCAGGCTGTGGAAACACCCAGCACCTTGTCTTTGTGTTGGTGGCCACATGAACTGAGTCAAGGCAGTGAACATCTTTGATGTGTAAAGCACCTTCTCTTTTGTATACTCAGGTAATTAATATTGCTGTTACTGTTCATACTGTTCATCCCATTGCTGTTTGCTTTCAGTAAATTGTTATCTCAACCAATAGTCTCTGCCTTTGCCCCTCTCTAACTGGAGGTAGTGCAGGGGAGAGGAGGAACAGCTAATTTAGAGTTTTAATTCCCATCTGATTTTAAACCACCACATTATGTAAAAGAAGAAAATCCACCCAGAGGATTTTACATAGTTTTGAAACAGTTTTCCCCTTTTACAGTGTAACCTGTTCCCTCACTTTGAGGAACTGGACTTTCACCTGGAAGTGCTGTTGGCTGTTCAAAAAAGAAGCAAATACCTCAACTGGTGCTTAACATCTGTGTCCAAGGGGAAGGTCAGAGCAGGGAGGGCTGAGAGGCCTACAACCAATGAAGAATACTATCACAGAATATAACTCCCAAGATGGGATGCTAAATACTTTTCTACTTCCCTCATTCATCACATCTGACAATATAATAACTTTGCCTAACAGCTAACATTTCCAACTAATATTGTTTATCTGCAGCAATAGCATTATCCTAATATCCACAGGGTCACGCAGCTGCCTTGTACAAGACATTGCATTCCTATAATGCATTTTCTGTTCCACATCTTCATCTCAGTTATATATGAAACAAAAAATAATAATGATTACATCAAGCAAAAGAAGCTGCAGGCTCTGAGCACCCATTTTTCCAGACATAACTGAACTACGAGAGGCACTCTGCTGATGAACACAAACCCCCAAATACTTACAATACCCAAGTATTATGTTACCCAGAACAGCACTGCAAAAATACCTTATTGTCTAACCAAGCAGCAAATTTTCTTGCCTATTACACCTTATTGCCCTTAAATTACTCCACTTCATCTTTGAGGATGTCAGTCCCTCTTCTGCAGCCCCTTCCCATTCCAGCAGCTCGGGCTTCTTCAATGAAGCCTACAAAGAGAGACAATTTACAAGGCACTGGAATGACAGAACAAGGGGGAATGGCTTCACACTGCCATAGGGTAGGGTTAGATGGGATATTGGGAAGGAATTCTTCCCTGTGATAGTAGGGAAGGCCTGGCACAAGCTGCCCAAAGAAGCTGGGGCTGCCTGAAAGGAGCTGATCAATAGTTAACTCATGTAAGCACGAGTTAATTATTAAGAGTCAGCAAATATTAATCACAAGCCTAAGAAGCAGGATGCGCTTTAGCCTTGTCAAGATAAGAGAAACAGAATGTACCTCCCAAGATAAGAGGAACAAAACCTACTGTCAGCAGAAAATGCTGAACTAGCCAGCAAAGGACTGCGCATGCTCCAGAAAGAAAGGTGAAAAGTGCAAAGTGAAGAAGACTGCTGGCCTTAATTGGAACAACCCCTGATGAAGACTCGGAGCCTTCCTCAGTGCGACCACCAGAGTACACTGACCCAGCCCGTCACATATCCTAATGATATTAATGATTTCCAAGAAGTAATTTGAACAACCACTCCTATCCCAAGCAATGTAATGAATATGCATGAAATTTAACCATATATTGTACTGTACAAAAGTGTTGGGCTGCACATTAGTATGTTAGGAGGAGCAATCCCCCATGTACCCGGCACTGAACAAAGAAAATGCCCACCTCACTGAATCAGTCTCTTTTAGCTCAGCGTTGGAGCGAATCAGCCCGATCCGATCCCTGGGAATGTTCAAGGCCAGGCTGGACAGGGCTTGGAGCAAGCTGGTGTAGTGGAAGGTGTTCTTGCCCATGGCAAGGGGATGGACTTCATGTTCTTGAAGGTGCCTTACAACCCAAACCATTCTGAGATTCTGTAATTCTATTATTACCTTGCAAGAAAACAGTGGTATGATTTTTTTTCTTCTCATTTCAAAATGAAAGAAAATCCAAAAATCAACTCAATGTATGTCTAGTTTTGCATCCATATAAAATTATTTGCACACCAAGGGGCTTTTCAGTGTTATAAATACATAACATAAATTGGCTTTTTGCAAACATTAAAATGGATGCTATATGTATAATATTAAAGTAACTTTGCTATAAAGATACAGTTTTTATTTCTGCTATTAACTGGGATATAGTAGTGAAATAGCTGATATAGTTATACTTGTGGTAATTGAACTGCCTGCTTGGTTGGGATAACATTCAGTGAATGCATGATGAAGACCCCTGCTACTGATATGCCAACGATCAGCACCTGCCATCTGAAGAAAGTATGGACCAAAACCCAAGCTGGAGGTGATAATAAGAACGGACAAAAACCACAGCCAAGAAATGCGCATGCCCTAAAAAGGCAGACCTGAGGAGGAGCCATGCTAAACAATTCTTGGAACATGTAAACTAGCTTGGGGAAAAGTTTAAATATGCATAATTGTTTATGAATATGCAATAGGCTGATGCAATAGAAATGGTATATAAAGAGTGTCTCCAAAATAGCAGGTGTGTTCTTGGCTGAATGCCAAGCACCTGGCTGTTCAAAACTTTGCTTTATTGTCTTTGTCTCCTATTGTCCTTTATTAAACTTTTGAATTTTACCTGGAGAGTGAACCTCGTTTTTCACATCAGTGTCCATATTCATCTGAAGGTCTCCCCTTTCACCCGGAGAACCCTCTCCCCCTCAGCTTGTTGCTGCTTCTTTGTGCCTGAGACTCCCTTCCTATGTCACCAGCTTTCACATCATGCAAATTATGTATACATGGGTGTGAAGCAAAGGCCAGATGGTTTTTTGCCATTGTAACATGTTGGAGGTTAGGATTTTTCCTTTTTTATCCCATCTGTTGCCTAAGAAATGATAACGACAGTACTTAAGAGAGACAGAAAATGTAGCCAAGGAGGAGGTGGGGAGGTGAAGCTGACTACACTCTTGTAGCTGAGGGGCATTCTTTTGGGAAGAGCAGAGATACCTCAAGAGGCTGGGGGTGAGAGACTGGGCTTGGCTCCTCTCTCTCGGGACTGGAGCAGAGATAGGTGAGGTTTGGTGCTGGACCATTGCTGCCCTGAGGATTCGCTGCCACTGTGGAGCTTTTGTCCTCCCACTGCTTCTCCTACCGTGGGTAATCTTTTGCTCGTAAGACCAACTGTTGAACGGGGACCTTATTAACACCCAACCTCACTGGAAAAACACCCTCACCATCTGCTCAGGGACCCCATGGGAAAACCCAGGACACATCCCCGCTCCAACAGATCCTCACCCAGCTGCTTGTGGGAACCCAGCTGCCATAGCCCAGCCCCTCTGTTTTCTGCCGCTGCTTCAGGTTTTTCATTACACTTATACCCCCTATCTGCCCACCCTGCACAGCTCCTGGCACAGCTCTGGAGTTTTTGTTACACTTTGTTTGCCACCCCAGGGTCTGCTCACCTCTGCCGTTCCAGCCACTGCTCCAAGGTCCCTGCTACAGCCCATTTCACTATGTGGAGCAGCACTGGGACTGGCTTCCCCTGAGAGTTTGTAAAAGGAAGCCCCTTTTCTCTCTCTTCTGCCACCTCACCTGCCAATAACCACGTGCAGAGAGGCAACCAAACTCGCACCACAGTGCCCCCTGCAGCCGCGGGGGAATCATAACACCCACCCTGCCCAGCCGGGAGCCAACAGCGCCCCTGCCGGCTGTGACTGTAACTGCACCAAAGGGGAAAGAGCTCAACAGCCAAGAGAAGGCTGTGGTTGGGATTCGGGTTTTGTTTGTTGTTACTGCTGTTGTTGTTTGCTTGCCGTCTCACATACACATACATATATATATATGTGTGTGTATATATATGTATACATGTGTATATATGTGTGTGTATGTATATATATGTATATGTGTGTATATATACGCACATTCTCATACATATATATATATTCTAGTAAGGAACTGTTATTCCTTTTCCTATATCTTTGCCTGAAAGCCCCTTAATTTCAAAATTATAATAATTCAGAGGGAAGGGGATCATATTTTCCATTCCGAGGGGGGTTCCCACCTTCCTTGGCAGACACCTGTCTTTCAAGCCAAGATATAACAATAGCTTGAATTGATAATACTAATGTAATCTATTTTGCAATCAGAATTTTTCAGCATGAATTTCTTGTGAAAGGAGATAATCTTTTTCCATGGCTCCTTCAGGCTCACAATTGAACACAAGAACTTCAAAACTCATTCCTTTTGTTGTTTTTGTTTGGTTTTGCTAGGCAAGAGTTGAAAGCTTGCCTCACCTACTACTACACACCATGGAGAATGCACCCAAGGGTACCCTGATGCACCTCCTTCCCTCCAAAAAAGACAGAATTCTCACCGGGGTCATTCAAAAGTCTGTGAATAGTGCCACAAGCAACGTCCCCATCATTTGATGTCCCCCTTCTCATCCCTTAGAGCCAGTCCCTTCAGCTGAGCTCCTCCAAAGCCAACAAGGGAAAAAAGAGCCATCCACAAGGGTAAGTCATCGTGCCTCTTGTATTTCTCCATGCAGGAGAGTCTGCACCTGGAAATGTTTGGAGTCACCAGGATGAGTGGGCTGGACATATCTCTCCTTAAAGCAGATAAGTTCTGCTCAGCTCACACAGTGATGCTGCAGCATCCCGTCAGAGAAATACAAAGTCATGCGGTTTACCAGGATGTTTCTAAATTTAAGAGCCATGGAAATCTGGGTTGGAAATGTCATAACATCTGCAGTAGAGTGATACACATTTTGATTTATTGGGGTTTTTAAATTTAAAAAAAGTAAAGCTGCAGGTTGGGAAGTGGGTGTACCTGCAAGCAGAGCCCTCATTACGCAGCTTCTCCACTGGGATGTGCCATAGCAAAGCTCCCAGAGTATGGAGAAGGAACTCATCATTCTCTTGGTGGTTTAACACCATTTTTCATCCATTTATGCCAACAGTGAAGCACTTGGTGACACAGAGATCTATCGTTAACCCTGCATAGATTCTTCTGCTTTTGACAGCCTCCCTCCACTCCCAGGGAGCTATGTGATTTTTGCTGTGCATTTCCCACACCATGAGAGTATGAAAATAGTTGAGGAGTGAGGGCAAGGCTTTTTTCTTGTACAGAGAAGAAAAGCCTTATGACTTGAACCCCCCAGAGAGCCCAGGAACAACTCGGAAGCCATTCCCAAACCAGGCTTTACTGCAGCTTCCTGGGTTAGTGGCTTTCTTCTCTATTTCTTCCTTGGAAATCTGTGCAAAGCCTGTGGACATCTGGACATCTTTCAGGATCTTTCAGTATCAGTCCTTCAGTTCGGACCTTCCAGGTATGGAATCGTTGCTCTTCCCTGAATGCATCTGATCTGAAATGTCAGATAACCAGGGAGGGTGACCTGACTTTTCAGAGCAGAGGCTGTGTCTGAGATGAGACAGCTCCTCTTTGACCTGACCTGATCAACAGAGACCCTCCTTCCCCTTCTTGCCGCTGTGAGCATTCTCCTTGGTCCATCCCCCCAGGTGCCAACCTACATTTGGCTTTTATGCTTTTCAAATTATCTAGAATTTCTATTATGAGGGATGAAGGTTAGGTTTGTATTTTTTTCTTTCTATCAGGGGATTTTTCTCCCATTTGTTGCCCAAAAGATTATGAATGACAATACTTATGAGAAAAAAGATGTAGCCAGGATGGGGAGGAGGAGGGAAGGGGTGCAGTTGCTGCAGTCTGTTAGCTGGGGAGTGAGCTCACTGGTGGGGGTGTTTCTCTTGGAAAGTGCAGAGATACCACAAGAGGTTGGAAGGGATGCTAACTAAGACTTGGCTGGGGGTCAAGGGACTGGGCTCAGCTCGCTCTCTCTCTCTCTCTCTCTTTCTCTGGGATTGGAGGGGAGACAGTTGTGGTTTTGGACGACCGCTGCAGAGAGGATTTGCTGCTACTGCGAAGCTTTGTCCTTCACTGCTTCTCCTTACTGTGGATGAGCCTCTGCTCATGAGAGTGGTCATTGAACTGGGACCTTTCAACATCCAACCTCTCCGATAAGGACCCTTACCATCTGCTTGGGTGCCTCAGGAGAAACCCATGATCCCCTACCCCCTCCCTCTCTCCAGAGAAAGCACCTCCTGGCTGCTTGCAGAAGCCCAGTTGCTGCTGGTGCCATCACCAAGACCTGACAGGAGACACAAGAGAGCCAGAGGAAAAAAAGAAAAAAAAAAAAAACAAACCCAAACCCTAAACACTCTCCTTTCCCCCCTCCACCTTCTCTCTGCTCCCAGGGTTGTCCAAGCCCCCTGCTGTTTCTGCTGCTGCCTGCCCTGGGGTTTTTTGCTACACTTTGTTTGCCACCCCTGGGGTTTGCTTGCTTCTTCTGTTCCAGCCTGCTGCTCAGTTTGCCACCCAGAGTGGCACTGAGACCAGCTGTTCCCTGTGAGTTTTGCAAAGGGAGCCCCCTGCCCCTCCCCCATCACCCCAGGTTGTCACTGCCAGGGGAGAGGCTGCCGAGCTTGCGCCACAGCGCCCCCTGCAGCTGTGGAGGACTCATCACTCCTGCCCTGCCCGGCCGGGAGCCAACAGCGCCCCTGGCGGCTGTGACTGTAACTACACCAAAGGGGAAAGCGCTCAACCGACAAGAGAAGGCTGTGGTTGGGTTTCTGTTATAGTTTTTTGTTGCTGCTGTTGTTGCTTGTTTGTCTTAATAATAACAGTAAAGAACTGTTATTCCTTTTCCCATATCTTTGCCTGAAAGACCAATAATTTCAAAGTTATAATAATTTGGAGAGAAAGGGGTCGTATTTTCCATTCCAGGAAGGCTCCCGCCTTTCTTGGAAGACACCTGTCTTTTAAACCAAGACAGAGAGTATACAGAAGCCTATATATATAGTATACTGTCATATACATAGTAAGTATACAGTCAATTTTACTCCATCTACTTCAGACATCTCTGTATGCAATTCCTCCTTGAACAATCCTTACTTTCTGACTCTTACCCACACAAAAAAAGAAAAAAAAACAAAAAGGAACAAAGCTACTATGGATTAAAAAAATCTCCTCTCAGTACCTGGTTAATAGAGACATTGTTCACAAGTATAGAAAGTAAATGGAAGACAGTTGGGGTCTGGTTTGAATCCCATGTAGTTTGTCATGGTTCTGGCAAAGAAGGAAAAGGAGAAAGGGGGAAAATTTCTCATGACACAAATACGAAGGGTAACAAAATTGATTTGAGAAGAGCTGCAGTGATCCTGTACTATAGAGCAGTCGTGTGCTGGCTTTGATTTACACAGGGCATGCACTAATGAGTTGGAAATTAAGTATTAACACTTGGGAAAAGGCATGAAGACAACCATGGGAGCTCTCTGAAAACATCTGCCCAGCAACATTAACTGCCCCTGAAATGGAGCTGAGTTGTCACCAGTGCTGGTAAGCAAACAAGGCCGAAGCAAAAGCATCATTATCTCACACAGTGCCCTGAATCCCTAAATACTGCATCAACGCTTTTATCAGTTTGTCCACCTCAAAACTGATTATTTGGTGGTCCCTCTGCCACAAACACACCTGCAGAAGCTTTTCTCTGGCCCTAACTGTCTCTGACCCTTCACATGTTGCTCCAGTTTTGCTCGTGCAGCCTCATGCCATGACCACTGTGCTTTGTCTTTTCTGCTGGGTGTCACTGAAGAGTTCCTAAAAGGCTGATGTCACCCTGTCATTTTTGTCTTCCCTCTGCTTCACAGCCATGCTCTCAACACTATTCCTTCAAGGCTGCTACCTGAGGAGTCACAGGTGACCCAGGAAGCTGGGAGCCTTCCTTCCAGGTGGTCTGTCCAGGAGAGAAGCCTCATGCCATGGGCAGAAGATGGGTTGAGCTTGGCCCAGCACCAGGCCCCTGGGGGCAAGGAGAGATGGCAAGCACATGTGGTGCAGTAGTTTCCATTTAAATGCTCACATAGGAAGAATGATGATTTCAGCATTAACAGAGCCCTGATTTGTGGAATTCAGTTATGTGCTGCTGGGAACGGCACAAGCTGAGGTCTGGGGGCAGCTGGTAACAGTGGGAGTTCAGGGGAGATGGCCCAGGTGGTAAGTGGAGGTGGAATAGGACAAGACAAGATGGGAGAGGATGGGTGGCAGGTGGGGGAGGGATGGTGGCACCTTGAAATGAGACAACAGTTTTGAGCTCCATCTCACAGGCTTATAGGATGACTCAGGTGGAAGGGATCTCAGGTGGTCTCGGTTTCAGCCTCCTCATCCACACAGAGTCAGTATGACCCGGTCAAACCAGATTACTCAGTGCTTTATCCATCTGGATCTTGGATGAGTCCAAGGATGGAGACAACACCTCAGGGCAACCTCCTGCAGTGAGTTGAATCTTCCTTATTAGTGTGTCAGAAATAGGTGTCCTGAGGATGTAATTCCCCTCATTTAGAAAAACTTCTGAACACCTTTCAGTGCTCTGCCTTCCCCTTCCCTCCTGAAGCACCTGGGAGGTGCCAGTCTTTGGGACTAGGGCTGGGTGCCTCTGCTCTGAAGTCCTGTGATCAGTGAGTATGGGGGAAGGTTACATTGCTTCTTTTACTGATATCAGCGACTCCTGCTTCTATGTCCTGCTTTTTTTTTCCCTCACTGAACAGCAGAAGAATTTCAAGTCTCCTTTCCACACATCATGCTTCTCTGATGGACTTCTCTGCAAATCTACCAGCAGGCTGTATTAGCTGCAGGCTACTGGGATAGATATTGCACAGTCCTGCTCTGGGTCTGACTCCCTTGGGACTTAATTTAATGCATCTTTGCATCTTGGCAATAAAGATCAACAACTGGCATCTCTGTCTCTGTTTAGTATTCACCTTATAGTGAATCTAAATTCTATAACAAATCTAAATTCCACTCCCACAGTTTGCTTAAATAACACACCAAAAAAAATGCTTCAGCAATGCCAAATGCGCATGTCTGCTGTTTCTTTTCTGTTGAGAAACTCAGTTTCCATGTTTTCAAAGGAAATTAGTGTGCTCTGACATCACTTGATACTGGGTATGACTGATATGGTTGTTTTCAGAAACACCTTGGTTAAAATATAGTATATTTGCTTTGATTTATATGAATGCTTTTGAAGTCTGTGAGGACTTTTGTCATTGCTGTCCCTGTTTTTAACAGAGCTAAAAAGTTATTTTTGTACCTTTGAGTGTGGAATATTTATAGCAACAGCCTGGCCTATGCCAGTGCACTGTGACTGTATAAGGTGAACAAAATAAGGAGTGACATTCAGAGATGCTGCCTCCTGACAACAGCATGAAGCATTCAGATGAAAAAAATTACTTATCAGCACTCACACAGTTTTATAAATTGATACGGTTTCACTGAATTTATGAGAACTTACCAGGGCAAAAGGATCATTAATAATAACAATAAATAACAATAACAATAACAATAACAATAACAATAACAATAACAATAACAATAACAATAACAATAACAATAACAATAACAATAGCAATAATAATAATATGCTATTTGTTCAACAGAGAGGTGAGTCTCCATGTTTAAAATTACTTTTAGCAATAGCATCTTTTTAGCCATGCAAAAGCCAAAGCATTTACAAAGTTTCCAAAAGCCAAAGCATTTAGAAACTTGTCTTTCTGAGAGATAGCAAACCCTCCTCCTCTCTTCTACCACCAAAGCACCTAGAAACTATTCAAGGGGAATGCTGGTGTGTCTTCCTCATTTCCACCTCCCAGCTTGTGCCAAAGAAACCACGCACGATTTTGTAGGGCCAACTTCTTCTTTTCCTCATTGCTTGACCAAATCTGCAGATCACGAATGCCACCTGGACAGTCTTACTGTACACTCACCCTTATCAGAGGGGGGACAATGCTGCCATTGAACAACACCATGCTGGGAGGAAAAGAATGGATCCAGCTCCAGGGCCCCCAGCACAAGAAGGACATGAATCTGCCGGAACAAGTCCAGAGGAGGCCAGAGAGATGCTCTGAGGGCTGGAGCCCCCC